>CM042320.1:6115682-6615682 GCA_023566125.1 Zingel zingel | reverse complement strand
AACTCACCAATGCAGACCCTTACTTTTTTTTTAATGCAGTTAAATGCTATTTTCAGTCTGAACGCCTGCTTATCTCTTCACTACTGTACATTTAACTCTGGGCCCATCAGTAATCTGACCACATGTCCGCATGCCGACCCCCCTGACAGCCCTCACCATGACCCAACCATACGTGTTTCCAGCTCCCTGTATGGCCTGCCTTGTCATAGCCGCCGTGCCGATGGGATGAAGGTGCTGATGGGGTCTGCCAAGCCCATCTACATGCCTGTCTAAAATTAGCGCCTGTAGTTTCCTGTACCCTTTAATCCTCGGCTTTAAAACCACCAAGGCCAAGCTACAGACAGGAAGAACGACCATGAGAGCCCCCGGGGCGCTCGGCATGCCACGCATACCCCCGACCCTATCTATCAATCCCAGTCCTGCCATGACATCACAGCGGCCCATTCTAAGAATAGGAGCCACCCAGTCTTGGCTATAGTTGGGTTTAGGTTTGATGGACGATATCCATCCGGATGTCTAAAAGAGACCTGTCCTTTTACCTGCAGGTTCACAGGTTTGATCCCCTGCAGCAGCCAGTGAGTTCATATCTGCCACCGCGTCCTTGAGCGAGACATTGAATTTCATCCTGTTCAGAGGGCACCACTGCTGATTACATGCACACTGGATATTCAATCTTAATTAATTTAATGTTTTGAATATTGGAATCATTTTACCTGCTCAAACTTTCAATATATACTTTTCAATGTCTGTCCAATTCCTAGTAAAATATAAATGACTATGGATTGCTATGAGTTTTGTACAAACATTTCATGGTCCCCAGAGGATGATATTGGTACATTTTTCTAGAGGTACGTGTGTAGCACGATGTGTAGCACAAATAAAGAAACAGTAAAACTTACATTTGATTCCCAGCCAAAGGCCTTTCAGTATAGAGTTTGCATGTTTATCCAGTGTCCCCCTGAGCTTGGCTCTACAATTTAGATGGACTGAATACTGGATTAGATTAGTAGTCTGTAGGAATGTTCTCACTCATTTCCTATTCAGTACATCTGCATTAATCCTGATAAACTGGTGACCTTCCATTCAGTGCATCAAGCAGACTCCATGACCCTAAAAAAACTATTAAACAGGACGAAAAAAAATTAATGAATGACGATGCCGCTAAATATCAGTAGAGCATCCCAGAGAGATTAGCCTGCATGACTTTTTGGTATGACTGGGTGCAATGAATACCTCTGTGTATGGCACAAATCGCAAATATACCATTCTGTATGCATGAATATGGATTTCTACTGTCTGTTTCCTGTTTATTTTTACCCTTGGTTATGTCAATTATTGTGGGTAAAATGGCAAATGAAGAACTCTAAGATCCATAAATACTTAATTCTGTGAGTTAAGAACAAGCATTGCTCATTACTGTGTGCTGGTACATTTGGATTGTAGGAGTCATAGTATTACTAAAATGATTACCCAGGAAACGGAAAATATCTGGAAAGTGGGCAAAAGGGAGAGCGCTGGTCTTATTTATAAATCATTTACGTCAGGACATGAGTGTGCAGATTTAGGCCTTTGTTACATAGCCAATGATTCACTCACTTTGTTCAGCTGCATGCCAGATTGTATTTCCAGTACAAACCTAAAGACATGTCAGAGAGTCTGTTGTTCAGTTTATTTTGTCCAATAATTGCTTATCTGTTACATATTAATGGCTTCAGCTTCCTATCTCTATTTCATGTAATTAACTGTCCAGATATATGATTTTTTTTTTTTATATTTTCTGTATTTTGATGTGTATATTAAGTAAAACAATCAAATACTGATGAGCTGAAAAACTACTGTCCACTTCTAGTTTGTATAAGTTGTTGTTTTGCCTACATGTTCACTGTACTTACAATTAAAGCTACTTGTAGCAGCTAATCACTGACTACGTTTACATGCACATAATATTCAGATTTTTGCCCTTACTCTGAAAAAGATGTAATTCTGACTAAGCTGTTTACATGGCTAATGAACGTGAGTATTCCACTATTTTTTCCGTTTACATGCTACAATCAGTCAATCAGTAACTAATCATTAGCTAACCATTCGTTACGCATTCATTTAACATTTTTGTGTACCTTATTGTAAAGTCTTACCAGAATAATAGTGGAATATTAGTGTGCCAGGCTGCTGTTTGTGTTGACTCACACTCACTCTTAACTTCAGTTTGAGGACTTTACTCCATGACAAGCATCCTAAGTATCTCATCAGGATAGAGGAATCAGCTCACCAGTCTCCTGCTGACTCTGCTAGCCTGGCCGGTCAAAGATTTAAAATGTAAACATGAAGTCAACAAGCAAGACCATCTCTGCATCCAAAAAAACTTTTTTGAAAACGCAACAATAAAGGTCCAAGGTCCAGGGTTGTAATTATTAAAATGAATTGTAATTGTAAAGTTACGCCTATGGTCCATCTCCATCTTTACATCAGAGGGGCTACCAAGGCTAGTGTGGAGAAATTTAACAGACTGCCCTTTTACCTTGTAAAATTTCCTGTGACAAATACAAATTGATTGATTGATTGATTGATGCCGCATGCATCAAGGGCTTAGCAGACGAAAAGAGCTGCACAGGAGTCAGTCCTACAAAATCCCCTATTATAATCAGTTGACCCCCAGCTGTCTATTAACTTTGATGTAAAGAGAGATCCATGCTACGCTTGTCCCTTACCCCACACTCCAAATGATCAATACACACACACACACACACACACACACACACTCTGCTGCTGATGATTATTTTATTTTATTTAACCTTTATATATCCAGCTAAGTCGATTGTAAACAATTTCACACATTCATACCTGGAAGCTGCCCAGTACAATCACAGTCTTATCTGCTGGCCACTGAGCAGCTCCACTGGAGTGGTTGGGGTTAAGGGCCTTGCTCAAGGGCACCTCAGTGGTGGTAATGAGGGAGGGACAAGCGCTGCTCTTTCACATTCCCCACCCAGATTTTATCCTGCCGGTCTGGGGGTTAATCAGTGCGTGTGGGAATGTTGGTGCAGAACACGCGGGCCTATGCTGAGCTGAGAAGCGAGTAGCTGCTTGCGTGAGAGGATCATCTTTTCCTGGGCCTCCAGGTCTCTGCAGGTACATGCCACTGCACTTGCTATCAAATAACACTCTATCTAGGTACTTTCAGCTCCCTTTGATGGCTGAATACAGAGGCCCCGCCTTCAGGGAGTGCCCGAGGGACTGTTTGTGTGAACCCAAAGGGACAGAGTTATTTCTTATTTATACAAGCATCATGTCACAGGACAATTGCTAATACTAAAGTGAAAATTTGAGCGAGATGTGTCAAGTGCTGTAGTTAATGAATAGCGAGAGATTCGTGAACAGCCTCATGATTCACGGCAACTGTTTTTGTTGTCGTGACTCGGCCTGCTGGTTAACACTCAACTGTGTTGCTTGCGAGGAGACGCTTACATAAACGTGTCACAGTGGAAACAGACAAAACACCAACAAGTATCAATGGAAAAACAGGCATGGAAAGTGTAAAGTGTAGACAAAATAGCAATTTATTAATAACTTATCATTTCTTTACATTCGTAAGAGAGGAAAGTGGAGGGGGTTGGCAGAGGGCACCAAGATGGCGTTCCTCTGGAAAATGGCCTTCTCTGTAGGGGGGGGGGGGGGGGGGGGGGCAACATGACCCTCCAAAGCTCTGGATTCTTTTTCTCTCATCTTGACAAATAAAAACTGCATTTCACAGAGTTTTCCCTGAAGAGGCGAGGTTTAGCGAAGCCTCCTAACTTTTTCCACGTGTCAGAGACTTCTACCCTTTGTGCACAGATCAGGATTACTCACATTAACCGTCAGAGATCCAGACAACACATGTTCCTGTTTTGGACTCAAACGTGTGTATGCTATCTTTAATGTGGTGCCAAATTCAAAACTGCTCAAGGTTTAGTTAACGTTTTGTGTGAAAACTTAAAAGAAAACCTCTGGGATACTGTAAGAGTTAAGAAAACTGGTGAATCTCTCCGAAGGCTAATGAACAACCTTCTGAGCGCAAAAGTAAGGCAAACGACCAAGGGGACTTTGATTTGTGAGACGGTGGGTGTAAAAACAAGGCCCGTCGGCTGAATTCACACGTAAAGCGATTATCAAATATATTACACGTACACATATTTGCACAATTCTTGGAAAGCCTACTTGATTTTTGGCATAATAAACTTAAACATACTGATGAATATGCAGCTTGTTTGCTTACATAAAAGTAGAATAGGAAACAAAGAATCTTCAGTACCCACTTGTTTCAAATGGTATATACTAGAGCAAGGCTTTTACTGTATTGTCTTTTATATTAAGATATATACACAATGTATAAATGTTTGAAAAGATTTCACAAATGCAAAATCGAGTCCAGTATATAGGGTGCCATCTAAAGCTGGGGTGCTTCAACCCCACACAGGCAAGTCTTCACAGAAGACGAAGAAGAAGATGTCTGGGGGGGGAACCAGTGCTAGACCCCAAAACAAACATTTAAAAAAAAAAAAAAAGAAAAAAAAATGAGTTCATTTTTAGATCTGTCCGGTTTGAACAATCATGTCTCTTTGGCACACCAGCCCAGGAGCTTTGAAGCATAGCATACAGCTGTCCGACATATCACTTTAAGTTTCCTCAGACACAATGACAGAAGGAGTTATAAGACCCCAGGAGTCCGACAGTGATACAAGATTCTCTTTAAATGACTCTCTTCCTGTCTCTGTCTCTTTTACTGTGTCTCCTCGTTTAGTCAGCAGTAGCTGCGTCTTGGAAAGACAGCTTTGGCCCTCCGGTAACCACGCATCGGCAACAGTCGCCTCAAACCAGCTGTATCAATAAGATCAAGAGCACAGTCCCATGGCAGACTGCGGAAAAAAAGAGAAACTTTTGCAGCTTTTTCAACAGGAGGCCCACGAAACCTCCAGCGAGGAGAGTTGTGACGGCGGACCTCACGTGGACTCCAGGGCGTCCAGCTGGAAGACGTTGTGGTTGGTCGGGGTGGTGAAGTAGAGCTGCTGGGTCGGCGGCGCTATGCGGTTGTCGCACGGGCGCTTCAGGCCCAGGGTGCGCTCAAAGTCCAGGAGCTGGCCCATGAAGTTGAAGTTGGGTGAGATGTTGGACTTTTTCATCTTGACGATGTCGTAGGCGTCGTTCATGGACAGGTTGAGCTTCTGCATCAGGTAGGCCACTGTAACTGTCACAGAGCGACTGATGCCGGCCAGGCAGTGGACCAGGACGCCGCATTTCTGGCCTCGAGCTTCATCTGGTAGAAAGAGGAAATGGTGGAAATGTTATAGACCTCTTCCAGAAGTACACAACAGATAAAAAATTAAAAAAAAGTATTTATGTCTTAAGTTTTATGACAAATCAATCAAATGTTTAGTCAATAAAATGTCAGAAGAGCCCATGGTGGCATCTTCATTTTGTTTGCTTTGCCTTTAAAAAAAAAAAAAAAAGAAGTACTCTTTAGGGGGCATTATTTGCACATTTTAGACTCACTTGTCCTTTTACAAGTGACATGAACCTTGACCTTTTAAAAGTGCATCACCTTTCTACACAGACAGAACAAACTTGTGCTAAACATCTGTGACATTTAAGTCAAGCTGTGTTGGACGTTGGAGCGAGTCCAGGGAGGCAGAGCAGCGGAAGTTATTATCCTGTTATTATCTCCCAGCCGTGTCAGTCAACAAACAGGGGCTGCGGCAGTAGCACACATAAACAGAGCCGACATTCTTTTGGTTTTGGTCTAGAGTAGCCAGTTGGGAAATTGACTATTACGGTCTATTAAATCATTCTTCCGCTCGCCAGGGCTACTCTGACAATGGTGCCATTTGGGCGTGTAAACGTAGGAGTCATGAGGGCACCCTGTCAAGGCGAACAGGATGTCAACAGGGCCTGTAAATGGCTCCTTTTGTAATGTGGAGGGAGGAAGGAGGGAGGAGGGGGGGGGGGGGGCAATGCCATGTCCTAGATTACTTTCAATGCCACTTCCTTCCTGTTGCGCTCAAATTACTGCCCTCCCCTTGTTCACTCTCCCCATTGTGCTGTTTCAACGTTGCCCTTTGTGCTGCAATTACACAAGAGGTAGGGCCAGGATGTCTTCCATTGAAGTCAAATCATTTGTACACAGAGCATTTTAGCCTGTGCACCATTAAAGGCAGACTTGTATTCCTCTGCCTCAACACAATGGCCTTAATCTGCTCACTCAGTGTGTCCCCGCCTGATTGACTGATAAGATCACAGCCAGGGACAACTCATCTAATCTCAATTGCACAATAACAACCTAAGAACGTCCTGGCAGCGATAAGACATTTATCCTATTAATAAGATTGTGTCCGTGACTATCTGCTTTTGCACCTTAACTTTGTCTGCATACATTCAAATCAATCACATAGGACCATTAAGTGAGGAATTAGGTGAATAGTCGAATGATTAATGAACAACTTAAGTAAAATGATTAGTCGAATAATCACATGACAAGTTGGATCCCTCTTCTAAAAATGTTACAATTTGCTGCTTTTCTTTTTTTTTTTATGTCATTGTAAACTCATATATTTTACTTTTGGTCAGACCAAAAAGGACAATTTCCCACCATGTTCTGACATTTTATAGATAAAATGACTCAAAAACAATACTTGCATTAATGCATTTTAAATAATAATGAAAATAAGCATTATTTGCAGCCCTAAAAGTGAATGAGCATGTAAACAATCCAGAGGCCTGAGGTTATTTGCAGCAAGAGCAGCTGCAGTGTGTTTTTTAGCTCTGCAGGATTACTTACCAATGAAGCTGATGGCCTCGGGGAAGAACTGGGAGAGATTCTGGCTCCAGTGATCCGAGATGGGGATCTGCTTGTACTTAAACTCCCCTGCGTTTTCGAATAGGTTGGGCAGGTTGGGAGTCACGTTGAGGATGTACTTGATGCCGTACTCCTCCAGCACGTCCAGGTTGGTGGAGTCCTTGGCGCAGCCCAGGTACAGGTGCGGCAGGATCTCCACCGGGAAGCAGGGCTGAGGGTTGGACAGCGGGCTGCCGTCCGAGTCTGTGGCGCTGCACGGGTCAATGTCGGACTCGATGTCCGATGAGTCGGAGCTGATCCGCAACCCGCCGAGGCCCAGCACCTGGGCGGTGGGGGAGCCGGTGTTGGAGGAGCCGTCCAGGTTGGTTTCGCACAGAGCTGGATACTCGGCCTGGAATTTACTGAAGCCACCTGGAAACAATGTAAGAGATGCAATTAATACAAAGCCGTGTGAGCATGTGTGAGCATATGTGCAAAATATTCACTAAGCTTGAATTTTAGAGTCATTTAGCTGCACGTTATTTTCCCTTTCCCGAGAATGTCTGTAAAAACGGGTTGCTTTGATTTCAGTTTCACATCATCATTTTTTTCTTAAGGGACAAGTAGGCCTAAATAAATGACACATTCAGGAATTTCTGAATTAGACCTATTATGTGTAAGCTGTAACGTTAAACAAGTGAAACTCAAATGATTATTGATAAAAAAAAATAAGATTTCACATTACGCGCCTGCTTCCGTCAGTTACTAATCCACGGCTATGAATGAACACCAGCAGCCGAGGGAATCTAAAATGTGAATGAACCGCACTCACCCTCCAGATAATAGGCCTTGTAGCCTTCGTCCTTCATCCTCCTCAGCAGTAAACCCAACACCGAGCCCCCGTCCACGTTCTCGTTCCACTCCCGGCTGTACTCGTCGTACAGCACGATGGTGTCCGTCTTGCACCGCCGCACGAACTTCTCCCGGTCCTCCCCGTCGGAGAGCAGCGACCGCACGGGCAGGTTGCCCTTCTTGAGCCTGCGGAGCATCAGGGACGGTATGGCCACGTTGATGGCCGCTTCGACGTGCGAAGACTCGTAGAGCTCCTGGGCCCGGCAGTCCATCACAAGCAGGCCGTCCCTGCGCGTCTCCAGCTGCTCCCGGAGCCAGCCCACCGTCTTGCTAATCGCCATTACCGAGTCGAGCTGGATGACGGGCTTGAGCTTGTCGAGCATTTATAGGCAGGTGTAAAAAAAAGGACTCGAAGAAGCGACGTTCGGAGAGTTCCTGGCTGCGGCGGGAAGGAAGCAAGCAGCCAAAACACAAAAATCTGTCTGGGATTTATGTTTCAGTCCGCTGCTTGGAGGACCCACCGCAAACACTAGCGTCTGAGGATAATGGTGTAAAAAAAATAAAATGCAAAAGTGTAGGAAATGCAAAAATCAGACACATGAAATCTCACTCCCAGTGTCCGTCAATGCGCTTTAAGACGATAAAACACGGGTCTACACAGATTTCCCGATGCCTTCACTTCAGGTCATTCATGCATCCGGCCGGAGAGCCCGTGTTATTTATCAATGAGTCACACTTGCCCTGCGACGCAGCTGGCGCTTTCTCCGCTCTTATATAGCCTATAACTCCACGGATCCAAGTGCAACTGCTCTTCCACCTCTGTCTTCCCTTTTTGGAGATGCAGAATAGAAAGGTGGGGTAGTTGGTATCTCTGGATGTGAACCATGCGGGTTATGCACGTCTGTTTAGTGCCTGCGGATGCCGCGTGATCCACCTCTGTCTGTCTGCGATTTGAATCGAAGCTCTGCAGTCTCTCAATGCTCTCTCTGCGGCGCCAGGCTGCTGAATGGCTACAAACGGGAGGCGTTTCATTGGATACATTATGTCGGCTGGCCAATCAGAGGAGCCCCCACGGCGGTCGCCTTGGAAACGGAGGCCGGATGGAGCGGCCCCGTGTTGATGAATTGTTAATGAGTTTGTCATTCACAAAACGGAGAGGAATTTCCGCTCCGGATCAAGTGAGTGCAAACAAATAGAAGAACTGCAGGGAGAAGAAAGGTAGGGAGAGAGAGAGAGAGAGAGAGAGAGAGAGAGAGAGAGAGAGAGAGAGAGAGAGAGAGAGAGAGAGAGAGAGAGAGAGTGGCCTTTACTGAGACTGAGAGGGGAAAGAGTATCACATAAGAGTGCTAGGTATTGGACTATAATAAAACAAGCCTAATAATCAGAATCAGAAAAGGTTTTATTGCCACAATAAGTAGGCTACACTTACGTGGAATTTGCCTTGGTGAAAGGTGCACACATTAACAAAACAACAAACATGAAACATTAATATTAAATAAACAATAAATATATATATATATATATATATATATATATATAGCTACATAAAAAATAACTTGCATAAGAAAGAAAAAAGAGGCTTTAATGTGCTTTACATTAGCCTATTAAGTTAACTTAACAGTTCACAGTGCCAGGCATTTCAACTGTTGTTATAATGTTATAACACCAGATAATAAAATGCATTAAATATCAGAGCTATAGCCTAGTTGATTTTTTAAAACTTTTATTTGAGCAAAATGAGGGCCAGGACTTTCTCCTATGCTGCTCCTCAACTTTTTTATTTTTTTTATTCTGCCTCACATCTGCATACTGGACTCCATGACAGAATTCAAAACTGCTCATAAAACCCATGATTTTAAACTAGCTTAATCATTTTAACTGCAACAACTGCATCTTATTTATTCATTAGAAGAGAGCTCGTGACCAGGAGGTCATCGGTTCAATCCCCAGACCGACAGGATAAAATCTGGGTGGGGAAAGTGAAAAAGCAGCGCTTGTCCCTCATTACCACCACTGAGGTGCCCTTGAGCAAGGCCCTTAACCTCCAACCGCTCCACTGGAGCTGATCACTGGCCTGGGCAGCTTCCAGGTATGAATGTGTGCAACTGTGTGAATGTGATCAGGGTGTTCCTGCAAAAGAGAGGCTGCCTCTCAGTGAACCTCCCCTGAATAAATAAAGGTTACATTAAAAAAATAAAATGTAAATCTAAACTGGCTGTGTTGCTTATTGTATATTTTGTTGTTGATTTTACTGGTGTTTTGTCGCTTATTGTATGTTTATTACTGATGTAAGGTGAAAATATTTTTTCTTTGCTCTAGGAATCATATGAAAATGTATGTGCGACTGATTTCTCGCTGGAAAAACAACGCATGAAGGAAACCAACATTTTTAAGACATTTAAAAATGTGCCTCTAGATGAAATAACTCTAGACTTGTTGTCCTCCACCTGTGGACGACCGCTGATGAAGAAACTTTACTCTCGCCTCCATCCTGGTAGGTCAGAGGTCAGCCAAACAACAACTGGTGCCAGATCAGTGCCTTGTTCAGACTAAAAAAACTTGAGCTTCAACCAGAACCTATGGTTGACACTGCCTCTGAATAGAACATCCTTCCTGGATAGTGGATATTATGCCTTTATTTGTTCCCATGACTTTATGTTGTTATGAGATACTTAAAGCGATGGTGTGTAGTTTCTGTATCCCCGATGAGGAATTCTAAGTAATGACAACAAAACTGTCGGCGCGTCCACATGATACAAGCCTTCCATGATCGCGCACAGCCCCCACGTCCTCCACACAGTTGCTAGTAGCCAAGGAGGACACGGAGGATTAAAAAAACATGGACTCTTCAGAAGAGGTAATTATCTTCATTCGAGTTTCTGGGCGGGAAAGTCACCGGACGACACAATCTTCTGAACATAGCCATGCTGAGAAATACAGAGAGTTGTGTGGAGCTGATAGTCTTAATTAGCTTTGTAGCAACTCATTTGGCAATGGCTTGAATGTAATGGACGTTCATTAATATCCAAAAGTTACGCACTAAAGCTTTAATTTGGATGACATATTTCATTAAACAGACCTACCACCAGAGGCTCCTTTATTCACAAATTTCATTCTGAAATCATTTACACTACCAGACCAAAGTTGAAAAAGAAAAACTTTATATGCCAAATACCGTTGTAAATCCACCAGTCTTGATAAGAATATTATGGTAAAACAACAAATACCAGAAGTGTAGTATCAAGACACTAAATAGGTTTTATTTTGCATGTTTCTGTGCAGCTTTTTAATTGAAAGCGTGTGAAATAAACACAGTTGAATAATACTGCTCTGGGACATTGTAAGCACACAAAAGCACTGGGGCTATTTTTGTCTGTGCAGCCTTCACTGGACTGAAGAGACTCAGTTGTGTGGGTGGTGGTGTTTCAACAAGTCATCCTCTCTTTCTCTCTCTCACGAACCAAAATCACTTTGATATCCCTGTAATAATGCAGCACTGTTAAAAAAAAAAAAAAAAAAAAAGACCCTAAAATGTCACATTAAAAGCCCAGGCCACTATGGTATTTACTGTTCTCCATGTAGAATATATTGCAATAACATTACTATAATATTTTTTTTTACATTTTTCTACAGTTATTTATCCGTAAGGACACGTATAGACAGAGCAACAGTCAGTGTCCGTGGTGTTCACTCACATCCATCGGAAGGATCTTTGGCATCTCTGTGTCCTTCACACCCTTTTAACACGGACAGAGCTATCAGGGCCGCTGATTGCTTCCCATCAGCCCGTTAATGGCATTCACACCCAAACTAAATGCATTTGCGCAGTAAACAAAAGGAAGGCTTTTCATGACTTTTGATGACCTGTTGAGTTAAAATCACTAGTCCAGACTCAGGTGGCCTTATTAGCTTCATACTGCGGGACAACTTAACACCCTCGTCAGATTAGAGCAGATAAATCTGCAGTGATCCTCATGAGGAAGTTATAGCGTTTGAGCTACATCTCAGGTGTATTGTTCAGTTTTGCTAGCAACATCTTGCATGCCTCCTCTCACTCTCCATCTGTGTGCATTCATGTCCCATTAATGCATGTTACTAACTTACGGTGCCTTCTTCCCAGGAGTCCTTGTGCTTTCTCGCCTCGCAGATGTCCTTGGATTGTGGTGACACCTGGATCGTGGTTGCAGCTACTGCCGTGGTGCTGCCCGACACCCTGCACTGCTTTCTTCTATTTTTATTAGTCACACTGTAGTTCTTTACTGTTACTATAATTGCCACGGTTCATCATGTCATTCCATTATACCCACTGCTACAATTATTATGAGTCATATTTCAGTATCTCTCTCTCTCTCGGGTCTCTGTAAATTATAGAGTGTGGTCTAGACCTACTATCTGTAAACTGTCCTGTGATAACTTATGTTATGATTTCACACTATAAATTAAATTGAAATGAATGTATTTTGCTGCCAGGAAAACAATATATATATATAACCCTGAAACATAGAAAATGGCACAAAGTAAGTAGCCTGCAAAGTGGATTTCTCCACCAAAACACTCATAAAACTATAAGACATTTGCTATCTATATCTACATTTTAAGTAATGAACTTTCTGAAGGAGCAATGTCAATTTCGTACTATGATGTGAAACGTGACAGAAAAGTTAAATTCCATACTCTCTTTCTGTAAACAACATCCCAGTTTTGGGATGCTGTTGAGTGTGTGTGTGGATTTCTCTTAAAACCTAATAGTGATAGTTTCTGTCCAAATATAGAGGTGTTTTGACAGTGGACTTATCTCTCTGCTGCGTCCTGTCTGACTTACACCTCGGACACTAACAGCTCTGTAACGAGATAGCTTCAGTGTGCCGGAGAAGATGATCAATCAACCGACAACATCCTCTGAAACACGCGGTGCAGATTCATCACTACAGACATATACAGTGATATACCAGGCGATATGGAACAACCCCCTTTAGGGACAGAACCACAGTGGACACCGGGATCCACACCAGTAGGTGGTGTTGAATGACAGTTTTGAGCTCATATAACTAAAAATGTATGCAAGGTTTTTGTTGTGGTGAATGAAACTGCATTCATTCAGGCATGTTCACAATCTCTCTTATCTTTTGTTTTGTGAGTCAAATCATTTACAGAATAACTGCTGCTGTCAGGTAAATGGAATGGAATGGAATGGAATTTCCTTTTCCTGCTATGCACATCATTTTTTGTTCCATCTTCACAAAGTGATACTAATGCTGATATTTCTGTTGCCCACTGATATGCAACATCTTAAAACTTTTCCATTTTCATGGCAAGAAATTACGTTGTTTTCATTACAAATTCATTTTTAAGCCAGACAATCTATAAACAGAGCAAAAGCTATAATGTGGCTGGAAAACTCTCTCATGAAACCTCTTTTTAATTAGTTAGTTATTAGCTGTAGATACATTCCTGCCTTTAAATTAAACATACCATTCAACGGAAAACTGTTAAAATGTTGAACAGCAGTTGTTTTTTTATGTAGTTGTGATTAGGAACTCCTCTCATAATGTTTCCAGCTGGTTCTTATCCAATCTATTAAAGGCCTGATGTCAACCCCATATAGTTGTTAGCCAAAGTTTGGGCTTTTAAAGGCCTGTAAAATTCATGAATTATATGTGTGTATTATATGTGTGTTTGCATTCATGGAGAAAAGCACACAGACCTACCTAAACTTATTTCACTTTCTACCACATACAAATATAACTGCATTTACAGTTATATTTGTAATATAACAGTTAGACACACACTGTGTGTGTGTGTGTGTGTGTGTGTGTGTGTGTGTTGCATCCCTGCCAGTGTCTCTGTGGTTTGTTAGCATATGAAGTGTGTGGCGGCCCCGGCTTTAACATTGGCCCTTTGGCTCCTGCAGCAGCCCCCCCTCCACCTCCACCCAGCGTGACAGAAGTCCCTCTGAATGGAGCCAAGCTGTTTCCATTCACCTTCAAATGAATTCTGCTCTCTTTCACCAGCAAACACCCCCTCCCTTCCTCAGCCCCTCTCAACATCGTCCTCCCTGCTGCTCACCCTATTATTCTCCCCTTCTTTTTTGCCCTTGGCCCCCTCTTGCCCTTCCTCTCTCACCCGTTCTGTTTCATGTTCGCCTCTCTCTTTGTCCCTGTCATAAAATCTGAGATTACTCTCTGTACACCCACCAAGTTAAATATGCCAGAAACCATTTATATTTGACTAAAAGCATGGAAAAGCTGCATGTCACTACTTTGCGGCAACATTTAAAAAAAAAATTTGCTCTGATCGGTCTGATCGAGGTGTCAAGTGTCATGATGTGTCCCTATAAATCCGAAAACACTGTTCACATGTGAGAACGACTTGGCATCCTCTCGTTCAGTCTCTCTCACTCTCAGCATTTTCCGGTCGTTTTCAGCAAGCTCTCGTCTACACTGAAATGCTGAAACAATGGAAACCTATTCTTCTTCCTTGTCTTTTGGTTGTCAAACAACAAATTTAAGCATCACAGACAACATCTTGGTAAGATTTGATCGTGGCTCATTAATACTACCGATTAAGAAAGGAAAACAGTAGTTCCTATGTACAGACATGCAGGTGATTTACAACACCTGTGCAAAACATTTTTCCACTCTGGGAAGCGTGTTTAAAAAGCAGTTTTCGGAGAGAAAATCGTCGGATTAGTGAGGATGCAAAGCCAAAATGAGCCTAGTGTGAACAGAGTCTACGCACCAAAGAGGGCCACTATACTATTTGTTTATCTGACTGCAGCTTGAGAAACCTCAGACCATGTTTAACCAAAAACATCTATCTAACAACATCATTTGGCTTGGGATATCATGTTACCCGTCACCATGTGATATCATTCTTTTAAAAGTAACGTGATCAGTCCAAGTATGTCACCAAATTATTTGTAATTTCTCCAGTTAGACCATCCATCATCTTTTCTGCCTAGTTGTTTTCTAATTTCTTCACCTGGAAAACCCCTGACTTTCTTTCCCTCTTTGTTCCTCTCCATTCGTTCCCTGCAGCGCTACAGACATACTGGGTTTCATGTCCACTATGTTGTGTTGCTGGTCTTTGTTTTTGTTTCATATTCTGTATTCTAAAGCCTTTCTTTCTCCAAAAAATGTGAAGGCGTTTGACATCTGAATGTGTGACAGGTGCGTCAGAGTAAAGCACAAAAACCCTGTGTGTCCTGCCATGCCTCTATTACAGCGTGTCTCTTTTCTTTCCATACATTTACATTTCAATCAGTCCACATTTCCATACTGATTGACTCAATGATTAACTTAATGATTGAAGATGAGTGAGTGCAATGAGCTTTAATTACCAGGTAGTCTCACTTTGCCAGACCTTCTTCGAAAGCGCTGCGGAGGAGGTTCTGGCTAGTCCACACAGCATTCTGGGATGGGAGGAAAACATGCTCTGGTTTATTGGCATTTATTTAAATCAATCACAATAGTCACCAGGCAGTGAGAGCCACGGTGCCTCTGCAAAATAGCCTCAAGAAGGAACTTGTTTTGGTGGAACATGTGTATGTTCAAAGGTTGTTTTAGTCATGCAAAGGAAAACCCAGATTGGACAGATAGTCTAGCTAGCTGTCTGGATTTACCCTGCAGAGATCTGAGGAGCAGTTAACCATAGTCCTCAGAAATCCACCCGAGTTTAAAATGCCAACACAAAGAAAGCAGAAGGTAAAGGACATCCGGCCGAAAAGAGCAACATCCGGCAAAATTTCCGGTGGCAATGGAACAATCCCAGAAGTGGAATGTCGTGGATATATACTAAATACCAGGTGACCAACAGTGGGGAGTCTCATTGCCACCTCTCCATTACCTCTGGCTATTAGACGCCAGTCTGCAACTTTGGCTTCTTCTTGTGTTCGCTTCTTTCAGGTAGTCAGTCAAACATGTTAAAATGTCTGTTGCATTATATTAAATTTGAGACCCTAATAGAAACGCCTGTTCCCTGAAGGTTAGCAGTGCTTGTGTTCAAACTCAAAATTGGAGGATTGCAAAACCAGGTCGGACCAGTTTCATATAGTTAACCTCTACCCCCCCCCCCCCCCCCCCCCACACCTCTTCTTCCCCACCCTCACTTCTCATTCAGCAGCTAATCTTGTCCTCCTCCTTGTTTCTTTGCCACCGGCTGCTCGTCTCAGACGGGGAAACCTTTTGTCCTCAAACAAAGACTCACCACATGCACTAATCAGGTCTGGAGCTAGACCTGTCTGCATGTTTGTGTGTGCACATGACACATACTCAGGAAGTGAGTGTGGCTTATCATGGAAATTATTGTGTGAGAACGACAGACAGAAAGACAATGAGAGAGTGTCTGTGTATACCACTGCGTTGCAAAATCTGAAAGTTAGTGCATGATGCACAGGAAGTGGGTTCGTGTTAGTGCTTGAAAGAGGAACTGGGTATTTGGTATGAGAAGTGATAGATAGACACACAAAAACAAAACACAAAATCAGACTCAAAGTTTCCCAAGTATTTCACAGAGTTACGGTATAACGTGATGAATATGTATTATCTGGATGGAAAACATTGCAATCAGAATGCTGTCAGATCGCTCAGTTGCCAGTTGAGCATGTAATCTGATCTCTGTATATCTGACTATATTCTAAAGAAAGAAAATCGGCCCAGCAAGTTAAAAGACAGCTAATGCAGTCTCTTTCTGCTAGCTCAAGCTGCCCAGCAAAAGGCCCTGCCAGATCAGAGCTCTACTGATACTTTGGCATGCTATATATAAACTATTTTAAGCTTATGTGAGTCATGCCATTATCAGCATACTGTATATGTAACCAAAGATATGTTTGAGATAGTTCAGGACAATGTCTCGGTTGTGGCATCACACCATAAAAGGCAGATGAGATGGTTTGGCACCGGAAAACTTTACATTAAACAAACATACATGCACGGAATACAACTGCATTGCTTTTATTTTGAAGGAAACTTTTTTTTGTGCGAACGTATGCAGCATCTTCTTCTCTGGTTGCAAGTCACAATTAAAAAGAAGTAGAAGAAGAACTGCAATGTGTCGAACCCCTGTGTTGCATTCTGTTTTATGTGCCGCCTGACATCAAATTAATACAGAGCAGAATTGAGTTTAGCCTGTTGGTCCAGCCCTCCACAACAGTCCCTCTTTCTCATGTGGCCCCTTGGGGAAATGAATTGCCCACCACTGGACTAGAGTCTATCATAGGTCTAGATGAAACAGGTTAGGCTACTGAGAATGTTATTTTTCATTTTAGGTCTGTGTGTTTATGCAGCGGCCGGAAAATTAACGAGCAACTCCATTGCGTTATAATCGATTATGGTCGGCCACTGCATCGATGCAGCAGCGTCCATGTCCCCAAATATTATAGAATGTCCTTGATTGCAGAACTATTTAACCTATCTTCCTACAGGCTTTGAAGACCCACACAGGGGTTTTCAGTTAATCTCTCCTGTTAGCTTTGTTGCATCTGTTAGGACAAGACAAATTACACCGTTATCATTTTTACAGGTGAGGATTTCTGACCTAATAAATTCCCATCAAAGCTCTGGCACACCTTCAACCTGAGCAAGTCTCAACTGAAAACACCTGTGTGGGTGTTCAGAGGCTTTAACAGTTCCCAGCCCCTCCCTGATAAGAGGACATTAAGAGAACCTGTTTGCACTTTTCCGGATTGAGCTGCTGAGCAACTGATCTCTACCCCAACATCAAAAATCCTATGAACCCATAAAACAAACAAACTAAACAAGTGTGTGTCATTTTAAACTGATATATTGAACTAAAATTAATAATTAAGCAGACACAAACACACTGTTAACGTTTGGGAACAGGGCCTAGTGAAAAGGGAGAAAAGCCTGTACTGACAAGTTTATGTTTCAACTGTAAAATGTAGTCACCACATCAAAAAATGTTTGCTTATGCTATGAGTTGATGTAAAAACAAATTTGGCTGATATAATGTTTTGAAGTCTCAAAAATCAACATGCATCAGCCTCAAAAATCTTGTGTCGGTCAGGTTTCAATCCAGAAACAGATCACATGTTAATATTGGGTGTAAATGCACCACAATCAACATCATGGAAAGATGAGCGCAAGTTGCATCATTATTGTCCAATAAGCAGAGAGTTGTTTTGTGAGTGAGGTGTGTGACGGTGAAAGTGTACATCAGCAATCAAGAGTTGAACCTCTTCAAATGTTGATCTTCAGAGGCGTCAACCGGTGTGCGACGCAACATGATGCAAAAGTGACGCAAAACGTAGTCTATATCAACGGCATTTCATTTCCGGGATTGTTCAGGTGCGGCCGGAAATTCCATCAGATGTCCCTAATTTTTGGCCGGATGTCCCTCACCTTCCACTTTCTTTGTGTTGGCATTCTATACTCTGGTGGATTTCTGAGGACTCTGGTTAACTGCTCCTCAGATCTCTGCAGGGTAATTCCGGACAGCTAGCTAGACTATCTGTACAATCTGAGTTTTCTGTTGCACGACTATAACAACTTTTTGAACGTATACGTTCCACCAAAACAAGTTCATTCCCGAGGCTATTTTGCAGAGGCACCGTGGCTCTGCCCGGTGCTTAGCGCCGCCCGTGACTATTGTGATTGGTTTAAAGAAATGATAAACCAGAGCACATTTTTCTCCCATCCTGGAATGCTGTGTGGACTAGCCAGACCCTCCTCTGCAGCGCTGTGGAGCAAGGTCTGGCAATGCGAGACTACGTAAAACGTAACACTGCGCAAAGGCAAGACAGTGCAATGTGAAATCCAAATGACATGACGTCAAAGAGAAGAAAAGCCATGGAGCATGAAGACAGTGATGAAGAGGCGGCTGTCATCTGCAGCAGAGATTGAGATTAGCAGAGACAAAACAGGAGGAGCTGTCAGGCTCCTGCTCACAGATAACAACCACATGCCTCCTTCTCTTATCACACTGATTCTATCTGTACAGGGGCAAAGTCCAGAACACACACACACACACACACTCACAGGTGAACAGCACGCGATGTCTTTGACAACTCATTCAGTACATGCTGTTCTCTTATCACACTGATTCTGTGCGAACAGGGGCAACGACCAGAGCAACACACGCACACAAACACATGCACAAGCAAACTCACCCACTCACAGGTGAAAAGCACGGGTTGTCTTTGACAACTCATTCAGCACATGCTGCTGTCTTGGAAACACTGTCCTCTGGTTTTTAACGCTACATTGATTATGACAACAATGTGTCATGTTGTCTTTTGTAATTTGTTGTAGTTATACTGCATCATTTGTGAACAGAGCCATGGAACCAAGGAATCAGGAACCAAAACTGGTCTTGGCGAAAGGACATCACAGCTCATGTCGGGTGCTGGAAACCGTTGGGAGGCCAGCTCGCAGTCTGACACCTGCACAGTGGCAAGCAGGATGCCCAGCAGAGTAGTTGCAGTCAGTGTTCAGTTCCTCCACGCTTGCCTTGGTGCCCCATCTGATGTAGATGGAGTAAAGGCAGCTACACACCGGGCCGATAATCAGCCGTTGGACAGCCTGGTGAGGTCAGTGACTTGAGTCTGTTCGGTGTGTTCCGTGCCGTCGTCCGTTGGAGGAGCTGTCGGCCTTCATTTTCGCCGACCTGATGTGTTCAGTCGGAGACAGGGCAGTCGGGACTCACCTGGAAATGGCAAGCGGGATGAGCGTGACTAAGCCTCTCAAAATCTGATGAAAATCTTTTAAACTGACCTTTGTTGATCTGAAATGAAGACAGATTCAGCAACTGCATGGCCTATTTCTCACTTAAAATGTTTTCAGAAACACATTTCAGTGAACTATTTTATTACAATATGAGATTGTATTCTGAATGAGTCGCCAGTAATGGCCGGTTGAAAAATCCAAAATCCGGAAGCAGCAGCTAGACCCACGTGGTGCGTTTGTCCAATCAGCTGCTGGTTTTCATTTTTTGGGCGACAATACAGATTAGCGCCGCCTGCTGTTATGGAGACATATTACGTCTCGTCACTTCGGTGTGTTCCGAGGCACTTTTTTGACCAACTCGGGGAGACTGATCAGTCCAACTTTTCTGCCAACTGTCAGCCGTCTGGTTGGTCTGTAATGGCCTTAAGACGCAGAGATGGTCTTGCTTGTCCTCGTAATAGGGATTGTAGCCATAGTTCGCAGCTGACAGCCGTCTTTACCTTTTCCTCTGCGTTTACTCTGGTGTCTACATTTGAAAACTTTGGCCAGCCAGGCCAGCAGAGTCAACCCTTTTTCTTCTGTGTTTAAAAAACATTGGAAAACGTCACCGGCCAGCTGGCTAGCTAGCAGAGTTGGTAGGAAACTGGCAAGTTGATTTCCTGATCTTCATCAGGGTCTCATAGCCACATGCCATCACCGTCCAACGTCAACCACATAAAGCAGAACTAATATTTGTAAATTAAACAAATTTTGCACAAATCTTGCAGAGTTGATGGAGAGGCGACTGGAGAGGACCGCGCCTTCTAGTTGAAGCCAATGGCGGGTGTATGACACACGTGATTACGGATTGACTAGCACGACCCGTCAGAACTGGCCACTGTCCTTTTCCCCAGCAATGAGTCATGGCAACTGTTTTGAAAAGCAACCGTTTTATCACATCCATTTCCAAGATCGGCTACTGTCCTTTGACTCGTTCTTCTGTCTGTGGAGTGTGTACCAAACTGGTTGCATTAGTTAAAAAATGTTGTTTGAGGAAAAAAGAAAGGGCACTTATGGACTTTCAGCGTAAGTAACAAATCTTCAGAAAAATATCTGAAAATAATAAAGAAAGCTTTCCACATGAAAACAGCATTTCCACATATCTATCGTATCTACATCATTGAGGTCAGACCGTCCCAGACCACTGCTCTGTCAGCTGCCATCTCCACCTCCCATCCACACACTATTCACATGTTAATCGAAAGAACCATTTACACCTACATCACCTGGGGGACTGAGGAGCACACAAAGACAAAGACACAGACAGACACACACACACACACACACACACACACACACACACACACACACACACACACACCAAGAAGCAGACAAGTAGGCGCGCATGTTTCCTGTGTTGTGAAAACTTGTCTTGTTCTTACATACACACTGCATGCACACACACTTATTTCCTGTGTTGTGAAGGGCAGTTGCGGTGTTTTTGTAAGCTCACACTCACCCATAACGGTCTTGTATGACACTAAGTTCTTAGTATTTAAATATTTTGAAGTTGTTATGATTTGTATGTCATATAGCCAAGTATGTTTTACAACAGAATAATGAATTATTATCACATGAGTGGTGATTACTGACTGTGTCGCAGTGTATGTTTTTTGGCTTTAATATTAGTTATAGGCATATTTTTGTAGACCGCATTGTCAGAGTCATATAGAAACTGATTTCCAGGGAGCTACTCTCCAGCTGTTTCGTGACAGCCCCAGACACAGACACAGACACACACACACACACACACCGTGGTCTGAGCTCTGTGAAGACAATGGTGGCTCCAGTGTTATCAGCAGCTCCATCACTCTGGCTCTGCTCTGCATCGCCTCTCTGCTGTCCTGCTTCTGTATCTGTGAGTGTGTGTGTTTACAACAGACATCAGGGGCTGGGGATTGTGTAGAGGGCTTGGTCAGCTTCAATAAAGTGTCACGCTCACATGCTGTGTGTGTGTGTGTGTGTGTGTGTGTGTGTGTGTGTGTGTGTGTGTGTGTGTGTGTGTGTGAGACCCACAGAGAGGATTTCCCCTTCACTGGGAGTCCACTTCCCACTGCCTTTGGCCCATTTCTGTCTGTCACTCTGTATTAACACGTACAGAGGCGAACAGGCTTCTTTCTTCTCACTCTATAGCTTTCAGGCGTGTTTAGCACTCAGCATGTCATTTACATATTAGCTCAGATTGAACAATTGTTTTCTGAAGCTGCCTCTATGAGGAAGTGAGAATAGGCCTTTCATATTGTTTAATGGTGTCTGTCAGCTTTATGTTTTGAAGAGAATGTCTGTAACTAGCATAATTTGTTTGGAACCATACCTAGACTGAATGGAGCCAGTGCTATTGCATTTTATAACCAGCTTCAGTCTCCAACCATGTTCACTGCTCCTTGTGCCACAGTCAGGAATTTCCAAACGGAAATGGAAAGAAACAGAAGAGCAGAATTGTGGAAAGAAAACATAATTACATCATCTGCATACATAAAGATTTATAATAAGATCATCATAAATACAACAAACGAAAACATAATTACATCATCTGCATACATAATGATTTATAATAAGATCATCATAAATACAACAAACGAAAACATAATTACATCATCTGCATACATAATGATTTATAATAAGATAATCATAAATACAACAAACAATACTTAGTGACACTGACAGTATCAAAATGATTGATAGCGTACATTACAGTAGATTATTGTTCTTTAAGTGATTGTGGTGATTAAGCTGGATCTTCTAGACTTTGGAAGTATTTTATTTTAGACATATTGTTGTATATCACATACATCTCAGTTGTGGTATTTTTGGAGGTGAGGTGAGATTTCTTTTGAATATGTTTATAACACAATATCACACATATTCCAGGGTAATGCCAATTTCGTCCCACAACACTGTCTGTTTTCCAAAAGTAAACAAGTCGACTGGCTGTTCCATCTTATTTTGGCAACAAAAGCCTATCTACCGTTGTCATCAGTGGCTTTCACTGAAATGTTTACAATGTGAATAATGAGCTTTCGGAATTATGTAACATCATCAGTGTGTTTGTAACCTTTGAGGAGTAAAATTGTCCAAACATTTTTATTCCGTGTTAGGATAAACTGTCACATTGGATTTTGATTATATAATTTTGAGGGCGTTTCCATTACCAAAATCAATCAGTTTACTTGGGAAGTGATGAGTTTGTTGTTTGTTGCAACCATCCTTTTCATTGCAGCAAATAATCATTATTTATAGCAACATGGCTGTTTTTTTACATTAAAACCTTGTAGAGTGCAATTTAAAGCGATGCTATCTTTGCACTGTCAGCGCCACTACGTAGGCACTGTTGTGTTTTCCATGAGCAGGTAATGGAAAATTCAAGGTGTTTTGCTGCTGGTTCAAGGGGACAGAAATTCCAGCTGCCCTGCACTTTTGGCTTCTGTGGTTCAGTGAAAACAGGAAGCGTCGGACTGGAGGTCGTCCTTAGAGAGAGAGTTCGCAAACAAACAGACCTGCTGGAAAACAGACGAGAAGGAGCATGAAGAAAACAGGAAACACTGATGGGAAGGGGGATGGAGAAAGTTTCACAATGTTGAGCTGTGAAAGTGTTCTGTTTGCTTTTGGTGGTATTTCTATTCATTTTTGTGACTATATTTCAAGGAGACACATGCATAAGAAAGAGGTTTAGGAGGAAGGGTTTTCAGAGAGCAACAATAAGAGAGACAGAATGGAAGACAAACTATCCACTTGGTTTTCTCTTAGCAAAACATTGTTGACATTCCTCTTCGAGCCACTGAGAAGGGTGTTTCAATTTCTACACAGCTGTGCAGACATGTATAGACGTCAGCCTGTGGAAACCATGTACAGGCAGGCAATCATCACGAAAAGACATTGGACGTGCAAACTCGCTGTCGATACCCTGGCCACTCGCTGGCTGATTCTGGTTTTGCCTTTGTATTTTCAAAAAATGTTTTGTGAAAGCTATCAAAGATTGACTTGAATTCAGTGTCATCAAGGGCCGTTAATTCTTAAATGTTTCTCTCAAAAGATAATATATGTTCTATGTATAAACCTAACCATTTTATCTGGTAAATACCATTAGCATGAATTGGTCAAAAAGTAGGACACTGTATGTGCTTATTCTATCTCGATCCTGCTAGTGTTTATCTGAAATGGTGTCCTTTGCTTCCTGCGATAATGCTCGCATTAGCAGACTTTCTTTTAAAATCAACTTGATATGACTTTTAATCAGGCAACAACTGCTAATGAGGCAACAAGTGCAAATGCGCAGATTCTGATGCATTACAGCCAGACAACAGGGCTGTGTCCACTCTCTGAATCCTCAGCCAAGAGAAAGGGTCAATGTGTCACTGTAATCCAAACTGCAGCATAAACAAGGTAGACGGAGCAAGCCTCAGCGTCGCCAGACCTCCCTCACAATGTGATGTAATTGAATTTGTCTCATGCATCCAGGAAAAATTAAACACAGGAACGTTGTCGCCTTGGCACCCGGCTATCCTCCCTGTTTTTAATTACTGTGCACCGTGTTTTTATGACTTCCGGTTTATATTTCATTACTTTGTTTTTAGAAGACAATTAATCCAAGACAAAAGGTCCACATGTCCAATTGCACCTATTGTTGTGGTTTTTTTGTGTACTTGGTCATTTTGTAGTTAGTCAGAGATCCCTCTCTTTATGGAACAGGGGGCACCTTTAAAGCCTTATGGGAGCTGTAGCTGTGTAATGCTAACAATATAATTGGCTCTTTCATAATTGTTCAAATGAATAAGGTGTCCAAATTTTACAGTCCAGTACAGAAGCAAAAACTAGGCCAACCAAGTTCAGAATGTCGACATAAAAACGGATGTCTAGAACTAACTCTGGGACAAATAGGTGCCTGTATTGAGAGTCAGAACAAAAGACAACAAACTCCACGTGACAGCAGAGGATAAGGTCTGAGCTTGTTGCATTCTGGCGCCACGTGGCTTCCCTCAGACCTCCATAACATCTTGGAAATTTGCTTCCCCCCCCCCCCAAACAGCAACCACATGTCAGGAAATGAGTCGAGACGCACAAGTACAGACAAGAACCCCCTCGCTCCTCGGCAGCTGTTTCAGCCACACTCACACACACATAGACACACATATATCCTCGTATGATCTGGAGCTTCCCATGCAAGTACGGCTGAAGTATGGGAGGAATGTGGTAAACACTGGGAAAGGAAGGAGGCCCTGAAGCAGCATGGGTAATGACCCCCCAGAGTAGGGATGATGGGATGGCGAGCAGGATAAGGGCCATTATGTGGTTGTTTGTTGCTGATTTGCTGGTTGTTGTGTGACCTTAAGTGAGGAGGCCCCTATAATTAGGCCGCTGATGCAGTTATTAGTATGAGCATCTGGTTGGTGGGACAAGCCAGAGGTGGAAAACCAGCATGAGGACTGAGTGCAGATGGAAGTGGATGTGTGTGTATATGAATTGTCTCCAAATACATAATTGTAGCATTATGATGATGACCCAGAATACCAAAGGGCATTCACAACAAGTGATCTGTTGGAATTGCTGGTGCTCCGCTTATTAAGTCAAACTTTGCAAAGTTCATTTGTTATTATATGGCTAAAGGTATGTGGACACAGCACCTTGTCCACAGCAACCTAACTCCCATTATTTCCAATTAAAGGCCATTTTTATGCTATACAATGCAATGGTATTTTTGACAATTGTGTGTTTCCAACTTTGTGGCAACAGTTTAAAAAAGGGCCCTTTCCTGTTTCAACATGTGATTGGATCTTTTACGGCAGGTAGACGTTTGTACTATATTGTGATATACGTACGATGAATAATCAGGCTGGGTTCTACATCATTATCGTACAACGAGGATACACTGGTGTGGAAAAACCTGCTGACTGCTATGCACAGACCCATGAGCTCAACCCAATACATTACTTTGGGTTCAATTAGAACACTGAATACGAGCCCGGCTAATCAAACTTTTAATAAATAAAACACTACTCATGTCTCCAATCTATGAGCTTATTACACATATGTGTCTACAAAAGGTAGGGGGGTCTGCGCTACACAGATTAAACAAGAACTGACTTGACTGACTGACTGGAGGGGGGGGTGACCTTACTCACCCCCCACCAGCCCCCAATGTAGCAAAGCTGTGGGCCACCCAGGCTGTCACTCACTCTCACACACACATTGGGTCACCATTGTTCAGCTGTCTGGAGTCGGTCCAGGAGAACAGGCCTCACTTCACTCCATCCCCCTTGGAACAATTAGCACAAAGGATGACCTTTGACCGACTGAGCGGCGGGGAAGAAATGAGCTTTAAGGAACTCCGGAGGACACAGAGCCAGGAGTCTTACACGCTGCTAAAGATAAACAATAACTAGGGTTTTTGAAGAGAGTGGGTCATTTGCTTCAGCTAAGGGGACGTGGTCTCTGTTGAACTGTTCTAAAGATCAAAGACAAAAAGGTAATCCAACATTTGCAGTCAGAGCCGCTGAACTTTGGAACAACGTGCTTGAGGAAATCCTGTTACAAAAGATTGCACACTCATTTTTCTAAGTTATCAGTTTAAGCCTAAACTGTTCTTAAGTGTCACTTTGCTGTTGTTACTTTGTTTGTTGGGAGTTTAAACAACTGAGTCACCAGGACTCAATTAGCTGTAGCACATATAGTATTAGTGTCATTGTGTAACCTGACAGCAATGCACAGGGTCCAAATCATGCCCTTACATATTTTAAGTCATTTTTTAAGGTTAAGGTAAAGTGCAAATGCATTTTATTGTGTTGTTATTGTGTTTTTTTTTTTTTTTTACCATTTATGAAACTGATCTAAATGGCACTAAATGGAGACAAAACTACACCAAACGGCAATAAAGTGCACTAAACATGTCTCATGTTTAACCCTCTGAAGTCTAAGCCCTTTTTCTCCATCTTTTGTCCACCTGGTCTCCTTGTGTAATAATGCTTGTATAACCTCAACCCTGTTATGCACAATCAAGTTATAGACAGCATTTCTTTCAGGAGAACCTGGGCTATCAGGCTATGCATGCTGCTGGGATGTCACATGTATACATTGTTAAATGACTATAAAGTCAAAAGAAAAGAGTAAACAGAAATGAACTCTCACAGAAAGAAACATTGAAACAGACAGCTCCTTTTGGCTTTAGAAAATTGTTCTTCTAGGTGTTGGCAATCAGGGGAAAAGAAATAAACTCTGTAACTTACAAAAATATAAAACTATGTAAGTTTTTTCCCCATACAAGTCCATATGCTTTTATCCAAAAAGTTGTTTCATCGTCAATGTATTATCTGTCTGCTATTTGACATCAATAAGCCAAATCACACTAATTTCAGCCTGCATGCTTCACTCTGCTGTCTCTTTATTCTCCTAATACACACACACAGACCTAGGGAAGAACGCCCTCCTCTATGGGCTCTCTATTCGCTGAGCAAACTCTTTGGGCACATTACTTCATGTGATTGGTCAACAAAGCTGTCAGTCTATGTGACCAATCAAAGATGGCTGCTGGCTAATGAAAAATAATAGTAATAAATAATAATAATAATAATAATAAAAGCTGTTTGGTACAAAACACAGAAAATAGCTGTTCAATCATGAATTTATCGCTCTGGAATTGCGTGCATAGTCTCCGCACAGGCTCCGAAAAGTCTCTGTCTTCACGGCTGGATTTCTAAGCTTCTGGAAGGGCTAGGAAGACACAGAAGATGTCTCTGGAAAGGGCAGACTCTCAGCTAGACAATCGGTCCAAAGGTCACGAAACAAACGAAACATACGCGTAAGTTGATTTTTTGGATTAAAAATCATTTATTTATATTACAAAGACACTGTAATGACACTGTGCTTCCATGCTTCTGATTGGCGCTTTTCTCTGCTTCTAAACAAAAAAACTGAGTACGTCTCTACACTGTATTGATCTGGCGATATTAAATAAGACATATGAAGTACGTGTTTTTCTGTCGCGGGCGCCAGCGTCGACCTAATAGGGTTAACTCACCTGACCACTAAACAATCCTGCTTTGGTTCACTTTTATCAAATGACACCTGCAGTACGGACACGGTGTGTTTACATCCACTGACAGCGGATTTTCCTTCAGCGCTCCAGCAGCTGTGACAGTGACCACAACAACATTGAGCAGAAGGCCGCCTTACACTAAAAGTCGACCGCCGTTAGCCAAATGCCTGAAGTGCAGCGATTACCACCGTTACTGCTTTGCAACCTGGGCCACCAACTGTCACCACACTGAGCCACATCACACACACAAGACGGGCTGGCTCGTGGGCACAAAAACCCAGTCCAATAAAATAAACCAGCCGTCATCATTACGTACATTTTGTTCCTAGTGCACTAAAGCATTTGTTCCACTTCATAAACAGCCCCCTTTATAGTCATACATACATCATATTCACTAATCCAAGGACACACATGCATTCCCCTCCTCACACGCATATTTCCATTTCCGCTGTGGCTGAAAAGCCAAATACCCCTAATCCTTGGCGTTGACGCACCATGTCCACCCCAACCCTGATAACCCTGTTATCTGGGATTTGAACAAGGCCAGAGTTGGCAGTGCTGGCACACCAAGTCTTGCCAGCCCCCACTTCCTTGCTGTCCGATGTGAGTTTCAGCGTAACCAGCACTCCCTGGCTCATTCAATCCCTTCATCCCTGGGTAGGGCCAGCTGCCCACAAGTCTCGTGTAGGGCTGCTCCGTCTTAAAGGATCTCCGTGCTTCTAATGCCACTTAAGCGCAAAGCGCTTCAGCCGAGGAAGGCTGTGCAGTGCCTCCCTTAAGATCAAACGTCACCGTCCCACGGTCGACTGCCTCGCTGGCTGGCTCTTTGCCCGCTCAGCATACCATAGGAAGCTCCCAGGGCAGGAGGGGCAAGGGTTACTGTGAACCCTGGTCTCTAATGTAGGGGATTCCCAGGTGCACGCTCCAAGAAAATGCACATTTGTACCTTTGGGTACAAACGCAAACATAAGCCTAGATTTTTTTTTGCATGGATCCTTATGGATTGTAATCAATGCATTCATTAAATACATTAGATTTGAGCAATATCAAAAACTGTATTCTAAATTAGAAGCCAACTGATGTTGTGCGATGTGCTTAGCCTGTTATACTCTTTTCCCACTAAAATGAGTGTGTATATGAGGGTTTTTAAACAAGATTTGTTTCACTGCTAGTGGACAAGAATGCCTACTCACCACTAAGTGAGTGATGTAACTTTCAAAATAACATGTTGGGCTTCCCTGGGTACTCACAGTGCCTACAGCCCATCAAAACTGATGTGTGGTCACTGTTACTGTCTGTTTATGTGGTTCATGCGAACAAGCAGTTCGGCATCTTTCTTAAAAGCGCTGAATCTTTCAAGCTTATGTGAAAAATTCACTTCCTGCCTCCCTGGCGCCTGATCATGACTTAGCCACAACACAGGCCTCCATTCCCATTTCCCCCCTCTGTTCAGGAAGACCGACTGTGAGGTCATGAGGTCACTGCCTGTTTGGCGAGGAGGGACAGTCCACGGTGAGACATGGCCAGGATCTCTGGGTACGACAGGACCCAGATATAGACAATAACAAATAGTCCAAAAGTCTTTGATTATATACAGGGAGGAAACTGGGTCTGTACTAAAGGTTCAACAAACTAATCCTACTTGACAGTTTACGTGGAGACACAACAGCAATCTGTCTGTAAGTTGTATGTTTTTGCTGCTGTGAGTTTTTTGATGTGGATTTAAAAATGTTTTGTATAGTGATCGACCGATACTGGATTTTCAAGGCCGATATCGATTATTAGTAGTTAATAAAACCGATAACCCAATATTTGGAACCGATATGCATATACAGTGAAAATGAAAATCTTTTAAGTCAAAATTAAGATTTTGGAATGTTACAAAATCAAACACAAAACTTTGTTTTAATGCTTTAAGCCAGGAGTGTCAAATTCAACTTCACTAAGTTCACACACGTTATGTAACATAAACTAAACATGAACTTATGTTTAGTTTATTGCTTTTATTTCATGGAAAAAGTCAAATATCTTTGCCTGTATTATTGCCTATATTATTGTCTCATATAGTCTCCTCACTTAGAGTTTACAGTTTGGTCGACAAAAATATTGACGAAAATGCCAAAAACATCAGAAAAAGTGACAAAAGCATAAAAAAGCGTTAAAAATCTCGTAAAGAGCATCAAAAACGCTGGAGAAAGCACCAACAACTTTGTAAAAAGTGACTAAAACTAGGCGGGCCTAAATTTATTATGAACCTAAATTGATATGCGGGCCAGATCAAAATTTGCGAGGGGCCGGGTTTGGCCCGCAGGCCTCGAGTTCGACACACGTACTGTAAGCAATTATTTAATAAATTAGAACCTTTCAACATAATACACAGTAAAAGAGAGTCAGATAGTGTTGTGGGCGAGACATTAAGTCAGACTCAGTGGTGAGTTAAACCGAAGCAGAGGGACACACACAGAGCTGTAGTGGAGCCAAAGTAGCATTTTTTTAATTATAGATAGTACACACCCTCTTTCAGCCAGTTTGAGCTCCTGAAGTCTGGGAGGCGCTTCCGAATGCCTCTGGCAAAAAGTGTATTTAAAAAATCCTTTATTCCAAATGCCATTAGTATCCTCAATCAAACCAAGGGACAACATCAAACTGAGCTGCTATTTTAATGTATTTAAGCACATTTATTATTTTTTATCATGATATTTTCTTTTCTTTCATTCCATCTTTTTATACTCCACTTACTATGTCTGAGATGTCTGTATGTTTATCTGTCTTGTATGTCTGGTGAGCCAAAGAAAAATGTCCACCTTGGTGGACATTAAAGATGTATTCTATTCCATTATCGGTTATCAGGCACATAAAACGCTGATACAGATCATCTGAAAACTGCCTAAAAAACGGCTAGATAATCAGCCAGGGCTATCCGGTCTATCCCTAGTTTTGTATAATGGCACTGAAGAAAAGAAAATCTCCTGCTGTTTCATTAACAACTATAGACAGATGTTGCTGTTATGCAACAAGTTGGAGAAGACAAAATACATTCCTGGAAAACCAGAACAATCTGGAAACATCAGATGAGTACATGAAGGATAAAACATCCAGATGAAAATAAGATATCCTGGTAACAAAATCTCTGCATGGATGACCAGTGAAAGAATACGGTTCTCTTGGGAATCAGAGAGGAAGAGACCTAATCAATCAATCAATCAATTCACCGTAGACGGATTCCCCTCCTCTTGGTCACGGTATTGATGGCTTTCCAAATGGGTGGAATCCGCTTTGCGCTATCAATCGCTGATGGATCTCTGGTCTGGTGGGACCTCTTTGATGTAAAGAACAAAGAGTTCCTATTGGGTTACATAGGTCAGGATTGCTGATGCGTGAAATCAAGGCCTCAGAAGGGGAAAACAGGAGAAGACACTCTCATCTTCCCATGGGAAAGATCATCGTTTCTCTAAAACATGCCTTTGCGCAAAAGCTCTTTGGAAAACTGTTTGCATCTACAAAGGCTGGCGAACTATCAAATGAAAAGTAAACTTCAAACACTGGAGGTTCAGGGTCTTCTATTGTTGGCAAAGCAAGGACCAAGGTTCTTGGGTCCTTTCCTTGCATTACAGTCACCCGACATGGGGCGTTTACTTCTAGAGCGAATCAAAATTCCTGTTTATCATTTCAGGAGAAGATAGGAGCCATTTTTGACAGAGATGGCCGTCTGATCTGAGGCCTTTGGCTGCTCCTCTCGCTTTCTGTCATCTGTCATCTCCTTCCTCTCGTCCCTCCCCTCCCTCTCTCCGGTCTGGGGATAGACGCGCTGACAGATGGGCCGAGGACATCCGGACACAGAAGTGGGGAGGGTGTAAGGAGCGCAGAAAAGAGGGAGAGGAGGGTGAATAGGGTGGACCTGAAGGGAAGGAAGCCAGTAAAGAGGGAACAACAACAGTGGTTGCCAGTTACAAAGTGTTTATCCTCGCCTGCGAAGGAGAGATGTCTGATTCCGGGAATGGAGGGATGATTCAGTGGTGGAAGGAGGAGAGGGCTGAGAGGATGGAGGGTTGGGGCGGGGGGGGGGGCAGTGTGCGGGTTTGAGTTTGCCAACACCTGGTGGGGATTATAGGGAGTACGATGGGTGGGAGTTGGAGGGGGGCCTCTGTTGTGTTCTGGAGGAAAGACTTTTTTTTCTTCTTTTTTGGCAATATTAGAGGCTTGGAGTAGATGTTGAGGAAGTAGGGCTTTTCCAAAACACTCACGCACACAAGCATCAGGGTTATTAAAGGTGATTTAGCGCGGGTTATTGTTGAAATTGTTTTCATTGATTTCATTGTAAGTAGTCATTAAAGGATGAGAATGCCATTATTCTATAATTTTCTTGTCAAAAAAAATCCCATAAAAAGCTCCAAACCAACAATGTGTTAGCACTTCTCTCAATACTTTCTGACTTCACTACCCTGTCTGTGGCACTCAGCAACAAGACCATTTGGGCCAAAGACGTAAGCCTTTAGAAATGGCTCCCAAATATATAGTTCCATTTTTAAAAAAGCTTAGTAATTTCCTTAAACAGCTGTGCACTGTAATTTTTAGCAAACATAACACAAACAGGAGTAAATAGAGCATTTGCCTGGGACTATTTTCAGTGGGGAATAAATACACATTTTGTGTTTTTGGGTAGTGAGTATTACTGGCAGCAGCACGTGGGAGTATGTGGGATTGAATAAAAAAAAAAAATACAATATGTGTGTGTTTACGGTAATGAAGGAAAATGTCCCTAAGTACAACAGTGTGGTTTATTAATGTGTTTTAATAGCTTTTGGACACACACACACACACACCCAATACTTCATACGTCTTATTAACAATTCATTGTTGGTTTTGGTCCAATAATTAAATTTGTTGACAATAAGAATAATATTTAATATTGTCTGCCTATCCTTTAAATGCTTGTTAAAGCTTTAGTGCGTAACTGTGCGCGGTCACGGAAGGCTTGCATCATGTGGACCCGCCGACAGTTTTGTTATTACTTAGAATTCCTCATAGGGGTGACAGAAATGACGCACTATAGCTTTAAATTGTAAGATTTCTTAAAATGTATCTTAAAATTTTAATTTTTAAATTAAATTTTAGATTTGCTACGGTATTAATTCACACAAACAAATGTACTTATTAATGACTAACTATCCTTGCCTAATGGCAGATGCCTATTATCACTTAAAATTGTGGAGCAAATGTTCACCTGATTGTGCTGACAGTCTTTCATACAAATGACGGTCTTCCTGTCCCATCTTAATTTCACTGAATTCACAGAAAACACACCATACACCGTTCTGTGTCTAATGTTAGCAAAATTACAGACTGACAGGAGCTTAATGTGGAGAAAAGATGAGGTAATATAGGTGGGAGAGGAGACTTTCCAGGTTACAGCCCAAGATTGGGAGTGACTCTGCGATCCTGACATTCAGTGGAAAGGTCAACAAACCATTGGAGAGACGGCAAGAAGCCAGCTGTGGCTGTGACCCCAAAGCCTTCCTTATTAAAATCTTTTCCTATGAGCACGAAACTCTGTCATTTTGCATCAAGCTGAAGCACAACATGGAGAGAGATTTTTTTGAGAGCTGTTTGAGACTTACAGCTCCGTTTTGAGCGTCCGAGTTGTGTCACAAAAAGGCACAGTAGGGTTTTTTTTCCTGCATTTTGTTGATATTTTTGGTGACTTGCTGTGTGCTGCAATGGCAAGGAAAGGCCTAGTGATGGAGTATCACTCCTTTTGGAGTCAAGATTTACTGCATTTCACACCGTCCGCAGCCGTGGACCATGTCAACAGCGTATTATGCACGGTGCACCCATGATTTACGTTGTTTTAATCACACCCACATAGACCTCTCCAAAAAACTCATCTAATTGCACAGGGGGAACAACAGCTGGATTTTTGGTTACGGCAGTGATGTACATAGGGTTGCTGATGTATGGAAACCCACAAAAAATGACTTTGCCCTTCTTTTGTTAACCCAAATGTAAACTCTACCTCATAATAAGTTAGAGCAGTGTGACGTAAATGAGACCAACGTCGTCTCAAGAGAAAACAGTTTCTTGGTAACGTGTATCGACAATTGAATGTTCATCTGTACCATATATTTATAGGAGCTAAAAGAGAAGAATGAGTATGATAAAAGGACAAGAAATTAAACATATAAAGAGAAATGAAGACAAAGTGACTGTAAAGAAGAGTGGAAACAGCGTAAGAAAGGAAGGGCAGGACAGGAGTGAAAGCGGTTTGCAAAAAGCAGAATGAAAGCAGGCAGGCGTCCATTCAATCCACTCAGTGAAGGTAAAGAGGATGGAGGGATAATATAAAATCACATATAAAAGTAAGTAAGTAAGTAAAGTTTATTTGTACAGCACCTTTCACAGATAAAAATCACAAAGTGCTTCACAATAAAATGCAATACAACAAATTAAAATACAAGAACATTTTAAATACAAATAGAAAACATAAACAACCATAAAAAAACCTTGACTAACTAAAAGCCTGCTTGAACAGCAGTCTTCAGTTGCTTTTTAAAAGATTCGACACAACGTAGAGAGGGAGGCAAGTCATTCCACAGTCTATAGGAGCCACTGCTGACCTATTGACCTCAGACTACGGGTGGGAGTATGAAGCTGTATCAAGTCAGAGATGTAGGGAGGAACTTGACCGTGCAATCCTCCTCCTCACCTACAAATCCCTCCATGCCTTGGCCCCACTGTACCTCTCCGACCTCCTCCATCAATACACCCCCACCCCGAAACCAGCGGTCCTCAGACGCTGGCCTGCTCTCCATTCCCCACACCAGACTGTACCTTCAGAGACAGGGCCTTTAGTGTTGCAGCACCATCCCTCTGGAACACCCTCCCTGCAGATATCCGAAATGCTCCATCCCTGGACATATTTAAAAAAACTCCTGAATCACCACCTGCTTACCACAGCCTACAACCTCCTTTAGCTTAGCCACAGTCATTCTGTAAAGTGTCCTTGGGTTTCTGGAAAGGCGCTATATAAATAAAAGTTATTATTATTATTATTATTATTATTATTATAATAATAAGAGAGGGTGAAAGAACGCAGGGATCAGGGCAGTCTGATGGCAGGAGACTCTACTGTCATGTGCTGGGAAATGGGCTACACCAGAGGTGCACTGTGGGAGCTGACCCAGAGGCCTGAACGTGCTGAATAGAGGACTTTGGCTCAGTGCTGTGCTGAAACTACTAGAATGGTCAAACTGTACTGCAGCATCCATTCAGGATTATCACCAACCAGTTGGTGTATAATACTACTGACCATTATACACTGTATATTTTATACATTCATTCATGGTTAATTATTTATTCTTTAATGAGAATCAATGCTTATTCATTAGTATCTAAATAAAAGGAGTCATTTTGTACCCAAAGGACGCAAAGTTACAGTCACTTCATTTCATTTGAAGAGTCTTATTGTTGACTCATAGAAAAGCATACAATATTGTGTATATTATTTAGGATTTCAAAATAGTGGGTGCTTTATTTTGGTGAAAATGTATCTAGGTATTTTGCTATGGAGTCACAGGTTTTCCTAATAATAAAAGGACAGACATACTTTTCACATTTTTCATATTGCTGAATTTAAAGTGGCTATAAAGAATATTTTTAGATTAACAATGGATCAAATTAAGATATTTTGCTTTGTAACGTTTTGAAAATTCTTCTAGTAAAACACGAATATCAGAATATTTAATATAACATAGCACAACACTACTACATGGTTGTATTTACTTTGGAATGATATTAAAAAGGTGCCAATAAAGAAATTCTTTTTTTTTTTTTTTTTTTTTTTTTTTTAAAAAGGTGCCAATTCACTGTCTTCACCATTTTAGAAAAGTTATAAATCTCACAATGTTCCTAACTAGTATGCAGCTTCATCCTGAACTAAAGAGCACCTTCATTTTGTTTCACTGCCTTGAGTTGTGTCTTTGGCATCACATTGAGTAAAAATGTCTCAATCTTACTTTACTGCTCTTAAATCTTTAACGTCATCATGGATTGTCTGTGATTAGAGGCAACGTTTCTGCACATTTATTGCACTTGAGCACACATTGATTACAGCAATTCTGATTCCTCAACATGCACCGGACCGAAAAACCTTTGTGATTGGGATATGTGATCCCCTGTCATCCTCACCCCAGAGGAGGACCACTTAGGGACAGGTTGTGACAGCAGGCATAAAGAAAAACCATTAACCAGGAGAAGATCCTCGAGTCTGGAGACAAACACATGACTCAACAGACACATGGAGGCTTGATGAGAGAGGGAGGAAGGGACAGAGGAAAGCAGGGGGACAGAGATGATCCAAGTGACACATTTACTCACAGGAAGAGAGAGAGAGAGAGAGAGAGAAAGAGAGAGAGAGAGAGAGAGAGAGAGTGCATCACGCTTTCAGGATCCATCAGGCCGTCTGTCATCACACTGCTGAAGACGATGTGTGAGAGGTCTGTTGTTGATGTTCCAGATACACGCTTAGAAACATAGCTTTAGATTGGACTTGTTTATTCCATCATCAGCCAGGTTAGAGATGTTGGTCTGTATAGTTCATTAAAACTACGGTCGTTTCAGACTGAAAAAATAAATCCGCATCATCTTCTGCTTCTGGCAGAGGGGCCTACATGTACCAGCATGCATTGTGTCTGAGATTATCAATGGCAAGCCGGTGAGCATGTTTACCTGACTGGGTAAGCTTCTTATCACATCTGCCAGTTCTGTGTTCATTAGTTAAGAGCTGCATCTAACGATTCATTATATTATCAGTTCATTATTATTTTTTGATTAATCAATTAGTCTATACCATGTCAGAAAAAGTGAAAAATGCAGGTGACATTTTGAGTTGTATGGTTTTGTCCGACCGACAATCCCAAACCCAAAGATATTCAATTTACAATGATATAAAACAGAAAAATTAAACATATCATCACATTTGAGAAACTGGAACAAGAATATTTTGGCATTTCTGCTGGATAAATTATTTAAATGATTAATCAATTACCAAAATAGTGATCAATGGACTCATGGACTAATTTTAAGTCTATTAAGTGTTAGAGGACTAGTTTATCATTCTGCCGACAACAGAAATCTCAGTGTGCTATGTATAAAGACAGTGAGTAATGTGATGGGTGATGTTGGTTGTAGAATTTGGAAGTCAAAGTAAAATCTTACAAAGAAAAGAAATTAGGCAGTTATATAGAAAGTTTACCATATCATACCATAAAGGCATTTTTAGTCATTTTGATTAATGTAGATGGAGAAGAGAAACAGAGACAGAGAGAGAGAGAGAGAGAGAGAGAGAGAGAGAGAGAGAGAGAGAGAGAGAGAGAGAGAGAGAGAGAGAGAGAGAGAAACTTACCTTCATGTAGTTCCTCTGCCATCCATTGACGTCAGAAGAATACATCACGGTGGAAGTAAACTGGCTGGTACAGTTGGCTACAGAAAACATTGGCAGATATTATAGACATGCTATCCCAATGACTAATAGAGAGAAACAACATTGAAGTGTGTCCATTTAAGGTAAAACAGTAAAAAAGTAAAAAGTAAAGACTTGGCTCCTGGTAGTTTTGGTTGTAGTTTTAGTTTTGGCCGAAAGTATGTGAGGTATTGGCAACATTATTGCATTAGTGCATTTGAATGTAACAACGGACAGTCCGGGCCTATGTAAGTAAGTAAAATAAGAAGTTGGACAGACGCTAAACTAAAAGAGACCATTTTAGAGTGAATAACATGGTCAGAAAGGAGAAGGATCTTTTACATAAAGCAGCAGTGATGAGTGGTAAGTTGACTGTGTGTGTGTGTGTGTGTGTGTGTGTGTGTGTGTGTGTGTGTGTGTGTGTGTGTGTGTGTGTGTGTGTGTGAATTAGGGACAGTGAGTGTGTGTGTGTGTGTGTGTTTGTTTTACTATATTCGTGGGGTCCAAAAACCGGGGAATGCAGTATACTTGTGGGGTCTGCACAGCCTTATGGGGCCCTTGGTTTTAGGATTAGGGTTAGAATTAGGTTATGGTTAGGGTGAGGGTAAGGGTTAAGGTTAGGCATTTAGTTGTAATGGTTAAGGTTAGGGTAAGGGGGCTAGGGAATGCATTATGTCAATGACGGGTCCCCACAAAGATGGTGTGTGTGTGTAAACGGTAAATAGGATATGCCAGTCAGAGCTGCCACCCACATCCCAGATGGCACTTCTCTCCCCCCCCCCAACACACACACACACACACAGTGAGTCGGTCTAAAGTCACTGTTTAAGTTTCTTGAGCTGCAGTTCATCTAATGGCCTCTAGATGCTGCCTCAAAGAAAACTTTGATTACATCGACATGACTGAAGCAACTTCACTCCGGAATTACAAAGTAGGCCTATATACACATACAACGTACACAATGTTATTTTTCATCTTTAAGTCATATTCTTGAATAATTAATGTGAATATACTTCACATCTGTGTGGTAAATAAAAAGGATTGGAGTATTTTTTCTTGACAAAATAATGTATACACATTGGAGGCTACGGCAAGAGTTCCACTCACCAAACAGGTTGTGGACGACCAGGAAGGAAGGATGTGTGATCCACTAGAGTGACCTTCGACCCATATGGCTTTAGACCAATATCAGGCCAAGATGCCAGGAAGTCCACCACTTCCTTATCTGAGGAACGGAGACTGCTGTTCCCACGTTTGGTCCCTTGTTCCAGAGAAAAAGGAACCAGATAAAACAGAAAAAATGAGCCATGTCGGAAGCTCGGAAGCATTTATGGGAAGGGAGTTGGACAGATTTGTGATTTCTTTTCCTTCTTTCTGAGAACAAGTCAAAACGTCTTAACACAGAGTCTTTGGAGGCAAAATGCAAGTCAAACTGTGTTTCACATCTCTGAATATTGATCATTAAAATAACATGGCATTGGAACACTTTCCTTTCAAAGCTGTCTTTTAAAATGCATATGCACATACCATAAGTCCAACCAGGCTCTGATTATTTATCTTTTTATTGAATCAGGATTTCACTGGGTTAAAAATGAGGCTTAAATGTATTTGCTACCAAGTATCAAGTCAAGTCTTTAGTGCGTCAAACCTAAAGTAAGTGTTTTTAAGTGCTCTTTTTATAACTTTAGCCTGACTCAGGTCCCAGTCTAGAGTCTCACATTCTGATTCTGATCTAATATTGATGTTAATGTCTGTACTACACCTCCCCCTAAGGTAGCTGTTGTTGATTTAAAACTAGTTTAGACATTTTATACATGTTTTTTCTCTACATCTCTCCAGCTCTTCACAAAAAACCCTGAGTGAAACTGTAAATAGAATTGTGTTGTGGGCTCTAAATAGTGTTTGTGTGTGAGTGTGTGTGTTTAATCCAGGACAATTTTGAAAGTGAATGTTTTTGACACATTAAACAATGGCCATTTTCAACCAAATTTAGCCATACATGTAGTACGTGTCTTTTGACCTCTTCTTTGACTGATGCAAATGAAGCGCTCAGGGGTAATTAAGATAGCTGTTTGGCAAAAAATGTTTGCTGACAGGGCGGACTGCAAACAGTATACTATAAAACATGTCATAGTCACTGGACCATAACTGGATGCTATGTAAATATCTTAAACAAAGGTATGCAAGCAGGAAAAGACAAATAAAAGTTAATTGAAAACAATGACAGAGGATTGGTATTAGTAGAAGTTCTCCATCGCCTTTCGTGGCCTATTGGACGATAAGATTATGAACAGCTTGGCTAAATGTCATGAAAGTAAAACTATTTAGGGTTTAGTACACTGTGTGTCCAGGATACAGGACGTTTGAGAATAAACAAATAACATTTTATTGGCCTACAAAGGAAGGGAAAAGGGTGAAGCTGTTAGGCCTGTGTACATGCATCCCTCTGTTTCCTGTGAGTGAAAGAGAGGAACAGGAAGCCAGAAAGAGAGAGAGAGAGCGGGGATCAAATGACAACAAACAGATCATGGAGGAGCAAAGGTCCCTTTGAACCGTCCACGTGCGGAAGTCAGCTTTTTTTCCTGTGCTCTCTCTCTCTCTCTCTCTCTCTCTCTCCTCACTTTTTTTTTTTTTATCTACCGCTCTCCCCCCTTTTCACCGGAGATAAGCTTTCAACATGCTAAGCCCTGTAAAAACAGGCCACGAGTGTTGAAGCTGAGACCAGTCCACAAAGATGTCCCAGCATGCTACGCTGCATCAGGCTACTGCTGCTTGTGTACTCACTTTGTCTTCATTGTGTGCAATTATCAAAGGGGAAATGCAGCACGCAAAGTTGAAAAATGAAGAGCCCGACATGATAGTTGCAGGTCGAGAAAGTCACACCGTAGATTTCAGCAGGCCACGATCAGTTTGTAAAATGTTCTAACAAGAAAACATGTAAGTGTTACAAGTTGTTGTTGTGATTAAAACAATTATTTACTCCCCTTACATAAAAATACAGCAGAGTAATGCCAGCAATAACACTTCTCTCAGGAACATATTCTGGCAATACACCACGGGCCAGTTCATGCAGATGTAAGGCTGTGGCTTCCTTGTTTCTGAACAACTAAGTGATTCCAACTGAATGCCACAATTCCACTTTAGAACATGAACCAAACGTGCAGACCTGTTGTAGATCGATGGTTCCCAGGCCCAATAAGGTCACAACAAAACAGTGAGGGGGTCACAAGATAATTATCAGGGTTTGAAAGCAGAAAAAAATAATAATTTGCTGCACAAATTATCTCAAGTACACATAGTTTTGTTTTAAGAGGTCACAGGGCCAAAATGTTAGGAGCCACTGTAGTAGATGACTAGTATTTGGTGCTTCAGCATCTACATCACTAAGACATTACCATGTTTTACCCATCCATTATCTATAGTGGCAGCAGCTAAATATCTTACTGTTGTTGTAATAGTTATTTTATGCTTCATTTACCTTTTTAGTGTCAATCTTTCCCTCAACCTGTCCCGCTCAAAATGCTATTCCTGAAGTCATGGAGCTCTTGAATTATGCTATAGTCTTTGATATTGGGCGTTAAAATATGCACATCACCAACTATCAGAGATGGCAAAAGTACTCACTTCCTGTACTTAAGTAGAAGTACAGATACTTGTGTTAAAAAATACTCTGGTAAAAGTAGAAGTACTTGTTTAACAACAAGTACAAGTACAGGCTTGGAAATTTACTTAAAGTATAAAAGTAAAAGTAGCCTTGCGAATGACAACCATTTTTTGGATGCAAAGCTACCTGGACCACACAAATGTTCCTAGAGTGCAAGCTGAGAAACTTCAGTGGACATGGAAAAAAGGCTCTTTATATGCCATTGCCTACATTTTAAATGGATGTCTGCCAATAGGCCTAAAACATCACATATATGATTACTGTGACAGAGACTGGGACTCTAGGTTAGTAAGATTCTGACTGAGTAGCAAGATATGAATTCAACTGGGATTCTGTGAGAATTCACAGATCCAGTTTCTCTTTTTTAATCTTCCCCTTAACATTTATAGGAATCTTTAAGCAACCCGCTGCTCAGCTGATGAGGGCATTTTGATTCCTAGTACCCTTGAACTCCTTTGTGATGTAGGCCAACTTGAGACCTATATCTGTACCGAGACGTCCATACCACTATGTGCTAACGTCAAGCCGCAATGATTTGCCACGAATGAATGCCGCCGAATCTGTCAAGTCGTCTTGTAGTGGTGCGTCAAGTGCAACGTATATTCCCATCCAATTAGATTGACTTCGGCATTGATGACGCGAGAAATAATAGCAGTAACCCCACTGAAATTATTTGAAACTAAAGTAACGAGCCAATTTTGTAAAATGTAAGGAGTAGAAAGTATCGATATTCATGTTAAAAATTACTTGATTATTAATCGTTACTTCCTATCCCTGCCAACTGTTTTTAGGGGGCATTTTTCCGGGACATGAGAGCAAAATCAAATGGATTTGTGAAAAAAGTGCTTGGATGCTGCACACAGGTCACAATGTCAATCACACATTTGCTTACTGTCTCTCTTCCATCAGTAGGTCAGCTCCAGATGCAAAATACTGTGTTTTAACTGTTGCAATTTGCACCACAAGATCCTGTGCATGCTTGTCTCCTGTTGGGAAAACAGAGATTTTATTTTACCAGATCAGCAGTAAAAAACTTTAACTGTCTTTTTTTTTTTATGAGTGTGGCAATGAAAGCAGGCTGTTAAACCCTTCTGGCAAACAGGCGGCATTTTTCCGGGCGAGGAAAAGTCAAACAGCCACATAGAAAACAAACAGAGGAGCCATTAGATGGACAGCGTGCAGGTTTCACTGTTTACCTGGCCCTTTCTGCACCTATTTGAACAGGTGTCAGGGTGTGTGTGTGTTAAGAGGTGTGCACATTACATAAACTACAATCAATTATTGTTAAGGCCATATCCTGAGTTCAGAATGAGACTCACTGTAACTCAATAAGCGTGGGTGTGCTGGATCTTCCTCTCCTCCTGCCTGTCTTTCTCCTCTTCTTCTTTCTCTTTCCACTCCCCCCTCCTTTGTCCCTGGCCACCGTTTATCGCCTCATCCCCTGAAGGGGGTTAAGGGGGAATTTCTGAAAAGATAATCCTCCTGTTTTTCAGAAAAAAGCAGGAAGCGGTTAAAAAAAAAAAAAAAAAAAAAAAAAAAGAGAAGCGGAGGAAGAGCAGGAGAAGAAGGTTTGTTGATTCAGTTGGGAGCTAAAGATAATGTTTGCCTTCCGTCTCATGCCGGCCATGAGACAACAACTTTACCATGTGGGGTAAAATGATAGTTTACACAGAAAGATTGTGGCTAATTATTAGCTTCTGAAAGCAGAAAGAAATATTTTTGTATAGAAGTAGTCAGGAACCAGATTTGTTCTTTTCTCGTCAGGGTGGAAAAACCCGTGAAACAGCATCTAGGATGCCCCGAGAACTGACACTTTCCACTGAAACACAGACCAATTCTTTAAAAGGAGGGTGACTTATCTGACTTATCTGTATATTAAATCTACCCTAAACATTGTTGAACGGTTAACGGGCCAGTTTACCAAAATCACAGTCCAACAATGTTTTATTTTGGGCAGTTTAATTTTCTGTGGTAGAAAGGAGTTCCAATAAAACATGTTGGCAGTGCAATCTGTAGAATATCTGGAGTAACGATAAACACTTTTCTGTTAATGTCATTTTCCAATGCACCAGTAACAAATACAACGGAGCGGGAGATTGGTCGAAGAATGTGTGGTATTACATTAAATGTATCGCACCATTGTGACGAAAAGAGAGCTGAGCCAGAAGGCAAAGCTCTCAATCAGTCTTTGTTCCTACCCTCACCTATGGTCATGAAGGCTGGGTCATGACCGAAAGAACAAGATCCAGGGTACAAGCGGCCGAAATGGGTTTTCTCAGGAGGGTGGCTGGCGTCTCCCTTAGAGATAGGGTGAGAAGCTCAGTCATCCGTGAGGAGCTCGGAGTAGAGCCGCTGCTCCTTTGCGTTGAAAGGAGCCAGTTTGAGGTGGTTTCGGCATCTGGTAAGGATGCCCCCTGGGCGCCTCCCTAGGGAGGTGTTCCAGGCACATCCAGCTGGGAGGAGGCCTCGGGGAAGACCCAGGACTAGGTGGAGGGATTATATCTCCAACCTGACCTGGGAACGCCTCGGGATCCCCCAGTCGGAGCTGGTTAATGTGGCTCGGGAAAGGGAAGTTTGGGGTCCCCTGCTGGAGCTGCTACCCCCGCGATCCGATACCGGATAAGCGGACGAAGATGGATGGATGGACCAGTAATAAATTTCCAATCACGTCCATTGTGTTGGGGTGGACGCTGAAATTGTAAAAACGTAAACAATCTGCATGGCTAGATACAATTAAGGTAAGAGAGAAAATGTTTTTTTTTGTAATTTGGGTGTACTGACCCTTTAAATGAGCAAACAAATTAAAATTTCCACATTTTTTTTCTATGAACATCCTTCACACCAGCAGCAGACAACACCTGAGGATAACTGATATCAGATTAAAGGTTGATATTATTCTGACAAATCAAAAAAAAAAAAAAAAATTATATATATATATATATATATATATATATATATATATATCTGTCTAACACTAAGATATATCAGGACATTGCTTCAACAAATACTTCCACAGCCTATATACCCAAGGACCAACATATAAATACAAACACACAGAGTAAAGCATGAGCTCGCCCGGTGGCAAGTCAACAACAGCCCCGGCTGTAAGAGCTCCTTCGTCAATATAAACAGGAAGCCCCTCCTCCAGGAAGCCATTAACAGGTTATGGGATCATGTTCCCAACGCACTAAAGACACACACACACACACACACACACACACACACACACACACACACACACACACACACACACACACACACACACACACACACACACACACACACACACACACACACACACACACACACACACACACACACACACACACACACACACACACACACACACACACACACACACACACGTTTACACCACGCTGGTGTGTGCAGTGTAAAACAAGGCCTGTGTGTACTTAATGAGATCGAAGTGGAAGTGAAGGCGGAAATTGGCCGTTAAATGTTTGCTTGGGACTCTCCTGTTTTTGTACACAGAAGGTTTAGCAACTGAGTTTGTTTGTGTGCTTGTGTTTCCAATTGTATGGAAACACCGGAATAAGAGTTTAACAGCCTTAAGGGGACATTTTTGCAAAGGAGATCATTTTGGCTGATTTGCATTTCTTTAAGGAGTCACTTTTAAGGTTCAGAGTCCACATACCGTCTTAGAAATCGTCATTTAATGGTGTTAAGTGTATTTCGAAATTTGAAATACTTCTTCTGAGCACTCAGAAAGTTGAGCTTGTCCTTTAAAAGGCTTAACCTTGGAAACAGTTGACAAAACAATCTCAGCTCAAGGTGCACTTAGTGGCTCTTTCCGCAGTTTTAAGACAATGTGATATGGTCAAAGTATGAGTAAGTGGACCTTGGGTCAAGTTCAATTCCAAAATCTAGTCTTTTTCACTTTCCCTCTGATTGACAGATCTTGCAAAGTTCCATCCATCCGCAACACTATTAATGTACTGTAAAACAAAGACCACAAACAGACCCAGATATGTCAAGCACATTAACAATAGCGGCCTTTTTACTTGGGTTATAAATCCACAACTTTGCAATATACATTTGATGCATATTCAGAAACATAATTTATTTTATATTTTGAAATATATAGCATTTAACATAGGAAACTAGTATAAACTGAGAGTAAGTTCTGTACTAAAAGATCCTGTACTAAAAGAATTGTACAGGATCTCCCAAGTATAGGAAGAAAAATGTGAGTGTGCTCTTTAAAACAAGAACTGTGGTGACATAACAAGACAGATGTGGAAACAGGTTGGATGTTGGTCTAAATCTATTCCCGGTTTTCTTTTGGAATTGACGTTTCGGTTTTCCGTTTCTGTACTTCACCCATTTATGCATCTTGTCTTTTGAACGTTGCATGAAAGCCCAGGTCTTACACCATTCCTACAGTCTCATCTCTGCAGTGGATGAACTGGATTTGGTCCCCCATCTTAGCAGGGTGCACCACTATATGTAACTGGGAGAAAGAAAAAGATGCAGGAAGAGGAGGAAAGCCAGTAAAGCCATAGAGGAAGAGAAGGATGTGGTGGGGAGAGCAAACAGCAGCCAGCGGAGAGCTCCCCCTTTGTGTGGCTTTTTCAGTGCTTCCTCCCGACCCGGCCGCATCGCTCACCACATCTCCGCTGCTAGAAAAACATAAACAGCTAAAGTCTCCACGCTGGGCGTGAGCAAGCAAAAACATTTCACCGTCACTGGTGGAGACAAGAGACACCGTGACACGTATCACATGAACAAGCGTTACCAGATAATAAAGTTAGGTGACTGCAGAGTTACGTGGCTGTATGGAAGCCCACGGCCGCCAGTCAAGCAAAATGACACGTGATAAGTTAGGGGTAATGGGAATTTCAATATTTAGGATAAATTGCAAGTTAAAGAGGTTTTATAGTACATAAAAATATTTAGTAAGTTATAATGTTACTCTTGACTTTCTATATGAGAAGTAAATCTCACGTGACACTAAGTCATATTGTTGACTTGAGAAATAAATTCCTAACTGACATATCTAATAAATCTAATCTTAGTATGTTATAAGATATACACTTACATAGCATTTTGAAATAATATAACTCAGAATGGCTTTGGTATTTCAAATGTTTGAATTAGACATAATTGTTAATTAGTGGTTAAAACATTTTCAATTATTCACAACTTCTCACATCATTTAAAATTTTTCTGGCAGTATTGGGATGTTGGGACCAGTACGAATAGAAAAACATTACCTGGTATGACCTATCAGAATAAAAGGTGTGTAACATTAAAGCTTACTCATTAAAATTCAGAGCACAAAAAAAACTTTTTTTACCTATAAAAATTAGATAAGGGATTTAAAATGAATGAATTATAAGTGTGCCAAATCAAAGGGCCTAAACTGTAGATATTTCCGTCTTGCAGATGTAAGTGTAAGGGGCCTAATCAGCCTTTTGTCTGGACAGAGATACCGACAAAACTAATTACATGTGTGCAATATAAGTACATCATTTATTCATATAAATTATATCATGTGTATTTGAAGCAATATGTAGCACTCTTTTAAATTACAAAAAAAGATGCAAACTGATACAAATGAAAGATGTAAATTCCAGAAGCCACCAACTGCTAAAACGTGCTAATACACAAATACAAACACACACACACAGAGGCCATACAGCTGATGAGCACCGGCTGTTTTAATAGCTGCAGCTGTTCCAATTAGATGTAAAATCCATATCTACACACACACAAATGGAACACACACACGGAATGTCCCAGGCTGTGCTTGGCTGCACAGCTGGATATCCTTAAGAGGTGAAGAAAGACATGGAGAAAACACACACACACACACACACACACACACACACACACACACACACACACACACACACACACACACACACACACACACACACACACACACACACACACACACACACACACACACACACACACACACACAATCCTGATTAACCCATTGACCCCTGAGAGAGACCACCAAAGTGGACATTGAGAATCGCACTCAGACACACATATGTGCATAGACACAAGCACACACACACCCATGTCCAGCAGTCGTGGGGTTATGCAGTACGACTCAGTCTGTGTGTGTTTGTGCTGCAGTCTGAGAGAGGGCGAGGTCGTCCTCAAGTGAAATGGACAGGTGATCCATCCGTCTCCTCGCTCTCCGTCCTCTGCCTCTCTTCTGATGACAGCAGGTCCTTGAGAAGCTGGGATTGGTTGAGGAGACACTCCTTCAGCTTGTCCTCAGTCAGGGTGAGACGCTCCTCCAGCACTGAAACAGTCTTTGTGTTTGGGGTGGGGGGGGGGGGGTGGGGTAGAATAATTATAAAGCAGTCATAGAATAATTATAGAAGTGGAAAATCTGAAGAGCAGAGATCAGTCTGAGAGCCTTGAAATCAATCATGTCTCCATTATGGAAAAATAACATAAGTGCTAAAGAGAGACAGAAGAGGCTTTTTAGTTCTTGTGACACATCAGGGTGTTTTTTTTTTTTTTTTCAGGAGAGCAGCATTTAAGCCTTGATGCTGAGAGTAGCTCATCAGCACAGTTCTGATGATACAATTCTACCAAGGGTTTAAAGCCTTTTTAATAAAGATATTCATAGTTTGTTTTACAGCTTATTATGTTTCACTTTTTCATGAATTATCACTTTTTTAAAGATTGGAAGCAGAAAATGCAGCAAATACTTTTAATTGTTGGCCACTTTGTCTCAAATACAAAATAAATCCAGCAGTAAATTAGATTTATCAAGCATTTTCTGGAACATTTTCTGGTAAAAATGCACAGCAAACTCAAAATCTGTACATTATTGTCTGATGGGTATTCTTCTGCGTGCATACATTATAAAGACAGTAGCGTTAATGTTTACATGCGGCCGCCATCTTGGTCATGAGCAGTCGAATCACGAACGCTGTGTTTGAGCGATGTTACTGGTTACTGGTTGCACGGCGCTCGTCTGTTCATGACTGTTATCCAAGATGGCGGCCGCATGCAAACATTAACGCTACTGTCTTCATAATCTATCTTTGTAATAAACTGTCTGTACACTTACAAAGTTGTCAATGCTTTGGTTTGCATGTAGGGACCTTCATTATGCTACCGTTTAAGTGTGGTGCTATTTTGAGCCTCGTTAGTGGTATCAAATAGTGATTTACCCTGTGCCCCGGAAGCTAGCATTAGCAGCTAACCCCCGGTTTGCGGTAGCTTGTTTCAAGCTACAGACACATTTGATTAGCATGAAAACAGATCCCAGAGAACGTTCGACTCACACATACACACACACGTTATTATCCTCTAGGTTTATTTTGTGCCGGAATTGTCCTTTACGATCTTCCGCTGTGTATGGGCTCGGCGAGGAAACCAGGTAGTTGACTATATCGGGATATGCAACTGAAGGAAGAATCACCGGGTCGTCATGGATCCAAGAAGAGGGAGCCAACTTGTAGGGATCTGCACCGCCAATAAACCATAATTTCTCGAAATATTGCACCTTTTCTTGTGGTCCAAGTCCTTCCTTATAGGCCTCTGCATCTTGGACACGTTTTGATGAGCTTTTCTGTTGTTTAGACATGGCTACATTCACTTAAAGTATCCAAAGCGGACAATACTCCATTGTACTCCGTTCAGTTCAGTTCATCCTCCAATATGGCCGCGCATCCGGGTTACCGCCCAGAACCCTCTATACTCATTCATTATATTTAGGGGTGGTACGGTTCACAAAATCCACAGTTCGGTTCGTATCACGGTTTTAGGGTCACGGTTTTCAGTTCTGTATGGTTATTGTTATTTTTTCTTTTAATCTTTAACACTCCAGAAATATACTTCAGCATATGATATATAGCTAAAATTAGCATATCCATGCACACAGTGGCAGTTCTATCTAATGTTTTATTTCCACTGTCATCATAGGTAACATGAAATCCAAAATGTTCCCACACACTAGACTTATACGATGCTAGCACATCCTCCAACTCCGGGCAGCCTTCCTCATCTCTCCCACTTGACATTTCTGCATGTGATGTGACCTGCAGCACTCCACACTCCACACACCCGAGGAGCGGTCGGCTCGGCGCCTCTCAAAATCTGATGAAAATCTTTTAAACTGACCTTTGTCGATCAAAAAAACAGACAGATTCAGCAACTATATGGCCTATTTCTCGCTTAAAATGTTGTCAGAAACACGTTTCGGTGAACTATTTTCGTAAAATACGAGATCGTATTCAGAACAAGACGCCATTAGAGTCCGTTTTGAAATTCGGGAGCAGCAAGAACCACGTGACGCGTTCGTCCAATCAGCTGCCATGTGTTGCATTCGTCATGCTCATCCCCCTTGTCGTTTCCTGTAAGTTTTTAACATAGGTGTCGAAAGTGGGCACTACGGCAGTAAGTAGTTAGTGCACATTAACAGTGTACTGACGAATTGAGCGACGCACATACGCTCCGAACCGAGACAAGCGAACCGAGCGGTTCGGATGTTTTTTCATGAACCGTACCACCCCTAATTATATTGCTTCCCCAAATGATGATTTGTTTTCAACGTCTCAAACTTGGTATGTATGGATATTAAAAGGTAAACCATAAAACCTACTTCTAGTGCAGGGGCGTCAAACATATGGCCACTGAGCCAGAACCGGCCTGCCAAAGGATCCAATCAGGCCCACTGGATGACTTTGCAAAGTGTGAAAATGGCAGAAAAGAAATTTATTCCAATTCCAAATTTACCACTTAAATCTCAGAGAACATCCAAATTCTTTTTCCGTAAATTTATGACTTTAATTCTGAGTTTTTCTCTGAATATTACCCCTCTCTCCTGGGTCCGTAACATAATTTTTTTTCAAACAATGTCCTTAGAACGCTGTCGTAGCAGAAGCAACTTGCGTTTGCCGACATCAAGCTGACAAGAAACTCTGTGGCAGAAGTTTCTGATCTCTCTGGAGTGGTTTACTGGTCTGGCCCACTTGAGATGAAATTAGGGGTGGCCCATGAACTAGAATGAGTTTGACACCCCTGTTCTAGTGGCTTCTGCGTGCCTCCCAAACTTTCATATTTTCATTTTAAATTTCCCCATTTTTATGATGTTTTTTGGGGGGGATTTCACACCCATCCAATATCTTGAGTTGAAAGTTTGGACCTTTACTAATAACTGACCTGCGTGAGAATATCTAGTTGTTGAACAATATGCCGCAGGGTGGAGTCCAGACTTGATGGATGCCCGGAGAGAACTTCCAGGGGGTGTGTCTGCCCTCTCTCCTCTTCCTCTCTCCTTCCTCTTCCTCCCCCGCCGTCCCCAGTCTGGCTCCAAACAGTCGTACGTGCCCTACCGGTACTCTCGTCTCCCATCCATCCTCCCACTCTTGAACTGGCCTCGCGATGCGCCGGCAAACCGTTGGAGTGGTAAGTGTTGGCGTTTGAGTGGTGACTGTTGGCAGCGGCCTGTGTGGGCGTCGTGTGTGTTCGACCGTGTAAGAGCTGGAGATGAAAGCAAGCGAGAGAGAGAGCGAGAGCGAGAGAGAGAGAGAGCGAGAGAGAGAAAGATCGAGAGAGAGAGAGTGGTCGTCAGCTAATTGATTTTCAGTGCATTGTGTTCACCTATTTTTGTGCGGGTGTTTTCTTTAACAAAAGTGCAGTGCTCAGGTCTGCCATGAATTTTTTTCTCGTCAAATGCATTGTATCCAAGAAAAACCCACACTAAATCAAATCACCATTGTGACACTGACATTTAGTTGAGGACATGGCACTGGAAACAGTGGGATCTCAAAATAACATCCCATTAAAAAGGCGTCCAGCCTGATTCAACACTCTGCTGGAAATGTGCAGGAAGCAAAGAGTGAGAGACGACTAGAAAAAGAGTAACATTCTTCTAAAAGAATGTTAGTGTGCTCGCTTCCACTGTAAAACTGCAGTTAAAAACATTTGAAACTGCTTAAATGTAGGCAGCACACAAACAAGTGAAGGTAGAAGTTTAAATGCTTAGACAAATTGAAATCTCAGTGGAGGTGTATGCACTTAGGGCTGCAACTAATGATTATTTTAATTGTCGAATAATTTGTTGATTATATTCTTGATTAACCGATTAGTTGTTTGGTCTATAAAATGAAAATGGTGACAAATATCGATTAGTGTTTCCCAAGGCCCAAGATGCCGGCCTAATATGGCTTGTTTTGTCCACAACTCTAAGCAGGGTTTCTGCAGGTTTTAACAAGTCAAATGTAATAGTTTTTAGGATCTTTTTAAGACCTTTTTGAATGAAATTTAAGACCTATATCACGACGTTAAACGATGAACAACAAAATACTGAGTCACAAAAGTACTTGCAAAGTAAATAAATGTATTGAAATTGAATAAAAGCAACACAGTAACAATAATCTGTACATATACAGCTAATTATATTTGGACTATCGAAAGGAAGAACTACAACACCACAGAATAAAAAAAGTATTTCAATGAGCATTAGAGGTAGCGTCACGTGGACGTAGAAAAAAATGAAGACCTGTGTAAAATTATTTAAGACCTAGGACACAATAATGCAAATGTAAGGCCTAAAATTTTGATTTTAAAATGTGGGACTTTTTTTTGACATTTTAAGACCCCGAGAAAACCTTATCGAAGATATTCAGTTTACTGTCACAGAGGAGTGAAGAAAATACAAAATCTACACATTTAAGAAGCTGGAATCAGAGAATTCTGACTTTCTTTTCATCGAGAAATTACTATAAAATGATTAATCGATTATCAATATAGTTGGTGATTAATTTAATAGTTGACAACTAATCAATTAATCTGCGCAGCTCTATAAGCACTGAAATTTCAGTTGTTAATATTAATGCTAATACAACACCATAAAAAGGAGCCCTTAACAGCGAGCCAGCTTTATTGTCGGAAATGTACAGGAATCAGAGTATTAATTAGCCAGTCTAATATGCATTAGTAGTACATTATGCTATTCAGGTTTAGCCAACATCCTTCCTGCCTCATTGTTCCGTGTCAGTGGAGTAGGCCTTGAACCTGAATCTGAACTCAGCAGACTAAAGGAGGTGACTCACACTGCTGGATTACTGACTGAACGACCGACCTAACTAACTTGCTGGCAAAAGTTCACAAGGTTATTTGCACAAGGCAGGAAGAGCAATAGCCACAAAGCAAAAAAGAGAAAATCTACTTCTTTTTATTTGACCTTTACTTGTATTGAGAGTGGTCTTGACAAAATGATTTTCCTTTTCATAAGTGGTGAAAAAAAAAACACAAGGTGGGAGACTAAACAAAGAGAGAGAACATCATGTTCAGTTTAACCAGGGACACGTTTTCCTCATTCATCATGTATCCGGGCAGAGACAACTGAGCATGACTTCACATTTAAATAGTTTCACACATGCACAACAGAAGCTTTACAGTGAGACGTGCTGCCGCTCAAGGACACCAAGAACAACATTTGGGAGTTTGCGATTCAAACTAGCAACTTTTTACTCACAAGACTTCTGCTCCAACTTGGACTGAAAGTTGACTATGACATCAAGTCAAAAACAAACAAATGAAAAAGTTTCACAAACGGAGTGAAGTGCATTCATTTATTAATTAACTGATTGACAGGTAAAAGTCAGCTTTAACAGGGCTAGAGAACATACACGTGTTGTTCTTACCAGAGCCTTTTAAGCTCTTTAGCTAACTCACTTGCATTATTTTTGTTTAACTTTGCCATCGATCCATTAATCTATATAGCTGATGAATAGTTGAAATGACCCAGCATAATTACCAAGGGCCAACAGGGACGTCTTCAAATTGCTCGTTTTGTCAGATGAACAGTCCAAACCCCAAAAATATTCAATATAAAATAATTTGGCAGCACAGTGGTTAGCCCTCCTGCCTCACAGCAAGTAGCCACTGCAGAGTTTGATCCCCAGTCCGGGGAGGTGCCTTTCTGTGTGGAGTTTGCATGTTCTCCCCGTGTTTGTGTGGGGTTTCCTCCCACGGTAAAGACATGCATGCTAGGTAACTAGGACTACAGTTGAAAATGAGCCGTCTGGCTAACACTGGCGCATTTACAGAAATGTTGATTTATGTGCATTGTCCTAATCAAATAAATACATCTTATTTAAAGAAGAGAAAGTGATAGAGCCTCACCTTTTAGAAAGTAAGTTACTTACTAATTATTACAGAGTAATTTCATGTCAAATGAATGATTGATTAATTAAGTAACCATTTTACTATTCTCTCTCTCTACAGCATGACACTTTGAACAGCTGTAGTCAGATCAGTGTCTAGAATCTACACATAAACAGCACCAAGTGAAGAACCATTGGGCTTTTGACCAAAAATAATAGTAGGGTCTTGTGTGAAAGGTGGAAGGAGGCAGGTGGTTCATGGAGTGCACAAAGAGCAGCAGCAGTGGGGAAATAAATGAGGGATGTGTCAGGAGGATGGAGGAGGAAGGAAAAGGAGGGTGAAGAGGAGGAGGGTGTCACACATTCCTGGCCTAATGCATGGAGAAATCGATTCCGGCTCGCTTCCTGCACACTGTCCTCACTTCAAAGAGAGCATGGAGGGAGGCAAGAGAGGAAGGAGAGAGGAGAGGAGTGTGTGAAGAAAAGGGATAGCTGCTCTTAACTCCTGAGTGGACGTGAACAAAGCTTCCAGTGTGTGGACGGCAAGTCTCTCTTGCTATCTCTGCTCATTTCTCTCTTTATTTTCTTCTCTCTTTATTCCTCCACTCTCTCCTCCTTGGACACATCTGGCCAACATCTGCTCTGCTTATTTACACTTAGCAGATGCAGACCTAGACCCCCCCCCCACCAGGAAGTTTGGGTGCAATCAAACATTTAACAGGCAGGGCACCCCGGCTGCCCCGAGTGTCAAATCAACGCACACACAAGCAAATTCAAACACATACAAGCACGAACAAAGAAGATTGTATGAAACCAATGAGCAGCAGATAACTGGGAAAATAAAGCGTAATCTACGGAAGCATAAGATGTGATTACAGCAACATTTTGAGAATTGTGCAAACAAATAAAACATCTTGCAAGATATTCACAAGTTAGAAGCATGTAAACATGTTAATTGGTAGCTATTTACACTATCAGGTATACAGAAAAGCATGCAAAATCATGTCAACATGCAGATCTACAGTCATACTAGTTCACTTAATCAAATGTACTGACTAAAGCCCCATCACGTCCAGCATGTCAGACAGAAGCTCCATTAGGACACTGTGCCAGAAATGCAAAAAATAGGTGTAACAAAAAGATTGATTTAAATACTTTCAATGCACATAGAGCAAGCTTAAGCCAGAACCTCAGAATTATAACGGTCATTTCTGAGATAAAATCATCTCTACTAAGCTCTGAGGAATGTCAGGGGTCATGGCTTGCTGTAACCGTAGCTAGTAGTGGCAGGAATGTGGCGATGGCGTGATGCCAGCCAGGGTTTTTTGTGCGATGAGAGATGAGTGGGCGGTTTGGGTTAGGGTGGCTGAGCAGAGCAGAAACTAGCCACTGTGATAATAAGGGGGCAGTGGGAGTGACGTGAGAGTGCCCCAGTGATGATAGTGAGGAAACAATGTCCACCTTGTCTCTATACAGCGTTGTGAACGAAGGACTCATTGGATTCTGTGACAAACCGGCTCAGTGCAGAATGTTTGGTGAAAGGTTAGCAGGATATGAGGGTTTTTGATTCAATATAATTGTGTAATAAGTCAAAATAAATTGTTTCACCCTGTACACTGCATACAAATTGTACTATTACTAGAGCTTTAATGATTCCAAATTTCACTACAATTAATTGTCTCAGAGATAATTGTGATTAACAATATAATTGTCTCTTTCAGTCAAATTAAAAAATATTTATTTATTTATTTATTACTTTTTTAAACAACTTAACATTTTGAATGAATTCCATGATACATCTTTTGGTACTGTTATGTGACCCAGATAACGTAATAACACTAATACACAGCCTATGAAGTAAACAACGCCTCTTTATTATCACACCGACCCGATTATCAGCCGTCGAACAGTCTGGCGAGGTCGGTGACTCGAGTCTGTTTGGTGTGTTCCATGCCGTCGTTAATTTGGGCCGATTTGACTTGCTGAATCGGCCAGTGGGCAGTCAGACTCAATGACCAATCTGATTGGTGGAGTGCTAGCCCTTGACTAGCAAATCGGTGCACTTATGTTAAAATGCTTACCAGAAATGACGAGCGGGATGAGCGTGACGAACGCCTCTCAAAATCAGACGAAAATCTTTCAAACTGACCTTTGTCGATCAAAAAACTGTATGGCCTATTTCTCGCTTAAAATGTTTTCAGAAACATGTTTTGGGGAACTATTTTCGTAAAGTACGAGATTGTATTCCGGGCAGGACGGGTGTTTCCGGTTTTAATTTTTTGGGCGACAATACAGATTAGCGCCGCCTGCTGTTATGGAGACGTATTACGTCTCATGCACGTGCAGAACGTACTCAAGTCGGCGTCGCTTCGGTGTGTTCCGAGGCACTTTTTGGACTGACGGGAGCCCAATGATCAGTCCGACTGCCTTTTCTGCCGACGATCGGCCATATGGTTGGTGTGTCAGAGCCTTAAGACCTTAGCCAATGTTAGAAATTGATTTTGGTTAAACAAAGAAACCGGGACTATGTAAAAAAAAAAAAATTAACAATTAGACAATTATGTAATAACTGCTACAGGCCTAACTATTACTGCAATACATGAACATGTTTTCACATGGCTAATAATCAGATGCAAAGTAAGAGATGCCAATCGATAATTATTCATTGCTTATACTGTTGATAACTTCGTATGACTGCAGCAGATTTACCTAACATAGAAATGTTAACAGAAGAGCAGCCCGTGTTAAAATGTTAACATTAGCGGTGATGTTTTACAAAACAAAGCCTCCCCTCAATTTCTAAATCAAATGACAGAATCACAGATGTCTGATCAACAATATGATTATCATGAGCACCAGAATTAGCTGCGCTCTTTCTGTTGGCAGGAAACCACTGTGACCCTTACATAAAAAAGCTGTTTGATCTTAATTGAAGGACCTCTCTGATGTTGTGCCTCCCCCACTCTACCTGCAGCCACATACTCAGCTTCAAAAAAACTGCCTGATGTTTACTACTTAACCCTTGTGTTGACTTCGGGTCACATTAGACAGTTTTCAATTTTTGTTTTATATCAGAAAATATGGGACGTAGAAATAAGTGCTGAAAATGTGTAGAAGAAAAATTTAAAACGTTGGAAAAAAAAAAAAACTGAAAAAAAGGCGTCAAAAACGTTTTTTCAAAGTTGAAGGGAAGACAACACAAGGGTTAACATTGAAAATCTTTCATGTTAGAAAAGATCGTCCAATGCTAATTACTTAAACAACACTTCACTTTTTCACCAATTATCATTCAGTCAGATATCATTTCAAAATGATTCAAAATTGTGTGCACCATATTTTTTTAATGAAGCTCTAGTTAATAAAAGTCCTTTTTAAAAATAATTGCTCATATATTCTGCATTTATTCAACAACATAGATATAACCTGTTTTATCAGTGGATGTGAATCTTGTGCTGCGTACTCTGGCCCGTCACATGGACACACGTGCTCTCAAGCTTTGTGATGTTAAGTACTCGCACTGGGCTGCCTGCCCTCGTGATGCCAAGCACTGGCTGTGTTTACATGCTGACCATAATGCGACAAATATTATAAGCACTACTTAACACACTGTATGTGTGCTGTGTGTCTGATATTTTGCTGCTGCAACACTGGAATTTCCCATTTTTTTGGGATCAATAAAAATCTATCCATCCATCTTAAAGCTATAGTGCCCAACTATTTCATATTAATGAACGCCGTTACATTCAAGCCATTGCCAAATTAGTTGATACAAAGCTAATTAAGCCCTATCAGCTCCACAAAACACTGTGTATTTCTCAGTATGGCTATGTTTACAAAATGGCATAGTCTGGCGACATTGGCGTGCAGCAGCTCAAGTGATGCATTTTACATCACAGCTGAGAAAGGACAACAGCAGCATTCAGGTTTGGAGACAAAGAGGACATCAAAATTAAAAGACATTTACCTCTTCTGACGTGTCCATGTTTTTTTTTCTCTATCCTCCGTGTCCTCCTTGATTTGACGAGATGAACGCTTTTAGCAACTGGGTGGTAGAGGGGTGGGGGTGGTGCGCGATCACTGAAGGCTTGTGCCATGTGGATGTGCCGACAGTGTTTTTGTCATTACTTAGAATTCCTCATGGAGGCGACAGAAACTATGCACGATAGCTTAAAAGGTGAAAACATGACTGCACAAATTCTATAAATTGACACTCAATCTATGGGACATAGGGTTAGTGAATGCATAAAAAATGAAAAGTATGAATAAATTAACTAGTAATGTAACGAGAGCCGTTTATGGTTGAAATTGTGTAAAGATGAAAAGCAGGTAAACGTCTGGCTAGACACAGGAAGGGGCAAGTGATAACAAACGGTAACCACCACAAAAAAACTTCCAGGTGTTTGTGTTATTTCATTATCGTCAGCAGGAAACGCTCAGGGGGAATAGTCGTGCTGAATGGCAAAACAGGAATCGTGCCGTGTAAGATAAACAAGGAGGAAATGAACGGTAGATTTAGGTTTTGCGATGTCTGGACATTCAAGGTGTAGATTAGGGTTGTGTGATACTAGTTGTACGTAAGGCTAAAAACCCTTGATGATAAAGACAACACTTTTTTGGCGCAAATGTATTAATTGTGAATGCTTCCCCGAGGCCACTGTGTGCATCTGCTGGAGTTTGATAAAGTTGTTGGTGGATTTCAATCACTCCATGTTGACCAGTTGCCAATCTTTCTGGCTTTAAATCTCCCATTCTGACATACTTTTGGAACAATACACACAGGATTCTGGTCTTTATGGTCTTATATACTAAGTATATATGTGCTGCATGATATTCACTGCCTTACTTCTGCTTGTAATACTGTCCCATTCTCACATTTTACTAATCAAAAATGTGAACACAACCTCACACGAGCAGAAATACACATACGTACATCTCTTTTCAGTTCTTTCTGGAAAGTGGGAAAACACATAAACACAGTCCAATTAGTTATATGTGTGAGCTTTTTCAGCAGAGTAGCATGAGTGCACAAGTCTGCGGCTGGTTCACTTTGTCACTCTCTGTGGTGCTCACAGGAAACTGACTATAGGCAACCGTCAAGCCCCATCTGAAAGAGGTAACTAAACCACTGCTCGACTTCCTCCTGAGCCTTTTATCAAGTATGTCATCATGACACGACAGCATGGCTTTATCTGGGAAGCTATGAAGATTTAAAATTGGCCGCTCTGTGTCACCTACAATTAATATGACAGCTATGATTCAGTTTGATTGATTGCATACTCGTCTTATGAAATGTCTTGAACTAATTATAATAGTTAATATTATTAAGAATTGTTGGTGTTTCAAAGCCTTTCCAGACAATGCAGAAATCTTTTAAGGAATGTTTCAGCACGGAAAATGGTCAAATTAGAACACACTAGATACATGGAATATTGGCATCTGTCTTTGAAACCTTTATTTGTCTAACTCTCGTGTGTCTTGCCACTCCTTTCCTGTATTAGAAGGTTGGGTGGTACTGAAATTGGTCACAGGATGCCATGTAATTTTGTTAATAGAGCAGGCTCCACGGCGGGAGGAAATCCTTGTTAAAAATCAAGAGGCATTACTTGGCTCTGACCCTCCGCCCTGGTTTCACTTTTCTATTTTTGCAGACCAACACACTTGCAAGTAAATGGTTGCCCTCTGGGCACTAACACACATGCATTCCAAGCAAACGTTAATAGCGGCACGTACACACACATACTCTAGGCTGAAATCCGTACCGAAAGATGGACACACACGCAAACAATTATTCACTCAACAACTAGCACCGCACACCCAACTCACACAGCTGGAGTCACTCTCTAGAATTCTTCCCTTGATTATTAACATCAGTCAGGGCCCTACTCTTCTTGACACAGTCACATAGAAGATAACCTCTTGAACTTGGTGAGACTCTAAGAAAATGGTACTGCATTGTGTTGACTTTGGGTCACATTGACCCGTTTTTTAATTTTAAAAAAATCAGGCAAGTGTGGGCATGTTTCAGGTACCAGTGAGACGATTCAATATTATCCAGGGTGGCCAGAAACACAGACACTTAACTCAATTCTTTAACAATTATATTGCTTCATGGCGTCAACATTCATTTTATCCTCAGCTAGGTCCAAGAGATGACCCTGTGTTTTTTTGTGGTTCTTTGTGTAAAAGTGAGACTAACTATTGCTCCCATACTTACTCCAGCTCCTTACCCAGAGAATTGACATTACTCTTTTGCAAGCAAGGGGTCAGTTTGCCAAGGCCCCCGCCTTAAGGGTATAACAGCAATTCAATTCATCTCTTTTATGTTCATGTTTATGTAATGTTTTAAGCACTACAAACTGCATTACAGATGTGGAACAAAAACTAAAATGATCCCTTCAGGCGACACCGCTGCATGAAATTACAGGAAACAAGAAAACAGTGGTTGTGGTTGCAGAGGCAGCAGCCGTCTTTGGCCAGTGTTCAGACGGTCATTAAACATGTCCCCGAGAGGGCCACTCCATTGATGCAGAGGAGACGCCAACACAGAGTCCCCGCTTAAAAAACACAGGGCAAAAAAAGTTAAACCTGGCTCACATTTGCTGCAAGGTAATGCAACGTCATCCGATAAGGCCATACGCAAAAGCACACATTCCTGGTAGATTACTTTGTAACATGAACGCTGTATTCTACCTCCCGATCGTTTTGACAAAAGATAAAATGATAGTAACTGATAACCTTGCATCATAGTGTCACTGTCTGGGCATCTGATAAGCTTCAAACTTTTTTAATTTTTTAGTTCTTGTATTTACTACTCAAACCGGACTTCCTGAATAATTTTTCATTGTCTCACCGGTACTTGAAACGACATGCCCCAACCAATGGTTTTTGGTCTGAGTGCCCACTTAATCATAGTAGTACCAGTATTAGTAAAAGTAGTAGTAACAATTTTAGTTGCAGTAGTAGTATATGCGTTAGTAGCAGAAGGAGCAGAAACAATGATAATTCTTGGATGGATTGCACACAAAATGGATATATATGCTACAAATACACACAGAACTGCTGCGTGATGATTATTACCGAAGCCTGGCTGAACACACTCACTCATCCCAGACGGCTGCTGGCAGCTAACAGGGTAGGTGGATTTAAACAATGTCTGAGTTGAAAACGCTTCTTGTTGTCATGCAAGTGCCCTGTTCATGTTGCACAGACATTTTAATTGCATTGTGTGTCTGTTAAGAGGCACAAAGGCACTCTTTATGATATGCCCCCAAAACTGCCGTTTTAGCTAAGTGGGAGCTCTCGGCATTAGCTGCAGCAACTCCATGATGCTAGCACCGATTTGGCTCGTTTCTTTTGCTATCGACAGTACTCACATACTTATAGCGATCAGGATTAACGTAAAAATTGCCCGGAGTTCTCCTTTAAACCCTGGTACAGAATGCCTGCTAAAAGTGGAATCAATTACAAACTGTCCTTAAAAACTCACCTGCCTCTTGTATGGTAATAAACAAAGACACACAAAATCCTCCACCCCTGACCGTTAACGGGAAGTCAGGTGGCAGGTAGAACTGGCAAGAGATCTAAAGCGTCCAAAGGCTGTTTCCTGTCTTAATGCCAAGATACCACATCAGAGGATTCATTTTCCATTCATCTCTGTCACACCTAATTGTCATGTACCCAGGTGCTCTATCCACACCCGCACAAAGATGTTCTCACTTGCATATGGACACACAAACTGACACACCAAAACATATGCAGACTAGGAAAACAAGCACACAGTCACATGAACACAAACACACAAGTTGTGTAACTATAATTTAACTGGAACCACTAATTAGATCTAACAGGATCTTAGTCAGAGGTGCGGCAACCTTGATGTTTTTTTAAAATGCTTGAGCTGAAAGACGGGCAGGAAGCCAATAGAAGGTTCATGTGGCTTTGAGGAAGTGGATACATCCTCTTTATTTCTCAACCTCCCTCCCTCCCTCCTTTTCTCTCCACTTTCTGTCTGTCTCCGACATCCGCACAGCAGCCACCCACACGCTCAGTCAAAAATATCCTGCTTCAATCCAGCGGATTGCCATTAAATACGCTGCGTTTTCTGACACACACACACACACACACACACACACACACACACACACACACACACACACACACACACACACACAAAAACAGCACAACATAACTACGAACTACTCACGACCGTACATGAAAGCACAGACCAATACACACCAAACACACTCACACACCTTTATGGAAACACACACACTTGATTCAACCCAAGAATACAGTAGGTTTCTTACAAACACATTACAAGGACACACACAATTCTCACATCATGACAAACAATCCATGTCTAAGCCAAAACATACACAACAATAATTCCTCCACAAATACAAAGTGTATTGAATGAATGCAGTGCCACAGCCATTCATTCATAACAAATGTTCCTCACTCCGAGGCTTTATGTAACAGGGGTCCTCGATGGCTCTGCTATCGTAGCACGGCGTCAGCATTTATTTGATAAGTTATGCATAAATGCCGCTTCTGGACGGAAGGTGTGGATTCAATCCCGATGGCAGACAAGATGTATTCCTGAAAATGTGTGAACACCGGTAGATGGAGACAGAAAAAGTGAGAGAGAGTGGGAAGAGGGGACAGTGTCTTATTATGTAATTGATGAAGAATTATGTATAACTAGCCAAAATAATCGCAATTAGATATATAACGTGTACTGCTGATCAATGAGTGGCGTCCAATCACTGTGATCCCTTTAAATGCATTAGAGATGCAGGATTGAACTGTAATCCACCTCTATCAGGATATAAGACACCAGGTTCAGAAAGTGAGAAACAGAAAACAAAAATGATTTTATGTTTGATAGAGAAATTAAGTAAGTGAAAGAGGAGGAAAGCTGAACTATATTGGTGTGAAGATGAACTCGGCAATTTGACCCACTACTGCAGAAAGAATGACTGAGTATCTGTCGCCGAATTCCACCAAGAAAGAAGATGACTCATCGCCCGGCACTGCTTAGCTCTCTCACACACAGAGAGAGAGAGAGAGAGAGAGAGAGAGAGAGAGAGAGAGAGAGAGAGAGAGAGAGAGAGAGAGAGAGAGAGAGAGAGAGACAACATCATCTCTTTAAACAATCAATCTTATCGCTCATACCCAAGAGCAAGATGTTCATAATTTTATCAGAGAGAATTATGAACATGTGGATAGGGGGTTACCAGCTGACACATCTGAAAACACTAATCAGCAAAGAATGCCCCCTAATAGAAAGTACAACGCTCACTGCAACTGACACTGCACTTCTATTCCACCAACGCACATCTCATTCACGACTAAACATCTACCAGTTGTTTGGAAGTTGCAGTTGATGTATCAGCAGTTTAAGATCATTTCTAAAAAGGTGACATATGTAGGGGTTTTCAATCCTGTGTTTCTTAATGGATAGAACACAGCACTTACATTATATTAGTAGGGTTACAGGTTCCCACTCATGCTAAAAATGGATGAATTGTTGACAAAAGAGGGCTTTGGTTGAAGCATCCTCCAAAAAAGGTTGTTCAGTGTTTATTAGACATGGGCAAGCACTTGCATCGTTGGTGTGGAAACAGGCTTTGTGGGCCTTGAAGTGGATTGTTTTGGGACCACGAGACAGCAACAGCTAGTCCACCCTCTCTTGATTTCCCGTTTCTTGTCTGAAGATGCCTTCAATTTATCCCCTTCCCTTTATGAAGAACTAGTGCAATGCCTGTTCAAAGAGTGTCTGTTCGTGACTGGTTGATTGTTTGCAGCTTTCTCCTTAACCATTGTAGCCAGAAATAATATTTACCTCCCAGATAAATGTTACTGGTAAGGTTGCAGATTCAGCTTTTACTCACAAAATATTACAAATAAAATATGATGCATTTAACTTTTCCAGTATTTTATTGCGTCTTATATACATATTATTGTATACGTTTTGCATGCATGCGGGTCACCACGTTCAAAGACAGACGACCCCAAATTGTGTGACTAACAAAGACTTCTGCCTTCATTAGTGAGATTAGGGAGATGAGTCACATCGGAGCACAAGTCGTGATCTGGCCCACCGCCTGGTGAAAAGCCCTCATAATCACCAATCTGTCTCAAAAACAACAGACTAATGTTCATGATTAATTGGGCTCCAAACCCTTGATTAGTTCGATTCAAGACATGATCTAAAGGAAAAGGTTTGGTGGAGAGTTACACAACCGCTTCAAATGTCATAACACGGAGAGCAGTCTGGTGAAAGTGGCAGTGGATAGATGCAATGCTTGGTAACATAATGTCTAAATCAAACTTATGGGAGTCAAAGGCATGATTTAGTGAAAAATGTAAAAAAAAAAAAATAAATAAGTAATTGAACGCAGCACAGATTGCAACTGAATTAAGATCAGAACTGATACACCAGATGTGCAGGTGGCCGAGTGAATCTGTAATCACGTCTTAGTTGCAGTCAGCCAGGTGATGATGCAGGTAGTCCAGTTTGCCTGCCTTTGTGAAAAACTGTCTGCCTATAATCTGGTGTCCCTGTGACCGATATTAGGAGGACACTCCACCCACTTATATAATAACATCATGCTAAAAAAAAGAGTCATCATCATGGGACACAGAGGTTAAAGGAGAACTCCGGGCAATTTTTACGTTAATCTTGATCGCTATACGTATGTGAGTACTGTCGGTAACTGACTTGGACAATGCATATTCAAATAATTATAGATAAATGCAAGAAAGTGTTGAATGTGATGAGATGTTTGCGTGGAGTAGAATGGGGTGCAAGTAGACCTGCTTTGAAATCCATTTATACAGGGCTGATGAGATCGGTATTTGATTATGGGTGTATAGTGTATGGGTCAGCTGCTAAAACATCATTAAAAGAAGTTAGATGTAATTCAAAATCAAGGTTTGAGGCTATGCTGTGGGGCAATTAAGACCACTCCAGTGGCAGCAGTTCAGGTAGAGATGGGGGAGATGCCTCTCCATCTTAGAAGACACCAGTTGTCTCTTGTGTACTGGACGAATTTGAGGGGTCATGGTGACAAACATTTGAGTCAGTCAGGTCTATGGCAATGTCAAGAAAGAGAGAATGACCTAATTAAAAGTTTTGGATGGACAATAAGGCAGAAGGTAATAATGATGGGAATCCGTGCACTGAAAATAAGCCCTACAGTGGTTTATCCAGTTGTTCCTCCTTGGCTTTTGTCAGAGGTTTCAGTTGACTTAGGCTTATTGGAGGAAAAGGAGGTTAATGAAGTGGATCATTACAGGGTACAGAGATACATTTCAAGGAAATATAAACAAGGAGTCATTATATATACTGATGCATCTAAGAAGACGGATACGAAAATGGGAATTGCTTATGTTATCCATCAATTAAACATTGAATCGGCTAAAAGAATTAATGATGATTTAGCTGTATACACAGCAGAACTGTTAGCAATATGGATGGCCTTGATATGGGTAGAGAGCAATAGACCTAAGCAAGCTGTGATTGCCTCAGACTCCAGCTCAGCTTTGACAAGCCTTAAGTTTCTTCACGCTGAGTCTAGACAGGACATAGTGTATGAAATAATGCAACTAGCTAACAATCTGATTAAGTCAGGTATTAGTACTACATTTATATGGGTACCAGCTCATATAGGTGTAGGATGTAATGAACTGGCAGATAAATGTGCGAAGAAAGCAGCAGAGCTGCCTGATATAGAGGTGGATATTAAATACAGTAAAGCTGAAGTCAAAAGTATAATTAAAGCTAAAACAAATGCAAAATGGCAGTTTTTGTGGGATAATGAACAAGAATCACCTGTATAGAATTCATGGAAAAGTGGGGAAGAGCAGGAATACATACAGAAGTAAGCAAGAAGAAGATATGGTGTCCAGAATGAGGCTAAGACATACATGATTAAATAGAACATTATTTATAATGAAAAAGCAAGTTGATGAAATGTGTGAATATTGCAATAATCAAGAGACCATAGAGCATGTTGGTCTAGCTCCATAGTTAGCTACATTACTCTAAGCTTCTTCCCTTGTGAACACCTCCGCTCTTCACTCTTCACGCACTACGCTCCGATCTGCACACTACCGTTTACCTTTTCCTGCTACAACTGAATTCCGACGGGACTTCAGCGCAAGACTACAGCTAGTGTTCTGTAACGCTGTTGCTTTACAAGGAACAGACATCATTTGGCCCGTTTCCATGTAGTTACATAGTCACTGATATGATCATAACCACTACAGTGCTAAATTACCTATTTTTGAGGGGGGGAATAAACTTCAAAATTTCGCCGCGAAAGCATGAACTGTCCTCTGGAGGACATCCACCAGACCAGTGGGCGCCCGTGGAATGTTGTCAGCCGCGGCAGGCGGGGAAGGCGGGGAGGAAGTGGAAGGATGCCGGTCGGGCCTGCTAGCCCGGCTAAGGCAACTTATACACAGTTCGCCACTGCCCGGACTCCTATATTTACCAATGCCAGATGGATCGCACACAAAATGGATATATGCTACAAATACACATGGAACTGCTGCGTGATGATTATTACCGAAGCCTGGCTGAACACACTCACTCATCCCAGACGGCAGCTAGCAGCTAACAGGGTAGGTGGATTTAAACAATGTCTGAGTTGAAAACACTTCTTGTTGTCATGTAAGAGCCCTGTTCATGTTGCACAGACATTTTAATTGCATTTTGTGTCTGTTAAGAGGCACTCTTTATGATATGCCCCCAAAACTGCAGTTTTAGCTAAGTGGGAGCTCTCGGCATTAGCTGCAGCAACTCCATGTTGCTACCACCAATTCGGCTTGTTTTTTTTTTTTTTGCTATCGAGAGTACTCACATACGTATAGCGATCAAGATTAACGTAAAAATTGCCCGGAGTTCTCCTTTAAGCTTCTTGCAGCTCCCATGAAAAGCAGCAATGTTTTCATGTTCGGGGTGTTACAGAGAACATACACTACATAGATATAAGAAAAACAGAACAGTCACACCTGCACAGACACGCACAATCTTAGAAAGGCACACCAACACATTCTGCTCGACAAAGATACAGTATTTCCCTCTTTTGCTACTTTGTGTGTTAAAGGAAAATTCACCTTTTACAGCTAGGGTCTTATTTTCATAGTTTTGGCCATCATCCGTTTAGGTGATAACATTCATTTGACTTGCTCACACAGGTACTCTGTGAAATTTTCAACCACAAATGGCACTATAGTGGAATGTTGTGATAAGTGGGTCCCCATTTTGTTTGTATCTCGTGTTCTAAGAGGCTGCGCACGAGCACGCAGGTGACATGAGATACATTCCTGCCAACAGGAGAGGGTGGTCATGTAAATATATGGTGCATCATCGGCTACTAGTCATGTCAAATCCCAAAATGATTTACTGCAAAGATTGGCCATGTCTATCTGGAAAGGGAGGCATATGACATGCCTTTATATCACACTATTGGAGTGGCCATTTTTGGCAAAACTTCACCTACTGGCATCGAAAAGGAAAAACCTTCCCACGTAAAAAGGGCAAAGTCTTATATGGCTAAAAATGTCAGCAACATCGTTGTATTATTATCAGACCGACACATTTTTGGCTCCTATTGAGAGCCATAAGTTGGAACGTATAACAATAGAGTTGCCCTTAATACTACAAGTGTTGCTGGAGTTTTCTACCCCATGAATCAGTTACACCACCACCATAAATGATGGTGGTGGTCAAATGCAGACAAGTGTACAAGCAAAGGTAAAAAAAGAAGACCGCTATGTAAACAATGCATTTAAATAGAGCTGGGCAATATTATATCGATATTGTGATATGAGACTAGATATCGTCTTAGATTTTGAAGAATTGTAAAATCGTTACATGGTAAGTTTAGTCTTTTCCTGGTTTCAAAGGCTGCATTACAGTAAAGTGGTGTCATTTTCTGAATTTACCAGACTGTTCTAGCTGTTCTATTATTTGCCTTTAACCACTTAGTCATTATAGCCACATTATGATGGTTATTTATCTAAAATTTAAATGTGGAAGATATTTTGTGAAAGCACCAATTGTCAACCTTACAATATCGTTGCGGTATCGATATTGAGGTGTTTGGTCAAAAATATTGTGCTATTTGATTTTCTCCATATCGCCCAGCCCTACATTTAAATATATATTTTTGGGGCTTTGGACATTTTTGACGAGGAAGAAAATGCATTCAACACATTTGTTGGGCCTCAACAAAGCACTTTATGGTAAGAAACACTGAAAACCTCCGCGGGATACCTTCAACAATTTCAGTTCAAATGTGTACAAACTTATAAACAAACCATACAAACCATATTATCTACACCACTTTTGTGGAAGCAGCAACAAAGATGAAGATAACTGCAACCACACTTCACTGCAACTTCAGGAAGTATAAAAGGTCAAACCTGAACTAGAAAGTAGATTTGCAAAATGCAGTCTGGCTGATATCATGTTCATCTTTATTTTACTCAATTCACCCAATGGGGGAATACGTTTGATCTTCACAATCAATTGAACAGTTAAGTGTAATCTTGTCTATGACTGAATCATATGAATGGTGTGTTGCGCGTGTGTGTAATTTCAGTGCTGAGAACAGGTCATTCAGAGAGGTCGGGCAGGTAGGCTGTGTCGGAAATAAACAAGCATATGTTTGGCTGTAATACATGTGAGCAGGAAGCTATTAACATGGCATTACTAGACCAACAAGGGGCAGGAAATTAAATTAAGCTGCTTCTGAGAAGGTTATGTCCCAGCCCTCCCTCGTGGTGGGTAATTGATTAAAATGGTTTTCCACAGCTCCTGTGCTCCTATATACATTTTCCACTCAAAGATGGCATGTTTTCTACATTTTTAGACAGCCTCGTCACTCAGCTTTGGGGGCCGTTTGTGTTTGTATCTTTGTGGATATAAAATTATTGTTAAGTTTTAGCATGCTTGACTGACCAGGACAAGCATTTGACAAAAGGGTCATACAGTGGGACGAATGACATAAACGTGGGAGTTATATTGTTTACTCTGGATTGCCGAAGAAAAGACTAAGTGCAGCTAGCAAGCCTATGGGCAGTCCGACTTAACCCATATTGAAAAAGCACTACCCACATGCCCTCCCAATGCAACAACATTGACATAACAGGTGACTGACACCATTGGTGTCAAATTAAACTAAGCTAGAGTGTTGTCCATGTGTGGTTTCCACTGTGCTTCTCCTCTGAGTGGTGACAAAAAAAGGCTGCACTAAAACTGAGTTTTCTTAGGCTGAGATGAATATGCTGTATAATTAATGATGCATTACTTAAAATTAACTCTAAAATACAGGTATATCAGAAATATTGTAAACGTTTGTATCACTGTTTTGTGAAAACGTTACTGTTGAAGATGAAATACACATCTGAGGAGCAGTAAAATAACTTGAAATCATAAAGACTAAAATACATAATTGTGATCACTCTACCTCTGAAAATGTGTTTAGCCACAATTATATAGCTCCACCAAAGGTCAGACGTACAGTAGTTTTCCCTAGTTGACAGTAAACATTACCGGAAACACATCTAGTTGATCTTAACACCAAACACCACTCGGATCCTGTCATGACTTTCTTTACACCAAGATAAGAGTTTAAGCAAACATAACCTACATTTAGCAGGATTATGACAATGACAACAAAAGGGCATTGGCATTTCAACACTAAACAAGGTGTTGAGTTGACGTAAGATTGAACATACTGAGTCAAGGTCATAACTCGACAAATACAGTAGGTCAGTTCTGGCTATGCAAGGAAAACTTGAGGCCAATCTCCAGTTTTTACTTTGATCTGACATTCAGATGATAACTGTAACTTCACTACAAGTTAGTAAGGGCCTCTCTATCGTCAGAGATAGATGGATGAAGAGGTTGAGACAAAAAGCAAAGGCAAGGGGGATAGACAGCCTGCTGTTTAACAAGAGTATGGTTGAGGTGGCAGGAACATGTTTTCCTGACTTGGCAGGATTTCACTCTGCTAACGCCCGCAGGGCGAACATGCTCATCCCAAAGTGAACATGTGCTTTGGAGGCCTTAACCCCAATGGGTCACTGTAGTGACGTTACATACGCTATAACATTCACACCTGGGACAACATTGTGCACACTTGATCACACCCATGCAAATACACCCACACACAATTCTAGCTTTTGTGCTGATGCTGGTAATTATGTTTACCAGGAGGTACACGGCCACTGTTTAATGTGTTTAAGTTAAGCAGGTTTTTTTATTTGCACACTTCCCCTCATCTGTTACCTTTGGGCTGTTACCATGGTCAAGAGGAATTGCCTCTGCCTTTAATGTCTTTATTTCAGAGTCTGGAGTCCTGTTTAGTTCTTTGTTAGGTTGTCTAGATGCTCTGCTAAACCAGCCAATTTAACGTTAGTTTGATGGATGTAACCAACTTTAGTACCAGGCACCCTGAAATATAAACTATATCCTCTTGTAACCTTCAATTTTAATGCATTAATTAATGCATTTGTGATATAACAGTCTTATTAGATACTGTGAATATAAAAATATAAATGACATATGTACAGTTGCCACTGGCATTGTGAGGTTGTTAGCTCGAATTTAGCTTATTGCACAGGTACTAAGCAGTGTTGGGAGGTAAGGCGTTTTAACTACATTTCTCTGTAGCATCACTGTTTTCTGAATCAAATAGCTTTTCAGTTACTTAACGTTAGCTTCTTTATTGATCAAGTAGTGTGGTAGCGTCCCCACAAGCTACATTTCCTCAAGCATTTGTGAAGCTCAAGCGCAGCAGAGCTTTCTGCTGTGGTCTGAAACTGCTGAGGATCAGACAGGCCTACGCAGTTTACTGCAGTCTCTGAGCCGAGCAGCCATATCGGTATCTGCGGGACGAAGGAACGGCGCACCTTGTGTTTGTTTACTAGAAAGTTCATGTGTTGATGGCTCTGGGAGTGATGAGACATTTTGGATTTGAAGCCGACGAAAGAGGTGAGCCAAAAAAGACGAGGCAATGAAGTGTAAACGCTGGAGGAAAAAAAAGTCATGGTTTAGAGAAGCATTACCGCCAACAAGTGGACTCAAGTCGCTCCACTCTCATTCACGGACTATCTCATTCTCTCTAGCTGCTGACAAAAGTGCAACACCAGATGGTAAAAGTAGACATAACTGTCCGGTCCGTTCCGGTGGCTTTATAGCCAACCAGTTTGAAAACGTTTTACACCAGCCCAAGCCTAGTGCCAAAAGTGCTGCACAAAAACGCAAAAACTATATCTGATGGTTAGCCACAGATGCTCAATGACAGCCCAGCATCCGTCAATGGCCTTGATGTCCCAGGGCCTTGATGTCCTCTTCTAGTCGCTTACAAAAATCCTCTTTTTTTCCTTGTAACTGCTCCCCAGGGAGGTCAGAGGTCAGGGTCAGCAGCGGGACAGTTTTTGTCAAGGGCACTTCTGCAGGATGTTTACTGTCATGGGGACTCAAACATGAAACATGGCTCTCCAAGTTCACTTGTTGGTGGATAGATTTAATCAATGTTGCACATGTGGATTAGATTTAAGAGTGACCCTTCTTGCCAAAACATGAACAACCTTACAGAGAGCAAAGCATGACTTCAGGCACACACGTTGACCAAAAGTAAAGACCAGACACCAGAGGTCATCAAACCAGACACCGGAGAACAGGGTTATTTTTTCCCTTTGCTGTCATTTTCGGTTCCTTTCTTTCTTTGGCACTTTTCTTCTTTTTTGTACATTCCATTAGTCAGTCAGCAACTCTGGTTCCTCTTGTTTCCTCACCCAATAATTTGTATCCCTCTCTGTTATACTATATTTCCTCTTTATATTTCAACTTTTCTCACTTTTACGTGCTAATTGGCGGTGGCTCTTTAAGTTATCTGATTCCCTGTATCTACTGGTATGCCCTACAAGAACCGTTGATTCAAAATTCCGTAGGTCACCTCTGATGACTAAAGCTCAGACACAAAAATGAGAAGACATTGTTTGCGAATAATGCGTTTGGTCAGTATGATCGCAGAACAAAGTGAAACCACATTTAGAAAGTTGCTGAATCCCGGTGTTCTATGATTCATACCTTACAATCTAAGTAAAGTTTGAAGTTTCACAGTAAGCTTTTTCTTTACCATCTTAATGGCACTGCAAAGTATTTATATGTCTGACGTTGGGATAGCAAGCTGAGTTTTGTGGTGAGTGTTTCAAAGACACCACTATCTTTCAGGTTCATGAAAAACCAGGATTACTCGAATGCTACGTGAGGTATTAGCAACAAGTAAGGGACAAACACAGGAATACCACATTGCATTTAACAAATCTGAACGGTGTTAGTGCTGATGTTTACGTCTATAGCATTATTTTAAATGAGCTTTGAATGGATTGGCATCATACAGCAGACATGCCTAAGAAAAGTCTCTTGTTAGAGAGGAAATGATGCATTCGCTGAGAAGTTAAGCAACTCATATCCCAACCAGAGGTTTTTCTTTGGTTTCTTTCCCACCAGAGTCCCAAGTGGAGGTGAATCCTTTCACAGTGAGGAAGTGAATGAGCGTCATTGTGGCTTTGCATGAGATTAGCCCATTTTAAAGCCCCTTAGTAAGATTTACCCACATTATTCACATTTAATGGACATTCCGACCCACACATGCACATGCTGGCTAAAATGAAAATCCGTGGAATTGAAATAAGGCAGCAGGAGGCTTAATGCAAGGGAAGAAATTTCAAGGTTCATTGACCTCACTCAAGTGTGAGTATTGTGCGGATACAACGAGAGCATTGACGTTATTGAAATGGGGAAAAACGCATATAGGCGTTGCACCTGTTTGGATGTGTGAGCATGAACATACACTAATTATAATTTGCGTATGCAGATGTAACACTTAAATGCAAAGCATAATCACTCCGGGGAAGCAGGTACACGGAAGGAACCAGCCAAAAAATGGAGGTGAGAGTGAGCCAGGTGCACTAGCACTGCTCTGCATTGTCATACTGGTGGCTTTCAACAATAACAGACAGCCTCCCCACATACATATTTCCCATTATGGCAGGGGCCGTTCTCTCTAGTGTAAGTAAACTTGATGTGTTATGAAAATACAGCATGACTATGTGAAGCAGGTCCTAACCACATGTTAAAATATAGTAATGTAAAAATGTTGTTGAAACAATGATTATATGCAACATTAAGGGGCTGTATTAAACCCATTAACAGTGTGCTGCTTTCAAAGTTGTTGAGGAGCTGATGCGATTGGGCATTATCTAACCTAACTCCACCAATCAACTCTACCAAATGGAACGCCATTCCTTTAATGTATTCATCTGTTCACCCAGTCTTTATTTTTTCCTTGCCTCATAAGTTTGTTACCAATTAATCCTTAGTTTCAGAAAAAATTGAAACCTAGTAAACAAGAAATATCCAGTATGCAACCAATGGCATTACATTATTGACCAATTACAGGTCACAAAGCACTAGGGCACTAAGGCAGCAGTGAACTAGGCTCTGCAATAATCTTTTTTATAAATTAAGTTAGCAACCCTGCCCACACAAGCTTTTGTGTAAACGCCATGTTGAGAAAGTATCCTGATTTAATTAGCAGTCAGTTCCACTTGCCTAAAGCAGAAGCATCAATAGATAAGAGTGTAATAAATATTGTTGCGGTAGCAACTAAGTGAAAGCTATCTTCATTTCTCGTGGCTGAAAATTACATATATGGCTTATGAACAGAAATGTCAACAACGATCCACAGACAGCTCTAACACACTCCATTCTCCCTCCAAACTGCCAACCTTTGGGAAACGGGCATAGCAGGTGGCTAAATGAATGACAAGGAAGGCCAGTTGATTAGGCAAGAGAGGCCGTCAAAGAGGAAGCAGCCACAGGTGGGCTTTGTGGTCTGTCATCATGGGTCCTGTAGCACCAAGCTGCCTCTCTGTGCTCTATCAGAGAGGCAAACAACAAGCAGGCTTATCTGTTCATGTGTGTCCACATATTTCCAAATATATATGTGCATGTGTGCATCACAGATTTGCTCCTGTTATTACGGAAAACTTTTTCTCCTACTCTGGTGGCAGCACTGAGGGGTCAGATTAGACCCTAGCTGAAAGGGCTAAATTAGGCTGACATCCCAATAAATTCCTAGAAACCTTTAAGCTGCAGATCTTAGTTTAAATAAAGCTCCTCCCCTGAGATGTTTAACAACATATAAGGATTTGTTCCTCATTAATTTGTCTGTGGTTCTAAAGGAAGTATTGTCTGCAAATTGGTAAGTCTGCATACTATTCACTTTTGCCACAAAGAAAGAGATTAGCATTGTGTCAAAAGCTAATTAATGCAAATGGAAAAAGCCATATCTGGCCCATTTCTCTTAGCAGAACATCGCCACTATTCAGACTGGGACTCACGTATTGTCGATACACTGTAAATATCACTCAAAACTTAGCATGAAGTGAGTTATGTAATGATCAGTCAAAAGTAGAGGCAGTGTCAGGGTTGTGTTGACGAGTGCATAGGTGAGCTCAGAGCCGAGCAGAGCTGGAGGTGGGTGGTGTAGGTGAGTGCTTCTGAGGCAGAAGAATCTACTTTTTGAATGTCTGGAGATGTGATGAGATTAGCTGGCAGAGGAGAGGTTTTTATGGTAACCCCTGTGATATTCTTGCGCTCACCCACCTCCTCTTACATCAAAGCCAGGTTTTTATGTAGGCGTTCAGTTTAAACACCACCAGGGATGGTTATATCAGATTCTGTGTGTATTGCTTAAATTTCGCTATCACTTCTGCCTTCAAGGCCTGAACAAGAGGGGGTCTAGGTTCCTGGGGTATGCCTGGTTTTGTGCAAATCTCATTGGTACTTTCAAAATTGCATCATTTGTAGGCTACATTGCATCATTTAGCAGTCTACAGAATGCTAATAGAACTCAGCCAATACAAAAATACTTGAAGAGTAGGAGTAATGTAGCAATAGTTGGTTCAATAATCTTATAAATTGACATTAAGGCTCTGCTTAAAACATGTTAACTTTAAACATTAAACACTAACATTTTATATAACTCTGTGTATAGTTAGATTTACACTATGCCCTTCCTTAACTTTTACCAAAATGTTAAATTATGTGCATGCTGACACTGCTAACACTGGTTATCTTCTCTGTCCATTTCTTTTAACGCTGAGTTGCTTTACAGCTTAAAAAAAAACAATTTCAGCTGTGTTCAGGCGCACTGAAATGTTTGTGTTGGTGGTTACAGACCGGTAATCTATGATACATTGTATTAAATTGACATTTTAAGGAGGGAGAAATGCATACAGTACTGTATTATAGCTTTAAAGAAGACTTTGCAGAGGAGGGAAAATACTCCAGAGGTAAGAGAGGTCCTACTGGGGAAATCTTTGGGAACCAGAGGAAAACTTTTGAGAAATTAGGAAAACATTTCAAACAGTGAAGCCCTTCTTGCCTTGTTTTTTTTTTTTTTTACAGTCCCACCTCCACAAGGGCCAGGGGTTGACGTCAAACAAGCCAAAGCTTCAGCCCACTCTGTCCTGAAACAGGTGGATCAACAGACTGTCAAGTGTTTCCTCCTGGGCAGGTCCAAACACCAAGGCTATTGTGCTCTACACTAAGTGGTAGGAACAGAGAAAATGTGGTCTATCATCAAGGCAGCAAAGTCCTACTGCTTTAGAACATAAACAGTATGAGAGAGGGTTTGGGAGTAGACAGGTGTGAACAGAAGAACAAAGAACAAATGGGACCAAAGAACAAATGGATGTGGAACTGTAGCAGAGGATGCAGTAAGATTACTGGTTTTGGAAACCATATTGTAACCAGAAGGTCACTTGACTGAGCATTCAGGCAGTTGTGTCAAAGTATCCTTAAATCAGACATCAAAATCCCTACCTGCTCATTTCATTCTGGGTGCAAATTTACATAAAGGCCTTAGGAAATGTTTGTGGGAAAACATGCAGGCATGTCATGTCTATAGCCCAAATCAGCAATCGTTCCTGACCCAACCCTAACTCTTGAAACATGCAATTAAACTGAATGCGAAGTGATTTTTTTGTCCTGCTTCAGTCATGCAAACTTGACTGCTGGACGGCTGTCTTTCATGATGCAAAGTCACACAGTCACAAATAACCGTGACTGCTACAAATAATGCTACTGCCAGAAAAAAATAATAATAAAATGCATAATAAAAATGCAAATAATTTAATACAGGAAGAATGAAAAAAAATTAAACTCTTTACTGAATAATTCTTCATTTCCAGTGCATGGTTCGGCTTGACTCTACTAACTTTTGGACCTACCAGGTACTTTTCTCTATTTTGTTTTCCACTGTGGATAGTACCCTCTCAGTGTAGGTGGAACTCTCCGCTGATAGCCATAGCCACGCTATGTAAATCTGCTGTGACATGTTCAACGCGACACTCGCTGAATCCTTTCATCGGCAACCAAACGTCTGCACTTCATCAACTGTACGGCGTAGTTTTGTGGGCTACCATTTTTTCAAAAACTGGGTCGAGTGAATAAAAAAATAAAAAATAAAAAAAAAACAGTAGCTTGGCTTTTAAAAAGTCATGGTATAAGAGAAAGATTGTAGTGCTGATTCTCTCTGACCAATCAGTGGTCTGCAGTGTTTGAACTCCAGCTTCTAGTGTACCAGGTACTATCCACAACTTTAGCAAATGGACGTCCCTCCAGAAAAACGCGATTATGCGATCGCATAATTCAATGCATAATCAGCCAAAGTCCGCATATTTATGTGGAGGCCGCATTTTTTTCAAATACGCCGCACTTTCGCCGCATAAATTGCCGATTTCCACGCAAAATATGCGGGGCTTGCATGATTTCATAATTCCCGCATTTTCGTTGCAAAAAAGTCACATATATATTTTAGCAGAAAGTTGAAAAATGTTGCGTTTACTTCCCGCAAGTTACCGCAATTTTTGCAAGTTCCCACAATTTCATCACATAAAATTGCATAAATATCCCGCATATTCCATCGCATTTTTTAAGAAAACGTGCTGCATAATCAAGGATTTTTGCCCGCAACAATCACAAAAAAACTCCGCATTTTTCTGGAAGGACTGAATGGAAAACCAAAAAAAGAGCGAGTTGAGTAGAGCCGTGCCATTCCATGCTGTGTATATGCGGCATAAATACCTTCCATATGCTGCTCTTCACAGACAATCTGCTGAGGTAGTCAACACACATTTTTGATAAGAACATACACTATGACACCATATTAATCCAAGAGAATTTTTTTAGAACTGGATTCCTGAAACCTAATCCAATTGAACCATGTCAGGGACATCAATGTGTCACTTGTTGACCAGACCTCTTGTCAGTTGCCCTCACATGAGCCATCCCAAACATAGGTCCTGTTGTGTGACACATGTGATTCATTGTAATCATTGATTACTGAATGTTTCTTGACAAGCGCCATGGTTCAGACTGCGGCCTTTGAAGTGCTGCAACTGATTCAACTGATCAGCAGCATAGGGACTTTCTAAGAATAACTAACTGTAGAGCGGGAAATAAATGGGTGACTTCCTTTCATTAGGCTCACTTAAGTGTTCAAATATAGCCGGTCACAAGGGGACTTGCAGCACAAAAGGTGGCATGTGGACATATTCACGAAGAGAACTGCGGTGAGTCAAAGTGAGGACATTTGTGCTGAGTTTGTTCCATTTATACAGTTTATCACTATACATTAGGCTCTTACATTTAGTATCTCACAAAAGTGAGTGCACCCCTCACCTTCTTGTAAAGATTTCATTATATCTTTTCATGGGACAACACTGAAGAAATGACACGTTGCTACAATGTAAAGTAGTGAGTGTACAGCTTGTATAACAGTGTAAATGTGCTGTCCCCTCAAAATAACTCAACACACAGCCATTAATGTCTAAACCGCTGGCAACAAAAGTGAGTACACCCCTAAGTGAAAATGTCCCAATTGGGCCCAAAGTGTCAATATTTTGTTTGGCCACAGTTATTTTCCAGCACCTCCTTAACCCTCTTTGGGCATGGAGTTCACCAGAGCTTCACAGGTTGCCACTGGAATCCTCTTCCACTCCTCCATGACGACATCACGGAGCTAGTGGATGTTAGAGACCTTGCGCTCCTCCACCTTCTGTTTGAGGATGCCCCACAGATGCTCAATGGGGTTTAGGTCATGTTTGGCCAGTCCATCACCTTTACCTTTTAGCAAGGCAGTGGTCATCTTGAAAGTGTGTTAATTAAAGGAATTAATTTGAGAATGTTATAGATGCACTTCAAGATCAAATGTTAATCATTAGTTTTATATTATCGCTATAAAGATAATGCAAATGTTCACTGTATGTTGCCTATTAAATGTCAGAAACTTACTCTACTACTCTTTTATACAATCTGATTTCAACTCTCTCTCAACTTTGTCTTTTTTTTTTTTTTTTTTTTTTTTAAAATGGAATCCAGGTACAGATTCTTGGACACAAAGTGATTTAAAAAAAAAAAAAAAAAAAAAAAAAAGAGACTGACTAAAATAAATAAATAATTAAAAGGCAGTTTAGCTTTTTTGTTATATGAACATAAATATTCTCCATCTTGCCGTACACAAAAATTGTAGGTGTCACTTGTTTTTACATAAGCTGGATGTTCTACTAGCATTACCTGACTCTGGAAAAATTAAGACAACGAAATTGAAAATGCTGTATCCTACCACGCTGCAGGAAATGCTTTGTCATGTCAAATGGATTTCCTCCTACAGTAGGTATACTTTAACCTTCATTAATCAATACATAGAAACCAAAAAGCACATTTCTTAATGAGTTGTTATATAACTTTGACCAATATCAATTCAGATCCAGTTCTCAATGGCCAACCCTACACTGAGGTCTGTCTAGTTCTAGTAAATTAAATATCACTCAAATAGGACAAAACAAAAGTGCAATCACTCTACAAAGTCTGCTAACTGAAAGTTAGCATCTTTCATTAATGCATACAATTCTTTCCCAGCAACATCATATTCATGTGTGAATTATCAAGCAATAGTAACAAGCCAACTTTAACACAGACTATTTACAAGTTGTACTGTTCTTCTGAATGGCAGTTACATATGTATGTGCAGCTAGATAAACAGTTAATACTTAAACTGTGTCATGACCTAGAACCAGTCCCTCCAGGATTTCGCGATGACGCGATCGCGCCAATTCACGCAAATTTAACCAACGACTGTGAATTTGGTGCGACTCGCAATTTTGACCAATCACCGCAACTTTTCCGCAAATTTGACCAATAACCTGAAGTTTCCCGCAACTTCAACCAATCCCAGCAGTCCCACGTGCCAGACTCTGTATCAGTATGTGACTCTGTGAGCCAATGACCAAGCGGGAGTGAGAACGGGTTGATCATTTCCTTGTTTCTGATTTGAAGACGACACGTGGGTGACTCAAACATCTCACATTTACCAACAAAACGTACAGCGAAAAACCGTGCAAAACATTTCAGACCGTCCTGCCAACCTGTAAACATTTAACATCAATGTACGCTGTAACGATTTTTACTCTGAAGTCGCTGCTGTTGTTTCAATACTGTTGGCTCTCTGCCACACACACACACACACACACACACACACACACACACACACACACACACACACACACACACACACACACACACACACACACACACACACACACACACACACACACACACACACACACACACACACACACACACACACACACACACACACACACACACACACACACACACACACACACACACACACACACACACACACACACGATGAGAAGTACAGGATGACCTAAATTGAGGACAGCTCCGTCATTATTGTAAGTGCAATGAGAAGTTAAAGTCCAATAAGTACTTTATCAAACCGTATGAATGTGTCCCAGCCCAGCATAGGGAATGAACTAACAATGTAAAGATCAACAAGCCACTGACACATATGTTCAAATTTGATTTATTCAATAAATTATTATTTTTTGTCTTAAAACCACCAGCCATTTTCATATTATACCAATATGTGCAGCATCCTGAGCCTTTTTGATAAGGTTACTAGGAAAACTCAGCCTAGAGTAGTTTTCTTCTCCCCAAAATAAGTTTCTTTTTTATTTTTAAAGAACTATACAAAAATAAACGCAACTTTCACTGTCTCCCGCAACTTCATTGCAACAAACATACAGAAGACATCGCAACTTTTATCGCAATTATTTACAAAAGCTCCCGCGAAATCAGGCATTTTGGACCGCAACAATCTAAAAAAAAAGCCGAGAAATCCTGGAGGGACTGAAGAACAATAAACATGACTGCAATAATGGGTGCCAGTATACGGAGCAATACCTTAAAACTAAAGTAATGTAGCATAAAAAGCTAAAAAATATATTAGATTTCTCTCTTTTCTTTGTCTATTTTGAGATGGGATTTTTTTTTTTTAACCACAATTTTGGGGTTCTTAAACATTTCTTTCCCCTCCCCTTTGCAACTAATTCATTTTATCATTTACACTGAAAGTGAACTAAAAGACAATAAGGATTTGTATTCGAGGAAGGAATGTGTAGCCATATGGAGGGCTTAGGTGTATGTAGGACAGCAGGAGGTTAATCTTTCCGTGTAATCTTGAAACATATCCAACCATAAGCATGACTCACATCCTTTTATCCTGGAGATTACTGGACAGGTAAACTACTCAGTGGGAGAGAGAAAATAATGAAGATGATGGACAGCAGACATAGTTATTGAAAGTGTCACAGAAAATCCTGTACTTTGAAGTTCATCTGCTAATACTTATATGCTGCTAACCTGCAGTTTCTAATGAAATTGAACAGCCTGATTCCATTTAAATCACTTTAAAATGTCTTCTTTATGAAGCCATGTATACTGAATGTACATGTGCACTTTGAGTTGTTTGACATTCTGTAATTGTTTTGTGTGTGTACTGTGTATTGCACCTGTATACTGTATATTACTTACTATGTTCAGTAATTGTTATATGTATTGTAATTTTATATGGCAGGTAATCAGGGCGTCATTGAAAATGAGAGCTTGCTCTCAATTGGCCCTCCCTGAATAAAGGTGATAAGTATGAAGACAGGCAGAGCATAAAAGTACAAAAAGAGAGCACAAAACATTTGAATGGCTCTGAATATGCACTGCCACTAAATGAGCTCTTAATGCAATAAAGCCAGCAACATCTTCACACAAATATTAAATCTACCATCTCAAAGGCAGTGGCTCTCACAAGAAAACTGCCAAAACCGGCGGGTATCCATAAGGGAGATTGGATTGGGCTGCATTTCCACATTGCATTGCTAATCTGTTTTAGCACTTAGGCTAATACCAAAAGGACTGCAAATCACCTGTGGGAACCTCATTTGCCTTTCAGTATAACCACACTGCTTATTGTCCCAATGTAAAACAATGCAAGCTTAAGGCTCAACCTAATCCCCCTTCCGAGACTATGCTAGCGACCTAACGTTTCCCATGTTCCCACACATACCAGACTAGGGGCCAGCGCAAAACACTTGAGCGGCTTTAAACAAGAACCTCGACAAACAATCCAACAAAAAAATAATAATAATAATGCAACAAAAAGCTATTATTACTCTGAACCATAAACAATATTAAACTAATTTTGTATGGAGACTATTATCACATCTGTCGTGCATAAAAAATGCATTTCTTTGGTCGAAATATGATTAAGACAGGACCTTCTTAAAAAGGTCAAACATGTATCTGTGTAGTCCAGAAACAAAGAGGCAGACAATCTTAAGCTGTGTGCACGGTGGCTACTGTATTCAAATTCTCAGCAAACTCATTAAAAAACAAAAAGATACACAAGCTGACCTACATGTTATAACGACTGAGACTACCCGGGAATGTGTGCTTGAATGTATCTGACTGGCCAACTCAGTGTGTAGCCAGATGTTGTTGGGCTGCACTACTGCAAAGGTTAGGATCATCTTCATTGTCGGACAAGACTGCGTTTTTTGCTGGAGTGGTCTCACTGTAATGAATGAGAATATGACAGGTTTGTATTTTAAAATATGCGACACTATAATGAAGGTCCCCAATTCTGAAAGACATTTACTGTAGGTCAGGAGTTCTGGATGTTTTACTGTAAATAGTACCTTCATATCAAATGACGTCACTAAATCACACCCCATGTCCTCTCCAAACTCTAATTCTCCTCAGAGAATTACTCTCTAGTTAATTCATTGTCATTTTCTTCCCAACACCGGTTTATTCTGTAGTCTCTGGATTATTTTCATGGCACCCCTGATTCCAGTACTTATTCATAGAGTACCTTGTATTGTGGGTGGTCAAAGAATTTCTGCTCCTCGACTTGTATTGATTGGACTCAGAAAAATGGAAATATATGCATGAAAGAGACTTAAGGCTTTCAGAGAGATTGCTGATTGTCCTACAGGTCAGAGACCATCCTTGAACCTATTTATTAGTGCAACAGAACTGTGTCCCATTGTAAAAAAAGAGAAAAGCAAGTAAAAAGGTAAGTCATGAGCGGATAGAGTAAAGAGATATAAAGACAGCAGATTAGATTTGGAAAAGAAATAGGAAGAGAGTGGATACATCAAACAATAAAAGCCCATTAAAGGCATCCATCAGTGTGGCTGTGGTCAGAGGTGGGGGATCCAGTTATCCCTCTCCGGGGAACAGAGAGATGAATGACTTCCTAACAGGTGGACTATGAGCTTAACAGGAGGGGGGTAGCAGCGAGAGGCGGTGGGGTTTAACCTGGGACTGGGCCAGTGTTAAGTTACAGCTGCACCTCCGGAGAGAAACCATGACCCCGTAGCTTTCTCAACTCACAGGAAATGGATTTGTTTTCCTAGCCGTTTCCACAGTTATCCTCCCTTCACAGACACACATGTGAGACTGTATGAGGATTCACACATACACACGCACGTGCAAAGATGACAAATGTACAGATACATTTAGAGGCACACAAAGACTAAAATGTTCAAGCACATCTGAAAAATGAGCCAGTGCTACTACCTCTAACAAACAGATGAGACAGACACACAAATATTCTCAGCCCAGAACCCAACAAATCCATTACTAAATGCACTGAAAGTCAACTAAAAGTATACTTCTGTCTTAGCTAACCTAACCACCCTAATCACTCAAGGTCTGCAGGTAGTTGCCTCCCAATGGGAGGAAAAAAGAAATCACATTTTAAAAAAATTGTTAAGGAAAATCAACTTGTTTTTCTGCAAGCCTGGATGAGCTGTACAAAAATAAGCCTGGCCGGCAACATAGCCATGAGGTGTCTGATCTGCCTACGCGGTTCACCGGGCCACATCCTCTCTGCCTCCACTCAGGGAGAAAATAGCATCAGCGAGCAACACTGCCAGATATTAAGGTAGCTTGTTATTTCCACACACATACACTAGTGTTATATTGGCGGAGCTGCAGTTGTCCACCACGTTTAGACAAACTTAAATACAGTGAATACAATTATTTGGCCTTAATATGTTCATAGGCCCATCTTCAAAACAATTATCAACTTGGATTTTGATGCACATATTAGGAAAGGCTCCGATTGCCTTGCAAATCATGGGTTTTGCAAAAGGACAGAGCAATAAAAATGCCAACCATCTTTTAATTTAAGCTGGGAATCATTAAACATGAACGGATCAAAGATAGTACCACAAATGTTTGACTTTTTCCTCTCGCTCTCTCTTCTTGCCAGGGTCTTAGGGCGCTGACACACAGAGCCGATTATCGGCCGTCGGACCGTCTGGCGAGGTCAGTGACTCGAGTCTGTTCAGTGTGTCCCGTGCCGTTGGCCCCTCCCACGGACCTCGGGGACCGACTGATCAGTCCGACTGCCTTTTCTGCCGACGGCCGGCCGTCTGGTTGGTGTGTAAGCACCTTTATAGGCAAGATGACCACATGATCAAATCTTGTGTCTGCACTTCTTTTTTTATTTTTTATATCATCCCAGTTCAATTCCCATCTCTCATCCCAGCCTCCTGCCAGTTCTCCAGGTAGGGATAACAGCTAGCAGGGGGGAAAATACACAACACATCATCATTTGCCTTTCAGGTGTCCCTGGTACCTGTAATAGACCTGCCTAGCTATTTTTAGCCCCCTGTACGAATGACTGTCAGCACGTTCCCAGTAGAGGCCCCTGAGGATACTAGCTGTACCCTTGAGAGAGAGAGAGAGAGAGAGCACATTCAGAGGGCGGCAGATTGGTCGGATGTGGAAAGATGGTGGAGGTGTCATGGAAGAAGAGAAGCCTTAAGAGTAGCAAGAACTAAGGTAAACAGCTCAGAAATAGTCCAAAATGTGTCTCAGTGAGATACATTGCTGTAAACATGAAACCATACGATAGAAGGCTTGAATTTTACACAAAATCGAAGTATTTTAATAGGACTGGATCCTCTCACAATTCCCCAGAGTCCAAGGTGATATTTTCTAATCATTGATTCTGTCCATCCAACATTACAAAACCCAAATGACCCAATTTACAATTATACAAAAGAATAAACAGAAAAGAAGCAAATACTCATTTTTGAAAAGCTGGAACCGGTAATTAATTTGTCATTTCAGTACTAGAAATTTCAAAATTAGAAAAGAACAGACAGAACAGAACTGTTCTTTTCTGGAGAGGAGTGATGTAAATACTGTCCATAGTTGTGGTTTTGTACAGTAGCATATTTAACCTGCAAAACCGAGAAGAAACTCTGTTTTAATACCCAACAATCAAAGAGTGGGAAAAAAAAAAAACTCCTCCACTGACGAGCAGAGACACAAAGTGCAACAGCATGGCCCTAAAGTAACCAGCCACTTCCCATAAGTGAGCGTTGCGTAAGGTTGAGATAGAAGACAAGAGTTACAAGAGGAGAAAAAGGGGAGAGACAGAAAAAGTGAGAAAAGTGAGGGGGGAAAGGATGGACGGGAATCCGGAGAGAGAATCCTCTTGCATTAGTGATAAGGCTTGCCCTCTTGTATTTTTGATGAGGGAGATCACATTTTTTCGGAGAAGACTGGTGACGCCAGCAAAACACAGCATAACGGGACGTGCACGGTGTCCTGAGAGAGGTTTCCGCTTTGACCCGGCTGTCACTGGGTCGATCGATTGGTCAGGAGGTGTTACGTAATATTCCAGTTTCACAAGGTCTCATCAAATACTGTACTTTGCTTTCTGCCCACTAGAAGAAGGAACTCGCATAAGCAACATCAACTTTTGCAACAATGCAATGAAATGCAATATCATGTGGATAGCTACACACAGCGCTGTCCAATCGAATGATTGACGCCAAGATAACTTTCTAAGAGTTGTAAAATCCTGTCTTATAGTTTATAAACCACTGTGCAGTGTTCAGGTATCTGAAAAGCTCTGGATGTATAACTCAAAATGGACAAGCTGGATTGTTTTCACCTTCTTACCGATAACTATAGCAACACACATACACCAACACAGCCCCTTACATTTTCTTTTAATGCCGTGGTGTTTCACGTTTGAACATTGCCTACGAGCAAGCTGGAAAGCCAAAACTTAAAGCTAGGAGGCTTAAAGCTGTGCAGACCTGCTAAGATGGATGAGGATTCTCAGTGTGTCCAGCACTATGACTGATCCTCTCACATTATATGAAGTCATTTGATTCAATTTTAATATCAAAATAATCACTTAAATAAACTTTGAACACATTACAATATCAATCAGGTCTGCATGAGAGTGAGTTAGTGTGATTCTAACAGATTGGCAGTTTGATTGTGCTTTGACTGAGTGCACGTGTGCTTGTTTGCCTGATTATAACGTATGTTTGTTGATGTGGGCATGTGTGTGAGGGTGTTATGCAGCCTCTGGGAGTGCACATGAGCTTGTTTGCCTGATTATAACACCGTATGTGTGTTAGTGTGGGCATGTGTGAGGGTGTTATGCAGCCTCTGGGAGGCCTTGTCCTGGTGAAAAGTGAAACCCCCCTTCCCCCCGGAGCGGTTACTATCTTTAGCTCATTTACGTCATGTCTTGTCACTCGTGTTCTCCTCTACAGCACTTAAATCTGGTATCTAAATCTCCGGGCCATCCAATATCCTGTACTTCCCCTGCACAGGAAGCTAGACAAGGGTGGGGGTGGGCCATCTCTGTAAATGTAGACACATACACACTGCAATTACACAAACATGCATGGCCTTACATATTCACAGTTGATGGATGCACCTGAATAAAGTCACTACAAGTAAATGTACTGCACACACACACTAACACATGATAAGGATTATACACTCATGATGGAATGGAAGGACATCCAACAACAAAATAAAAGCACACAAATGCACACAGGTCTTTGATGGGAGGCCTGTCAGTAGAGGACACCTTGTCTGATCAAACTGGCGTCACAGCTAACGTCTGCAGGGACACGAGAGATGGCGAACGTAACCAAATCTAACCTTCTGTTATCTAATCACCTCTTAAAAACACACACAAACACACATTTGCAATGCCAAAGCTTTGAAGACCGTTTATCAGCAGTATTACTAAAAACCTTTAACACTAACACTATTTAACCTAATTCTTAACCTCAACTGGAGCCTAACTTTAACTCTAAATGCTTCCTTTGACTCTAAAAGTGTTAAAAACTGAACTAAGTCAAACTGTTGCACTACAAACCAACTTCAAACCTGCCCTTTGTGGAAGTTACAACTAGCATCCTGCTCTCTATGGAGAACTTTTATACCTATGTGGACATTTCAGTCCTTATAAAGACAGGTACACCATGCACACACACACACACACAGATACATTATAACACATTGCTGTCTTCCTTGGCCTCATTTCACGGTTGCCACTCTTAATGTGTTTCACAGCTGACTTGATATCTGTTCAGTGCAATGGGTTTGACACTCTCCGTGTCGTCAGCTACTCTCTGCTGCCACTCAACTAAGGAGGAGACTCACATTTTGAGAGACACCCAGTCCCACAATTCAACAATGGTACTTACACCAAACCAAGAAATATATTTCAATGTTCTTTCTTTTCTTTTTTTAACCTTTATTTATCCAGGTAAGTCGACTGAGAACAATTTCTCATTTGCAACGACGACCTGTCACATTCACACAGTTACACATTCATACCTGGAAGCTGCCCAGTACAACCACAGTCTGATCTGCTGGCCACTGAGCAGCTCTACTGGAGAGGTTGGGGTTAAGGGCCTTGCTCAAGGGCACCTCAAGTGCACAACAAAGTGCTTTTGCTGAGGATGAATTTTAACCTAGTGCAATATGGTAAATTTAGACAAATTTGAGTTTATAAAAGCAAGACGCCTAAAAGAGAGCGACACTTTTATTTATTTTTTTAAAAGCCACAGTGCTGGGGCAACCTCTAGCTCACCCATGTATGTACGTACGTACGCACGCATGCATGCATGCATGCATGCATGCATGTATGTATGTATGCCCCATGTAGTCCTTGGCAGCGGCCCGGGTTCGAATCTGACCCGCAGCCCTTTGCAGCCCCCATCTCTCTCTCCCCTTTCCTGTCTTCAAGCTGTCGTGTCAATAAAAGCCATGAAAGCCCCCCCCCAAAAAAAGGCACAATGCTGAATGCACACCTAAAGCAGAAAGTAGTGACAAACCACAACGTGTAGGTTATGCATATTGAAAAACAATGTAAAAATGTAAGTTATTCAGTTATACTACTACCTACTAAATCAAAGAATGACCACAAATGAACAGCAGTTAAATTACATGTCAGTCCCATTAGGCTTTCTGCCCCCCTTTACCCTATACATTTAGATGAAAAAGTAGTAGCTAGCCACAGGCAAGAAAAAAACACTACTTTGCGAGCAGCTGGTGCTGTGGAAGCCCTTTGATTAAAACAAACCTCATTCTGCAATCTGTAGGCCCCTCAATGACCTCTGTGGGGGTGGGAGGGTGGGGGGCCCTGAAACTAGATTTGGGGCCAGAAAAAGAATTGTGATATTGATGCTTGTTTATTGATCTATTACCCTTAGTAGTTAGCAAGGAGAGAGTATGAAAGGGTTCAGCAGCTGTTGGACACTATGGCTGTTGGCGTGGATGAGATACGTCACTTAATGGCTACTGGTTTGTGTATATCAAAGCTCTGTAATGTCAACATAGAGTGAGGGCACCACGATGACGTAGTGTTTGCTGATGACACTCCATTCAGAAGCACTGAGCCCTGCTAGCTCACTGCAGGGCTTAATGGCTAATGGAGGGAGAGAGAGAGAGAGAGAGAGAGAGAGAGAGAGAGAGAGAGAGAGAGAGAGAGAGAGAGAGAGAGAGAGAGAGAGAGAGAGAGAGAGAGAGAGAGAGAGAGAGAGAGAGAGAGAGAGAGAGAGAGAGAGAAAAAAAGCCACAGCTGATGCCACATTGGTGTCATGACATTACTGACATCACCTCCCTGCCCATACAAACTTCCTGAAGTTACAAATACAGCATGCGGACACCCTACAGGCCTCATGTATAGGAACTGATTCTACAGTAAGCTCATTGAGGGTTGTCCAATCATCCCATGTTTGAACACATGATTCAAAAACTAAAGATTATTAGTTTCTTTGTTTGGTTATTATTGGTATTATAAGCGGATTTGTTTCAGGATTTTGGCCAAAAACATATGGACACTCGAACATTACACAAATGTTATTGTTAAACATTGTTAAAACCACAGGCATTAGTATGCTGCTGTCCAGCAGACTTTAAATGTGGCTGCAGATTAATCTATCATTGTGTGCTGTAGCATTAAGATTCCCCTTCATTGGGACAAAGAGTCTTAGTCCACACCAGAAAAAAAACAGTCCCAGACTAAAAGTACACAAACGTATGTAGGGTTGTCACCTCAAAGAAAATCCCAACGCGTCTTAGCCATATGAGGACACATGCACAACATTGTGAACAAACTCAAGTTTAGTGCCATTGAAGTCAAAATAAAAAGTGATAAGGAGCTGGCCCTGTCTTAAGGATATGAAGGTCACCAACGGCAGCAGGAAGCTCCCCACCCAGCCACCCACCTCAGGGCATTTGCATCTCCCGTCCCCTCCCTCTCTCTCTCTGCCCGGCCTCTGTCAGGCATCCTCACCCATTTTCTCTCTTCCGCCTACGCTTAGACCCATTAGGGCAATGGGGGGGGGGGGGGGGGGGGGGGGGGGACACAGGCATAGGGCGAAAGGAAAAGCACTCTGAGGACATCAACAACGGTGGAAGGAGGAAAGGACTAGAAAATGACCAGTGGGGAAGTGAATAGGAGAGGAGGGGAGGAGTTCCTCAGTGATGGAAATCAGAGCTGACAGGAGGAGTAGCACTGGGGGCTCCCTGTTCGACCCGTTTTAACCAGGGATGACTTTCTCACACACACGTTTGTTTCACTATCTTTGTGGGGACCAGTCATTGACATAATGCATTCCCTAGCCTCTTACCCTAACCATCACAACTAAATGCCTAACCTTAACCCTAAAACCAAGTCTTAATCCTCAAACAGCCCTTTAACCTTGTGAGGTCCAGCATTTTGGGCCCCACAAGTATACTGTATTCCCCGGTTTTTACACACACACACACACACACACACACACACACACACACACACACACACACACACACACACACACACACACACACACACACACACACACACACACACACACACACACACACACACACACACACACACACACACACACACACACACACACACACACACACACACACACACACACACACACACACACACACACACACACACACACACACACACACACACACACACAGGGCATGAATGAGTCAGGAGCTGTGTGTGTGTGTGTGTGTGTGTGTGTGTGTGTGTGTGTGTGTGTGTGTGTGTGTGTGTGTGTGTGTGTCTTTTAAAGGGTTAACACAATTCGCTGATGCACTAACAGTGAGTAAGCATGTAAGGGTCCAGCATTCATCTTGCCATTTGTGGCAAAGAAAAGACTGATGTATGTATTAAATGTGTGTGACACCAGCGTGCAGTGAGTTAAACAGGCAAGCAGAACTCCAGCTAGTCTATTATTAGAGCTGCGGCTGCTGCGACGGCTGCTGCGGCGGCCCCTGAAGGCCAGGGCATCGGCACGCGGATTCCTGCTCTCTCCCCATCTCTCTGATCTCTATTTCTCCCCTTCTCTCGCTCTCATCTCTCACAGGTCTTTCCATTCAGGCACACTTGGGTGATTCACACTGGGAGCAAAGCTCCTTCAAGCAATGCAGTGAAAGAGGAGGAGGACGATGAAGAGAGAACAAGAGAGAAGGAGCCAAATCTGAGAGACACCCTGATGTTGACTACACAGCAGTACTCAACATCAACATCAGGTCAAACAGTGGCAACAGGTGCTAAATAAAGACATTTTCCATGCACGAATGATAAAGTAAAATCACTACTGCTGAATAGGAGTTATAATTTATGTATTCTCAGTTTTACAACATGTTTCTTTTTTTAGGAACTGAAAGAGAGATAAGGACATCAATAGAAGGCAAAACTTTTGGTTGTTCATTCTAAGAGCATAACAATGCCCATAGAATTAAATAAATAGAAAACTTTTAGTTAAAGACATCACAGCTCAAAAGGAAAATTATGTGGCCCATTTCACTCAAAACTACATCCATATCCAAAATAGAAAACATGCCCTAACTCACAGTCATCTGCCTATGAATATATACTGATGAATATGAGCACATTTCCAAGAGCATGCTGAGGGTCAAGGTATAAAATACAAATATTACAGTCAATCAGTATATGGCACTTTCATATTAAATTTGAAATTGGGTGGATAAAGCATCAGAGTATGTTTCTGTGTTCATAGAACTATATTTGGTGATCCCTCAGACTTTTCATTTAATGCTCTGTGATTCTATTCTTAAACAGTAGGGGGCAGTAATTCCCTGTACATTCTCCTGGGTGCTTTTTAAAGGGGGGGGGGAGACAGGCTGCTGACACTACTGCTATTACTGCTATTATCACACCGGGGACCTGTAGCATTTTCTTAACAGTCTGTGATGTAATGACAAAAACAAAAATCTTAGATGCCAGGCTATAAAAAGAATCCCAGTGAACTATATTAGTAGAAATTCACAACAAACTCTGGTGTAGTTCAGAGCAACCATTAGGAAAGCAATGGTCTAACATTCTATGGACTTTAAGATGGGAGTGAATAAGATATTTCCCCAAAAATTAACATCTTAACCATCAATCCTCATTTCTGCGAGCGCATGTTGTTTTCCTAATACTCATTAAACATGTGCATTAAGACCCACCTAAATCAATCTCATGTTTCAATTTGTTTATCCAGGATCAGTATTTGGGGAGTAAGCCGATAGCACTAATTCACATCCAGGATTTTACCTTACAGCATAACATGAACTTGCTACTCAAGTTAAAAGGACAGGTCACTGCCATCTCAGACGGGCCCTAAGCAACAATAAAAAACTACAAAAAAAGAATAATCTGGAAAACACAACATGGCATTCACAAGGTTGTTGGACCAAAAAAATAAATACACAAAGTCAGCTTAAAAAGTTTGAGAAATAGGTTTGTGACAGAAAAGTGTCCTGAAGCAAGAAGTATATTCCCCTGCTGCTCTAACAGAGCCGCTCAGCGGCCAGCTGTGGTTGTACGGACTAAATAAAAACCTATATAGGTCAATAAAAAGTCTGTTTCATTTCAAAGTCTAACCAATTATACTTTTATACGACTGAATCTGAAAACAAATTGGAAAAAAAAAGATATCTAAGGCTTTTTCCAGGACAAATGTTGAACAGGCTTTTCATAATAGGGAAAAACTTCATTTCAGATACATTTTGAGACAACTAATCTTTAATTAATACTAATAGTTATCAATGTAATCACTGAATATTTCCGTTGTGCTCTGCAGCTCGGATTTGAGAATGTGCAGAATTGTATGATCGAGTAGTAGTGCGTTTCCGAACAATGTGATGCATTTTTAACACACATTAAAAGAGCACTCTTGAAGACAGACAGAGTGTTGCCTTCTGATGTCATCACCACATCTCTGACAAGTGAATGGACTGATGTCCTCTTAGCGCAGGTAGTCAGTGCTGCAGCAGGATGGCAAAACTATAGACTGGTCTACACTGCCACCTGGTGGACATGGGTACACCCCACCCCCTCTCAAATACACAACCTTGAATAGGTTGATCTGTCCCATTTTCATTCAGCCTGTAAAAAGCAGCAATATAATTATTTTTGATATGGTGAGTCAAGTAGCAGCTAGATATTGCTGCTTCTTTATTTTAATGTAAGCGTTTTGTTTTTTACGTTAAGTGGTGTCCCTTTGTCATGTTGTGTGTTGTGTCTAAAAAGGAAATGAATGTACACGTTGACTGCCATCACTCGCAAGTCTTACAGAACAGATTAGGGATGCACCGAATATTCGGCCACCGAAAATTTTCGGTTTTCGGCCGAAATACTTTTATCACTGAAACAATATGGCCGAAATGTTGTGATGATGCAAACAGAAACCGCGACTTGCATGTGCTTGTCTGAAGCAACATGTCTGCGGTGTGGACGTATTTCAGTGTATCTGAGAAAGACCCACGGACAGCCATTTGCAAATCATGTAATGCCGAAATTTCAAGAGGGGTGCATCTGCAAAGACTTTCTCCACGTCGGGTTTAATTACATAATAATATAATTTTAAAACCTTCTGTAGATCTGTACATTATTATTTAATGTACACATGAGTGGGGTCAAGTTAAACATTTAACACTAGAAGTGCCGGAATTCCATAACTACTAGAACTGCCGTGAGCGGTCACTTTGACCGCCAGATTCCAAACTAATCTCTCATGATAAATACCTAATTGCGATATTGGATTATGTATTGTGTTAGGATATCTTTAGAAAAACGTAATAACACCGAAATGTACATGTTAACGAGTTTAATTATACATTTGAGTAGTAATACGTGTTTCAATAATTCATATCATGGCATAGTAAACCGTAATTATTTCATACATTCATATCCCGAAAAATATGATGTGGAAATTCATTAAACTTAACTCAGAACAGCCAAATAACAATTAAAAGTATCGTATTTGAACATTTAGCTATAACCTAACCTGGCACTGCCTCCGTTTTGGCGTCGCTGCCCTTTTTCCTCCATAAACTCCGCTCTCAGCTCCTCTGCCAGTTGCTGCATGAACTTCCTCCGGACAGTTTTACTGCTGGTGCACTCCTTGGAGAGGATGTGTGCAATGATTCCAGCCAGTTCGAGGATGTATAAAGTTATATGAACATGTAAACAGCCACCGGCCATCTACGTGTTCCGCGCCTTTCACAGAGCGAGCGCCCGGCGTTTGCCTTCTGATTCAGAACAGAGTCCATCCACGCCGTAGTAGCCTACGTTACCGACTCTGGCTTTGCCTTCGACCCATCGGTGATGCCCACACTTGTTACCTGAGACCGCTAGTTACGTTTCTTTGACAGAGACTATGGTAGTTACTAAGCAACCAAGATGCATCTTCAACCGCGTGAAAAATTAAAAATGTATGGCCGAAATAGGTAAAAGTGATTGTATTTTCTTTGCCTTTTGTGTAGTGTATATAAAAACAATTTTAAATTAAAATACAGACTCTTTTAGGAAAAGTCAGGCAGCAGCAGGATTGTATTTTTTTTAAATTTCAAAACGGTCAAAATGACCGTCATGGCCGTTCTAGTGTTAAGTTTGAATTTTATTTTATACTGAGCATTGTTGCAATGTGCTAAATAAATATTTGCATAATTTGTAATTGATTTATTCTTTGAAACTTTAATATTAATTTATACAATTGCAATGCCTTGATTTTAGTAAAGTTAGTACACAGTCATAGCCATAAATGCAATGATACTAATAATTGGCATAATTTCTTCCGGTGTTTCGGTTTTCGGTCTTGGTTTCCTCTTTTTCAGTTTCGGCCAAGAATTTTCATTTCGGTGCATCCCTAGCATTTTATGTTTACATTACTTTTCTTTTCTAAATACACAAATTTGTTTGAATGGTGTGATTAAAGCGTAACTCTCGCCAAAATGCAACCTAGGGTCTTTTTGTGAATGTACCCGAGTCAAACTATCATTTAATTAGGACGGAAGCACCACTTTTAAAATTTACCGTATTTTGGTCAAATGGCCTTTTGAATGGGAGAGCTAGGGGCACTTTTATGCTAGCCTCAAAATAGCTATTTTTAAAACACTAAGAAGGCTCGACACAACATGAGACTTTGCTCGAAGTATCACCAGGGGCTCTACACCTTAACGAAAGCATTGACAACATTGTTTGTGTAGACAGAGTTTACTAAAAAAGGTTTTGATCAACTCACTGTAGCTGTTGTTCTTCCGGTCGCCGTCTATCAAGCCAGTCAGAAATAGTCGAGGGAGGAGAGTAAAGATGGAAAGCTCCTAAAGCTTAGTTCCATATCACTGCATGGATAATTTGTTGTTTTGCCGTTAGTGAAAAACAATATTGACCTTGTAGGTGAAAAAGAAGCCTCATATAGGAATGACATTTCCTCCTATGGAGTCTGTTCATTCGCATTCGGAGATCGGCTCTTTTTGACTGACAAGATGGCGGATAGCGTAAACAACAACAACTGGTAAAGTAAGTCGTTCAAAACCTTTTTTAGTAAACTCTGTGAACACAAACAATGTTCTCAATGCTCGAGTTCATGTGTAGAGACCCTGGTGAGCCTTCTTAGTGTTTTAAAAATGTTGATTTTGATGCGATCATAGTAGTGCCCCTAGCACTCCCATTCAAAAGGCCATTTAACCGAAAAACGAAAATACAGGCAATCCTAAAAGTGGGGTTTCCGTCCTAATTATGCTTTTAAAAACGAAAGTTTGACTCGGGTACATTCACAAAAAGACCCTAGGTTGCATTTTGGCGAGAGTTACGCTTTAACCATATCTATAATGAGAGATCAAGGCCCTCAGTTTCGCTATGTGCTTTCCAGTTTCACTGTCAGCATATACCTGTAGAGCTATGGTAGGCAGGGAAATATGGTGTGGCTTGCTTTCTTGTGGCTGTGCGACTTACTATGTCAGCTTACCGTGGTGCTGTGGACAGACTGGCCCAACTCTATGACATGCGGATCAGTGGACTGAGTGTCTGCCACTGTTGGACTGATCTATGGAAAGAAAGTAAAGTCATATATAGCTGCTTAAGCGTTTTACAAAATATCTCTTTATTTCTCAGCTGTATAATTTACTGAATACACAGATTATGTATGACATGTCTGTGGACTGTTTATAGTTAAAGCTTGAATACTGGTCAGTTATAATAAAACAAGACATTCTGATGGTTTATAGGCCAGGTAACTGCTATCTGGCCTTCTGACCACATACTGTTTGGTAGCCTAATGTTGACACATACTTTTGCTATGATCATTTTAGTGATTTTATTTCTGATCTTGTTGAGTCGTACCTTCTTCATGTTAGTTCATATGGTAGGTGATGTTAAACTTGTATATTACTATGATTTCAGAAAAGTTGATCTAGCACCTAATCATTCTAAGTAGAACTCAGCACAGCCTTGAATAACTCAATAAAACGTATTTGTATATGACGTTTGGTGAAACTGAACAGACCTGAATGGCTGTGGGCTGTGGGCGATGAAGGTGGGGTCCTCTGGGGTGGATGTCAGTCACGTGAGGTGGGGGATCCGGGCTGGACCTCTGGCTGTGTTGTCGCAGGATGTGCTGGTAAGATTTGGTGTCAAAGTTTGTCCTCCACATCAGCACCTAGTGGACCGAGGGAGCAGCACAACTTCCATGATCAAAGGTTCTCAGCTCTTCTACTACAGAAAGTAAAAATGTAACCTTGAAGTTACTAGCTACTGAGAGTATGGGCAATACAGTACAGGGTGGTTATGTAGTCATGGAACACCAACCTGACCATCAGCTCCCCCCGAGGCAAAGAGGTCTCCTGCCCTGGAAAAGGCTACTGTGATTACAGTGCCCTGAAAAACAAAGTAAACAAAGTAATGAATAAAAAAAAAAAAACTTTCCATGACAAACACCATCAAGAACTACTCTAGGGAAATACTGGAACTGGAACAACACTGCTCAGACCGCATTATAGTGTCAGGTGCGATTCCAGGGGGGCCAAACATATTTCAGAGGGGCCGGTGCTACCCCGTGCCCCCCTTTCTAGCCCCGCCCCTGAATAGTCTCTGATATTGTCTAATGGTGTCTGATGTCTGTAGGGCTGCACGATATAAGGAAAATATCTAATTGAGATTATTTTGACTGATATTGCGATACGATTCACGATACTGGAGGGAATTATCGCTTTTGTCTCATTATTCTCATTGAAAATTATTAACATCGATTTTTGCGAGGATCTGTACCAAACAAAAGTTTTTTTTCTTTAGTCCGTAGGATTTGTCTCTGCAGCACCAAAGCACTTAATTCAGAATGGTTGGACACATATTTTGCCATTAACAAATATTGCGCACCCCCCCCTGCGATTTGGATATTGCACTAGTCCATATTGCGATTTCGATACAATTGCGATTAATTGTGCAGCCCTAATATGTGGATGACTTCACATCACCTTGTGTCCATGGAGGGTGTAGATGAGGCGTCCCTCCAACAGGTCCAGGATCTTGACAGTGCTGTCACTGGAGCCACTGATCAGGTAGTTATTGGACGGGTGGAAGGAAAAGCTGTTGATTCCTGCACTGTGGACTGATCCAAGATGTAAAGAAATAGGACACACGGACACACACACACACACGGGGACACACACACACGGGGACACACACACACGGGGACACACACACACGGGGGGGACACACGGGGACACACACACGGGGACACACACACGGGGACACACACACGGGGACACACACACACGGGGACACACACACGGGGACACACACACACGGGGACACACACACACGGGGACACACACACACGGGGACACACACACACTTATTTTCCAAATTGAATATATAGCATTATTATAGCTCTGACATGTCGACATACCTTGATAATGCTGAATCAGCTTGTTGGTCCGTAGATCCCAGATTTTCAGTGTACTGTCAGCTCCCGAGGACGCAATACAGGTGCCACTTGAGTTGAAACCCACAAACGTTGCTGATCTGGAATAACAGAAAACACTCAGTGGAGTCAGTGACCTGCAGCAGTTTAACAGTCTGGTGTTTAATTAATATACAACAATGCCATCTATGGGCCTTTTTTCACACTTATATTTATATTCCATGATGTTTCGGCCTTTCGTCTGAAATTAAAAAACAACATTCTCCCCCTACTCGGATCTCCTGCTTGGAAATATATTGGTTGTCGTATTACAAAAAGGGACAAATATAATGACCCGAGACTACTGTGCCAAGTACAAATACACAAAAAAATGTTTTATTTAATTGACTAAAACCAACCGACTTGGCCACATATCTATAATACAATTAAAACCAAACCCAAAGTGATGGCAGAATCAAAGCTAAGAAGAATAACAGGACACTTTTAGGACTTACTCTCGATAGTCAGTGAAACAGTTGATGCAGTGTTTGGTGGACGTGTCCCACAGCCGGACAGTGCGGTCGTCTCCACAGGACGCTATCAGCCGACCATCTGGGGAAAACCTGTAGTAAAAAAGAAGACCAAAAATGACCACTGAATTTTATCTGCTCGTCTCCATCGGATTTCCCACAGTGCCTGATTCAAAACATGTTTAAGTGTGCCAAACATTTTACAAGAAGTGCATAACTAATTATCCTGGTTTGTAAAACGTAATCGTGATGTGCAACTTTGTTTGTACTTGAACGAATCATTGGTGAGCCGGACAAAAACTTTATTTCAGAAAGTGGCTAGGTGGTAAAGCTATCTTTAGTTTGCCTATCTAATCCACACACACACACACAAATGTGCCACAGCGCATGGCATTACTGAGGATGTGGTGCTGCTGGGTACCTGGCACAGCGCACCCAGTTGGTGTGCTGGTTGAGAGAGTAGACGAAGCACTGGCGGTGGACGCTCCACACTTTGACAGACTTGTCGTCAGAAGCTGTCACCAGTCTCTGCCCATCGTGGGAGAAAGCAACACTGCGTACAGTGGCCGTGTGGGCTTTGAACACGGTTGACTCTCCTTTCCTATGACAAACAGAGAAATTATAACAAAACGCAACCAATTTAAAACTAGGGCTGGGTATCGTTCAAAAATATTTGATACCGGTACCAATACTGTGACTTTGATACCGGTTACTAAATGATACTTTTTCCAATACCAATTTTATAAAACAAAAAGAAATTACAACAATACACATCAAAGTACAAATCTTTTTTTCTATTTTTTTTGGGGGGTAACCAAAGCCCGTCTACGGAAAGACTTTCCACTCCCTATTAAGCCCCATTGTACCAAATTTGGTTGCAGTTCCACCAGAGTTCCACTGGGGGTGATCGCGGGCGAGTGCAAAATGAATGGGAGTCTATGGAGCTAGACGGCTAAATCTGTCTCTTTTGCCCGATTGTCGTTGAGAAATCTCAGATTTGATTTCAGTTTTTGCAAGTTCAACGTGGATTATAGATCAAAAGTTGAATGAACGAGTACTTATGTCCTTTCAATTTCTTACAGGTTGAGTCGTCGTTGCCCATAACACGCTAGCATTCTGCTAATGAATGCTGATTGGTCAGTGAAGGACTGATTACAACCGGAGATCCCGCTTAATGGCATCCGAAGCAGAACCAGAATGTCAGAGTGAATATTTCGGCGTGGTCTTTAAAACATTAACAAACCTCTTTCTAGCACGTGTGTTGACAGGGAGAGCCTAGCCTGTCAGCTGTGTTGTTGATGCCTCGAGAGAAAAAAAGGAAGCGACTCAGAGCTTGCCGTAAAGCAGTATCTCTGGCCGTGTATGACATCATTGACATTTTAAAAAGGCTTTTTAGAACAAAAAAAGCCACTTTAAAAAAATCTAACACCCAGCAGTGTGTATTTTCTTAGCCTCCCCTTCCAATGCAACATTAAAATTACTAGACAAAAAAAATTATATCCTGGATTTTGAGGGGTATAGCTCCATAGAGTCCCATTCATTCTGCACTCGCCTGTGAGCACCCCCTATATGGATCAAGAGTGGAACTGCAACCAGTTCAGAAGCCAGAAGCAACGGGAGAGTGCAACTACTACCCTTATTAGAAATTCTTTGGGGTAACAGAGCGTTTCCTCCATGTCTCTACGACGGGTAACGCTCGACTGCCAATCAGCAGCATTATTAGCTCTTAGTAGAAGCATGCTGCAGCTTATTGGCTCACTGACGCTGATGAGATTTACTCTTTAGGTACTGAAATTTGGTATTAAATGACGAGGGATTTTTCGATATTCGATACTTTAGAGGCAATTTGGTCGGTGCCTAAAAAGTATTGAATTCTGTATCAAGCCCTATTTAAAATCCAAATTCACTCAGTATTCATCCCATGCAGCCTCAGCCTGCATGGAATGTGTCATTTCATATTACAGCCCATTTATATTTCTTAGTCAACAAAAAGGTCCTGATTAAAGTGGAAAAAGTGACTTGAGCCTACATGGAAGGTGTCCACAGTCGGACCGTTCTGTCCTTGGAGGAAGTGGCCACCAGGTTACCAGAGGGGGAGAACTGTACCCCAGTGATGACGTCTTGGTGGCCAACATAGCGGAAAGCCCTCGCCTTTGGGGCCAAATTCCAGATCATCAGGCTCTTATCCACTGACCCCGAGGCTGGAGGGAGACGGAAGAAAGATTAGTGAAGACTCAGTCAAGACTTACGCAAAAATAACAGTACATTTTTCATGCTGTGGAATTGCAGTCGTAATTACTAGTCTGTAAAGAGGCTATTACAGTGAATAAAGTGAGCTCAGTTTATACTGTAAACCTTTAATTGTGCCTCATATGAAAGCAGAGCCTAATCTGACCACAAACATTCTGGTAGGTCAGCGTTGTTGTTACTGGTAAAATTGCTGCAAAGGTCAATGTGTTTGAATCCTCAAGAACAATATGCGCCATCAAAGTGCCATGACAACACATCACTGTGACAGATACCAAAATGACTCATTGGAAAAAAGTAGGTTTTCTGACTAATACATCAGTTGGAGGTAAAACGTCAGAAAATCACATAGTTCATAAAGCCAATGTGCTGTATTAGTTCATGCCTGGTATGTACACTATGTTGAGCATGACTATGACACAACATGTACAGTAAGTCACGTACATGTAGTTTACATATACAATTCAGAGGTTATTATTAAAGATCTGATCATTTTGCCATATACTACAGTCATTCATTTATTTTACAATTTAACTGTTTCAGGCAACAACAAATGCTTTTCTAAATGTTTGGACGGTGAGGTTAATGTTAAAATGTTGATAAAGCAACATATGTGATTACAGGCAACGGTCTACATACTGCCAAAGAACATCCGAATAGCATCTGAGAATTTGTAAAGTTTGTGGTGGCGGCAAAAATTACCCAGTTGTTTGCGGTTTGGATTGAAGTCTGCACAGGTGACAGCATCTTTATGCCCCTTGAAGTGTCTCTCTAAGGTTGGATCCTCCTGCAATGGCAATGCAGAGTCAGTCAGGGAAACTATGCATCGCCGTGGTCCTGCCCTACGACCTGCTGTGCCCCATTACACCCTGCAATGCCCGGCGTCGACTTGCTATGTCCGGCCAACGCCCTGTTACGCCCTGATGTGCTCTACGACACCATGAACTATTACAATTACTCTAGTCATTATCTTAACTGTGACTTTGTTATTGCCATTGTTCATCAAACCCCCAACCGGCATCGTCAGACACCGCCTACCAGGAGCCTGGGTCTGTCCGAGGTTTCTTCCTAAAAGGGAGTTTTTCCTTGCCACTGTCGCACTTACACATTCATGCATGCTCTTGGGGAATCACTGGAATTGTTGGGTCCTTGAAAATTACAGAGTGTGGTCTAGATCTACACTATCTGTAAAGTGTCCTGAGATCATTCTTGTTATGATTTGACACTATAAATAAAATTGAATTGAATTTCCTTTGCTGTATTAGTTAAGGAACAGTTTGCTCAAAGTTGTATTTCATCAGATATTTGGAAAAGGAGTGGTGAAGGATAGCACAGTTATGAAAAAACAGCACGTCTAACTGTTCACACTATACCTGTGTGTGTATTTGATGGAAACTCACCCACTACAGTATGTTCAACTTACTTCACTTTTTTTGTAAGAATCAGCTGCATAATGTCTGTGAAGGACCTCTAAAGATTTAAGTCTAGGCTGAGGAAAAATGTGGTGTTGCAAGCACAGACAGTGAAAGAAAGGTTGCAAGTACAAGTAGAGTAGTGGAGGAAGTCACTATGGGACACTGCCTATCTAAACAGACAAAACATGGTTGCGTTTAGGGGACGCATTAAAGAGACATTACACTAAGCAAAAGCTTCACGAGCTGTTATATACCAACAACAAAATATGCTATGCTGTAACGACTTAACAAAGAGGACCCAAGGTGTGTTTGTCAGCAACACTTAGCAAATCCTCTTAGCAGAGACTAGCAAACTCGACTCAGCTACCCTTAGCAGCAGTGTAAGTTATCAAAGTAAACACACTTTTGCTCATTAGCCCTTTACGAACGTATTAACACATACACTTACCATAACAGAGGACATTGTCGGCATTTATTAAAAGAGCTTAGCTATGTTGTCAGAGGGGAAGTTGAACCGCTCGGGCTACTCTGTAACGTTACTTCCATGACTGTCAAACATTGCGCCTTCCTCTCAGACCAAACATGTCGAACTCAGATAACACGGGGTTCTGTTCGATAGTCTTTTAGCAACCTTAGCTGAATTTGAATTCTATGAACTCTAGCTAAATGAAAACTGAGTTTTGTGTTTGCATACGCTTCCGAATAGAGCCCGTTATTTCTACAGCTGACGTTAAGCTTAATTACTGGCCACCTGTAGCGACGAAGAGAGTGGTGCTGCATTCATGATACATATGAAAACGGGTAGATGCGAGTATTTGATGTTAAAATTCCGTTTACAACTTGAAAATACTATTATTGATGAAATGAAGGCATTCATTAAGATGCAAATAAGAATGGTAACCAACTTCAGAAATGAAGGCTCTACTCTCTTCTCAAAAGGAAAGGTCTGCAGCCAAATATGAGTTAGTGAACATCAAATAAAAACAAAACATAAATATTAAGTTAGCTTTTGATGACTGATACCGAGCAAGTGGGGAATGTATGAATACCTCCAAGGCGCTACCAACAAGTCAGTAATTTTGTTTTATGAACTTTTGTTATCATTAACCGTCCAACGTTCCGGTTATTTTTAAGTGTTTTGAATGCAGCATGTCATTAAGGTGGAGCGTCTTTCGCTGCTAAGCAACTAGCCAACCATATCATATGAAACTGTCAGTGTCAGCTCATCTGATTGGTCCGTGAAACAGCACTGACAAATCAGCACCGATATTGTTAAACTTGGAAGTTGATGTTTGGTATTTCGGTTTGAAAAGATGTCGCTCAATCGGGGCATCGGCAGTGTGCAGGTAACGTTAGTTAAAAGACAGCATTGCCTATTTTATTTACCTGCTAACTGGTAATATTACACTATCGATAATATCATATAGTGTCAATACAGCGTGGGGCAATAGAAACAAAGGTAGTTATCCTTAGCAAGCTAGCTAGTTAGCCATGTTCAGTGTTAAGTTACCATATCAACGACAGTGCACCTCTAAGAATAATGTAGCTAGTTAGTTAAGTTAGCTCTTTCTGATAGCTCCCAAGTTTGTAGGCTAACGTAACTACTGTCAGCATTTGCTCCCAGTCTTAGTTTCTGGTCATACAGCTAACGTAGACCCATTGTTATCTTTTCCTTCTAGTACCTGAAAAAAAGGATACCGAAAAACGAAAAGTATCAACATGTCAAAACAAGGCTGGACACAGGTATCTTGTCCATGTACAGATGTACTACAATGTTATAAACTAGTGTCATTTGTTATGACTAAAATGTCATATAAATGCCCTTTTTGCCTCTTAATTATGGATGTTACTTTCATTGTATGCAATAGGATGCAGCCTCACAAAGTATATGGAAAGACTGGAGGAGATTAAAAAAAGTGAGTAACTCATTTGAAGAATTCAGAACTGGCAAGTCACGTTAATTGTGCATATGTTTATAAGTATCATGTTTTATCCTTCTACTCTACTATATACACTTTGTTTGATGCACTCATACATCTCAGATATTTTGAGTTTTGTCTGAGGGTTTGTCAGTTGTTAAATCCGGCTTCTGAAGAAAAAATATTTAATTTGAACTGTTATTTTTCTTAGTCGGAGTTGGTGGTGTTTGTATATGGTTTATATTTGAAACAGGTGTATAAAGATGGCTGGATTTTTTTTTTAACATTACAAAACCACCGTTTCCAAGTCTTCAAATTTTTACTTCTTTGTCATCACAATTCACAATGGGTTCCGTATGAACAGCTTTAAAGCTCCCATGACATGGTGCTCTTTGGATGCTTTTATATAGGCCTTAGTGGTCCCATAATACTGTATCTGAAGTCTCTTTTATATAGGCCTTAGTGGTCCCCTAATACTGTATCTGAAGTCTCTTTTATATAGGCCTTAGTGGTCCCCTAATACTGTATCTGAAGTCTCTTTTATATAGACCTTAGTGGTCCCCTAATACTTTATCTGAAGTCTTTTTTATATAGACCTTAGTGGTCCCCTAATACTGTATCTGAAGTCTCTTTTATATATACCTTAGTGGTCCCCTAATACTGTATCTGAAGTCTCTTTTATATAGGCCTTAGTGGTCCCCTAATACTGTATCTGAAGTCTCTTTTATATAGGCCTTAGTGGTCCCCTAATACTGTATCTGAAGTCTCTTTTATATAGACCTTAGTGGTCCCCTAATACTGTATCTGAAGTCTCTTTTATATAGACCTTAGTGGTCCCCTAATACTGTATCTGAAGTCTCTTTTATATAGACCTTAGTGGTCCCCTAATACTTTATCTGAAGTCTCTTTTATATAGGCCTTAGTGGTCCCCTAATACTGTATCTGAAGTCTCTTTTATATATACCTTAGTGGTCCCCTAATACTGTATCTGAAGTCTCTTTTATATAGGCCTTAGTGGTCCCCTAATACTGTATCTGAAGTCTCTTTTATATAGGCTTTAGTGGTCCCCTAATACTGTATCTGAAGTCTCTTTCCCAAAATTCAGCCTTAGTGCAGAATTACAACCACTAGAGCCAGTCCCACAATGAGCTGTCCTTAGTATGTGCCATTTCTGTGTCTGTAGCTTTAAATGCTATTGAGGAGGAGAGAGAGAGAGAGAGAGAGAGGGGGGGGGGCAGGTGGAGAGTGGCGGTGTGGCCTTGATCAACTGCCACTTTGCTCGTTTGAAAGCCATGTCTCTCTCTTTCTCATGGGTGGGCCAAATTCTCTGGGCGGGCAAAGCAGAGAAAGGGGAGGTAACCTTTCCCCTTATGACATCATAAGGAGGAGATTCCAGATCTGCCCATCTGAGCTTTCATTTTCTCAAAGGCAGAGCAGGATACCCAGGGCTCGGTGTACACCTATCACCATTTCTAGCCACTGGGGGACCATAGGCAGGCTGTGTGAATAATACCAGTATCAATAACACAGATAAAACTGTCTGCGCAGCCTGATTTGTGTGTAGTAGTGGCAGCTTTGAGTGGAAGGTAGCAAAGGAACAGACATGGTAGAGCTGAGGTTTAGTGAAGCATTAGAGGGGAATGAGGAGAAGGAGGACATGCGAGACTCAGGTGAGTTGTGTTTAGCACAGCTGCATGCACTGTCTGAAGTAATTATCACGGTTGTTTTGCTAGATTATGTGATTATCAACCACAGTGATTACACAATCACCAGTTGGACTTTTTGCCTAAAGGTGCAAAGTTTGTATCTTCAGCTACAGCGGCCAGAAAGCGAGATATATTTAAAGACTGTCATCAGGGCTTTGAGACTTTTTCCTCCAATAGCCTTTCTTAGATTAAAGTATGTTTTTTATTTCAGATTACAGGTATCGAAAAGATGAAATCTTCAAGCGGTTAAAAGTGACAACGTTTGCACAATTGGTAAGCATTCATGTTTATTTCCTTGCAATACTGTAACGTCCTGCAAGATTAACATGTCATACTTAATGTAAAATCCAGCCAACAGTTATTTTTTGGAGACGAGAGAAAGAATGCAGTGAGAAAGCTATTTGTGTGAATAGTTTTGGACAGACAGCTCTGAATTTATTTAGCTTGGTTTGTCACCTTCATTTACAGACTCCAAGATACAATTATTGCACTTTTTCACAGAAGAAGCATCTTAGTTTTCTAAACTTGTTTTTCACACCAGATACTTCAGGTAGCCTCCGTATCAGACCTGAATGAAAGTGAAATTGACGGTGAATCACACGGCCCGGAAGGTAACTAGCAGAGTTACTCATTCACTTAACATTGTGACATTTTATTTATCTCCAACTTCGTACTAATTGGGTGATTAACATTTTGAAACAAAAAAAACTTGGGCCACTACCATTATTTGTACTGGATATACTGCAATGCAATACAGTATGAAAGAATGCAAGCTCTAATAGGACTGTAGGTGACGATCTGTTGATCCCCCACCCCCTGCTGGTTTGCAGACAGTCTGTCAATGGTGTCTGATGCAGACCTAGAGTGTCTGTCTGAACACACCAACGGCTCCCCGAGGCTTCTTTCAGATCGTCAGGATACGGGAGACGCCAGGGAAATCTGCTACTCTGCCAGGTCAACGCTGCTAAGGTACCGTACAAGTCCGCGCTCTGTAAAGCCTTCCTGAATACCTTATACTGTACACAACACACCGTATCACTCGGAGATTCAACCTTCAGTGTTAACGGGTCAGCCCACTGAAATTACATTAGCTGGAGTTGTATCTAGCCTACTGCTGCTGATTCAAAACACAAACATCGCTTCTGCCAGGCTCTCGTTTACTATGTTAGGGCACCTTCACACCAGGACACAGCGGGTTTTGTGGTGGTGGGATGTTTCCTTACTTACTGTACGAGACTCTCGCACCGCCTCAAAATGGACTGAAAAGTCTGATCGACGGTTACATGATTGGCCATTGTAGCCTGACTTCGGGTTGCATTTCTCCAAAATTTAAATCTGTCTGAACTTTTCGCCTTTTTTTTCGTCTCCCCCCTGTGGTAACCGCTGCTGCAGCCTAAACTCACTACAAAATGAATGGGCAGATCTGCTGCTAGGTGCTGCTAGATAGGACACGCCCTAAACGCACCTGCGCCATGCGCTTCACGCCGTGCGCTTAGATTGTTTAAATAGGGCCTAAAGGCTCACACTGTCTTACTCAGTCACGCCCAGCATCCAACAATCACAACTCCTAGCACATCTGTGACACTGCACCCTGCACTCAACATACTCTACTCAACATGCCTGTCCCACACCTCCACCCTCCTGTATACCGCACAATTGCCTCATTAAAAATGTTCTTAGTGTCCCCTCCTATCACCTGCGTCCTCCCCCACCCCCCCCCCCCCCACCCCCCCTTTCCAGCTTGAACAGGAACCCCAGGAGTGTAACTCTATCTGTGGGCTCTCCAGGGGGCCACGTGGGGGGAAGCTTTTACTTCACCTTCACTGTGTAGGAAGGACAGATGGAGAGAGAGAAAGTAGGGCAGCACTGGGGTAGACCTACACAAAGGGACAGTGGTGTGCTTCTAATGTTTGGCTCAGCTCCATACTCACTCTCATTTGCTGCAGTGAGTCTTTTCCCTCTAGGCTCTGCTTTCACTTTAACTAGTTTGACACTTGGAAGATCAACCCCTCCCTGTCTTTAGAAGATAAAGAAAAAACATTACTGTCCTGTACTGAATTATCATAGCAAAACATATAGACAAGGAATGGAAATAAATAACACAAGTTTCCAAAAAAATATAATTTTTACTATAATTAATTATCCTACAGCTATACTGTGCAACTTTTTTTTATATTAACAATTATAATGTTTACTCTTCATTGATCCCCAATGGGGAAATTACAATTTACACTGTGTTGTTATTACACACAGGCCTGAAACACACACACACGAGCGGGCAGTCCACATCCGTATTTCAGTCTGTACGGGGGAGTTGAACCAGCAACCTTCTAGTTCCCAACCCAACTCCCTACGGACAGAGCTACTGCCACTCCCAGTTAATGAATGTCTGATACATTCAAGCAATTGCCAAATGAGTTGATACAAAGCTTACTAAGCCTATCAGCTCCACAACATTGTCTTTGTATTTCTCAGAATGGCTATGTTTACAAAATGGTGGCTTTTTTTTTTTTTAACATCACCGCTGAGAAAGAACAACAGCAGCATTCCGGTTTGGAGACAAAGAGGACATCATATTTACAAGATAATTCTCTTCTGAAGAGTCCATGTTTTGTTTTTTTTAATCCTCCGTGTGCGTGGAGGAGGGTTGGTGCACGATCACTGAAGGCTTGCGTCATGTGGATCCTCCATTGTTGCTGTCGTTACTTAGAACTCCTCTTGGGGCGACAGAAACTACGCACTATAGCTTTAAATTAATTCAAACAACACATTTACACACAAGTCTTTCTGACACACGTATTACAGCTAGGGCTGGGTATCGTTAAAAAAAATGTCAATACCAGTACTGGTACTAGGGCTGTGCAATAAATCGATATTATATCGACATCGATATACAGTCATGTGAAAAAATTAGGACACCCTATGAAAACATGTGTTTTTTAACATATTTAGACATATGGATATTTAATATCAATTTTAACAATACTGAGAGATTCAAGTAATATAACTAATAAATACTTTTTAAAACTTTCTGTAAAATGTAATAAAATAAACATGCAATTTCTGGTGAGGAATGAATTAGGACACCCCCACATTTTGTCCCACTTAAAATGGCTGAAATCACACACAGGTGTATCACATCAGGTGCACATGATTAGAACATTGTTACTCAGCATTTTGAAGGACGCTTGCCCTATTTAACCCTTGTGTTGTCTTCCCTTCAACCTTGAAAAAACACTTTTTTTTCTGACTTTTTTACGCCTTTTTTTCACAATTTGTTTTTGCTTTTTCCAACATTTTAAATTTTTAAAATTTTTCTTCTACATATTTTCAGCGCTTATTTCTACGTCCCATATTTTCTGATATAAAACAAAAATTAAAAACGGGTCAATGTGACCCGAGGTCAACACAAGAGTTAAACCTCAGACTTTGAGTTTGGTGTGCTCCTGACTGTTGGCGTGAGACTGAACACCATGGTGAGATCGAAAGACCTGTCTGAGGCCTTCAGAAAGAAGATTGTTGCAGCTTATGAGTATGGTAAGGGGTTTAAAAAGATCTCAAAAGAAATCAGCCATTCCACTGTCCGGAAAATAGTGTACAAGTGGAAGACATTCAAAACAACTGCCAACATGCCCAGGTCTGGCCGTCCAAGCAAGTTCACCCCGAGAGCAGACCGCAAGATGCTAAAAGAAGTCTCCAAAACCCCTAAAATGTCATCACGGGACCTACAGCAGGCTCTGGCGACTGTTGATGTGAAAGTGCATGCCTCTACAATCACATAGAGACTGCACAAGTTTAATCTTCACGGGAGGTGTGAATCCATCATGAATTCTACAGTGTATCAGAGGGTGCTTGAGCAACATGTGAGACCATCTGTAAGAAAATGAAAGCTGTAGCGGAACTGGACCCTGCAACATGACAATGACCCTAAACATACCAGTAAATCCACCAAGGACTGGCTTGCCGCTGATGAAATTTACTCCTTAGGTATTGAAATTGGGAATTGAATGACGAGGCATTTTTTCAGTACTCAACACGATAGAGGGAATTCGGTTCAGTGCCTAAAAAGTATTGAAATCGGTACGCAGCCCTAATTACAGCCTCCTATCTTTTTACCCCTCACAGTGTTATTAATGGTGTGGGAGAGCTGAACGTCAACAGGAACCATCAGAAGATGGAGAATGAGTCGGTGTCCAGCCCCGAGGTAGCCGACAGGCCGTACCCTGACTGCCCCTACCTGCTGCTGGACGTACGGGACCGTGACCAATACGACCGCTGCCACATCATCAGCGGTAGGTGGCAGGAACATCAAGCCGGATCATCCAGCTTCTCATGCAAAACATATCTTTTGCTGTTTTTAATCATCCCCCTTTCTCGCACAGCACACAGTTTTCCCATCGCCACGCTATCTCGAACGATGAACCCCTACACCAAAGACGTGCTGGAATATGTATCCTTCAACACAAACTAAACGAACATTTTTTTTTCACGTCACAAAATCACTGTTGTGGCTTTTTGAAGTTACAACTGACGAGGGCTGAACGATTTGGGGGAAAAAAATGGAATTGCAATTTTTCTGCCAGATGTTGCGATTACGATTCAAATTGCGATTTAAAAAAAAAATAAATAAGCCAAAGTTCAATATTCACTGTGTGTAACAGATAAAACATGTCATGGAGCATTATATCATGAGACACCATTAAAACTGCTCTATATTCTTATGCAAGGATGAGAACATGGATATGAATTTCGGGCAATAAGTGTTTTTCTTTTAATAAGCATGGAACATTGAACAGTCAAACACAGAACTAAAAATAAAATTATAAATAATAAAAAAAAATGATTCAAATAGCAGCATCTACTAGGGCTGCCCCCTCTTAGTCGATTAGTCAACTAATCGGTCGTTTTGGTCTTAGTCAACTAAGATTTCTTTAGTCGATTAGTTATGTTGTATGCTTTTTTCATGCTGAATGACTTATTTCCAAGAAACGTACGAGCACATCTCTGGTAAACACAAGAATTAAAGTGGTGCTTTTGCATGACTCTTTGCGGAGAAACTCAGATTTACAGATATGTCGATTAAATAAACTAATCGATTAGTCGATACAATTAAATGAGTGTTAGTCGACTAAGAATTCTTTCAATCGAGCACAGCCCTAGCATCTACATATTGCACATTCTACCATCATGTTAAATGAAGTCATAAAAAATAAAATCCACTGAAAATAGGACATTTCTTTAAACAATCTGTGATATTTAACATTATTCAAGCATGTATCCTATATAAAAACAGTAACTATAATAATAGAGGAATCAAAAAATGTTACACCAAACATTCAACTTAATATTGCACATTCGATTAATCGCGGCCTTCACTAGCTAATGGCATTCTTCCAAATGGCGATTTCGATTTGAAAACGATTAATCGTCCAGCCCTACAACTGACCCTACAGTTGACTTGTCTGAACTTAACTCACAAACTGTGCAGAAAAATACAGCAGGGAAGATCATCATCGTGTATGATGAGGACGAGAGAATAGCCAGCCAGGCGGCCACCGTCATGTGCGAACGAGGATTTGAGAATCTGTTTCTGCTGTCTGGAGGTAAGGTATCAAGTCGTCTAGTCCACTTTCAGAGTGAAGATGTCACCTCATGTATATAATCTACTAGGAATGCACCGAATCCAGATTTTTGGGGTTCGGCCGAATACCGAATCCACTGGTTAAGATTCTGCCGAATCCGAATACCGAATCCTCCTCCCATCCTCAGTCCATTACCACAGTAAACACATTCATGAAGTAGACAAATGGTTAACACAAGTTTTTAGCTGCGACTGTCCTTCCTTTGCCATACCTGAAGTTGCTGCATTTTGGCTGCTGTCTGTAGATTCCTTCATGCACAACTCGTATTCTTTTGGATGTCTCATACGTAAATGTTTTAACAGCGACGATGTTGTGTATTGTTTAGGGTCCTCGCCCCCACGAGACAAATCGGCATCGCAAATTGAACATTTAGCTGGACTTGAATGGCCTTCTTTTGACTGAAAGTTCTGCCAAACAAACACTTTTTCTGCTCACGAGTTCCATTTTCACTTTCTCACAGCCTACTGCATTGAACGCTCCACCTACGTAAACACCTTCCCGTAATCAACGGCGCCGTCATTACGTCGACCAGCGTAGTGCAAGTGTAGGGTTCGGTTCGGTGGGAAAAAATTCTAATGTTCGGCAGAAACCGAACCGTCAGAAAGCCCAATATTCAGCCGAAGCCGAATCCTGGATTCGGTGCATCCCTATAATCCACGCTATGTGGTTGTAGTATCTGACTGATTTAAAGCATTTATTAAACTAAACAAAAAAAATGATTACAAAACTATTCAAATCATGTTCAGAGCAAATAATCACCAGTTGCCTAGTAGTATCCAGGGGTTGTTTCAACTCAGAGAAAACACACACAAATTGAGAGGAATCTGTTTTCCAAAAACCACCAAAAAGAACAAATATGAAATTTCAATGCATTAAGACAAAGGGTGTTAGTCTGTGGAATAACTGTAACAATGACAATGACTGAAAAAAAAACTTTTAAAAACTCCTTTAGAAACTAAATATTGAATGGCTGTGAGCTGGCCCAGTGATTTCTTGTTTGGTTATTTCTTGTTTGTCTTGACAGTTTAAAGGTTTTTAGTTCATCTGTTGAGATTATTTTGTTGTTATTGTCCAAACAGTTTGATTTGTTCAAGCCGACCGAGTTGAACATGGAAACGAGATGAAAATTGGATTTCTATTAAGAATAATATATACATATTGAGAGGGGGTAGAACCAGAAAGGTTTTCAACTTCTTTCTACCCCTTTTGAACATGAACTATATAACTGAAGTAGCTTATTTTTTGTTTATATGTCGCTAAGGATCCTGTCTGTCTTTCTTTTTTTTCTTCTTTTTTTTCTTTTTTTTTTTATTGCTTATAAGTTTTACGTTGTGTTTTTTTACACGTTCAATAAATTGACCCAAGGCAAAGCCAGCACTGTTGCAGGTTCAGTGTATGAAAAGGCGAGATCATCCCACTCTGCTGTCCTCTCCCAGGTCTCAAGGTAATCGCTCAGAGATTTCCAGAAGGGCTGACGACGGGCTGCATCCCGACCTCGTGCCTGTCCTCTCCCACACCCAAGGGGAAGAAGAGCTCCGTGCAGCAGCAGCCGTCACAAGCGGCAGAGAAGAGGTGGCGGTTTGCATCAGACGAGCTGGCCAAGATCCAGGAGCAGCTGGAGGAGATACTCATCCCCAGTAACTCCAACAGTAAGACCAAACCGTCAGAAACGTTTGCATTTGCAGAGCATTGTTAAAGTGCTCATATTATGCTCATTTTCAGGTTCATAATTGTATTTAAAGGTTGTACCAGAATAGGTTAATGTGGTTTTAATTTTCAGAAAACACCATATTTTTGTTTCTCTACATGTGATGGATTGTTTGCTGTGCACATATACTTTCTAGGTTACACTAGCAATGCATTGGGTTTACTGTAATTGATTAAAAGCATGTCAGTTGAACACTATCTCCATTTTTTTCCTACAGTTAATACCAAATTACATAGTCGCGCTTCCAGGAACTTTTCCCATGAATTTGAAGTTCATTGTCTTTTCTAGGAAATTTATAGGAAAATATGGAACCCGTAACATAAAGCATTACAGACCAGTCGTATCATTCTGGAATCTCTCAATCACAAAAAGAGGCTGGGAAAGTTCACAAGGGCCCATCCATCCCTCCTAATATTTCTGCTCCATGAAATTCCGTTATCGGGCAGATTGAAGTCATGAATCCAAATTTAAGAGCAGAACTAGAGGAAGTTAGACTCACGATTGTTGTTTTTGCATTGTCTCATCACTTTGCTACCCTTCAATATTGTTTACATGTGTGTTCACCGTAGGCCGCATGTCCAGCCGCATGTCATCCAGCAGCTCCCAGTCTCAAGCGTCCAGCGCTCGGAGTCGACAGAGTTCCTCTACAGCTGGGAGGAACAGCGCCAGGGCTCAGAGCAGTAGACCCTGGAAATAACACCCCCCCCCCCACCCCCACACCCCCCTCCCCTCTTCAACAACACAGATATACCCAAACAAACATACCTCCAACACACAGTTATTTATTTCAGGTTACGTTACTACGCTCCACAACTGTAAGAAACGCAATTTGTTTGTCCCAGTGTGCAAAATAATCCTCTATGATACTTCTGTACAGTCAGAGGTGGACAGGAAACACCACACCTTCTATATTACATCAAATTGGATACATACACGTATGTTTAAATGCATACATTACGAGTTTGTGACACGCCTCTACCAAACAGATGCTGAATATGGAATTTTGGAAATTGCACACACCTTGGGAAAGTTAATAACAATGCACAACGTCAACGACACACATTTTAAACTGTAATTAAGACTGATAAATGGTGTATATTTGAATGTCTGCACAGTGCCTCATCTGTGACCCTGAAAACTGATGGATCTTTTTGCACTCATTTATTTTTAATGTAACACTATTCTCATCTTTTCCATTGTCATTTTTTTTCCACCACTTTTTGAACCTGGATAGATAATCACTTCATTCTGTTGATAATCTGTTCTTTTGTTTTTACATTCTGTCCAAAAAAGGTCACGTTTAGCTCCATCAGTATGACAGCCACCAAATAAATGGCATTCCTAAAAGACAGAATAATTGAATGTTGATATGATATGAAGGATATGCTGGGAATCTATGTTTTACATGAGATGTAATTTATAGAAATAATGTAACTGAGCTTGATCCAATTTGTTAAGTAAAGCTGTGCTGTATTTTTGTAATTTTCTCCACATTGTGGACATGTCTTATTGTGATTCCTTAACTGACGGTACAGATAATGCTTATACGTGACTTTGGTTTTCTCTGTGTGTGTGTGTGTGTGTGTGTGTGTGTGTGTGTGTGTGTGTGTGTGTGTGTGTGTGTGTGTGTGTGTGTGTGTGTGTGTGTGTGTGTGTGTGTGTGTGTGTGTGTGTGTGTGTGTGTGTGTGTGTGTGTGTGTGTGTGTGTGTTTGTGTGTTTGTTTGTTAAGTACTGTAAATTGTGATCACACTAATGGCCTTCACCCAGATAGACTGTCATCATTACAAAATTGCAGTGTCACTAAAGGAAGGAAACAGGCCTTTTGTCATGGCTGTAACAAAAAGCACTTCAGTACCCGCAGATGCATTTGAAAAACAGTATTGATAATTTTTGTTTTTTTTGGCATGGTGGTGACTTATTGCATGGTTCTTGGTAATTTCTTTTTCTTCTTTGCAGCCCTTTTTTGTGATTTCAGTCTTAACTTACATTAACGATCTGAACACATTCATTTGTAAATGAAAGTCAAATAAAGTGTAAAAATGTCTGCTGTATCAGAATTGCTTCTTTGTCTTAATAAGGCAGTTGTGAAATGTTGACAGAACAAATAGCAGAAGCGACTAAATTATTTATTCATTTCAATAACTTTAAATAAAATCTACTGTTTGGAGAGGAACTGATCTAATTCGCTAGTGTTGTGATCAGGATTGTTTTGTAGTTTGAACATTATATTCACAACAAATTGTGTTCTGGATGAAAACTGTAACCACCTCTTACTCTGTGCTGGTTACAGCTAGGTAAAAACCGGGAAAAAAATTAAACAAAAAAAAAAGGAAAAATTAAAATTTCCATGGAACAAGCCCAGAATGGAAACTGCCGTTTTTATAATAAAGCTTTTAGGGTTAGTTTTTATGGTTGTATCCCACAAGCATAGTTAGATTGGTGTAAAAAAAATAAAAATGACCAGGATGAGATAGGAAGAAAGACATTGGGATCAAACAAGACAGGAATAAAGTCTCACTCTGTGCCACACCAACGTTTTTGTACGTGTTTATTAATTTATGGTTTAAACTCTCTAAAAAGCAGATAAAGATTGATTGATGAGAATCTTTGTAATGAGACGTTTAAAGGATGTTGAAATAATGCATACAGAAGTGTGACACGCAGACGTGCATAAACACATAATGTGCATAATACATGTTGGACATGCCCAACATGAACCCAATTACAAAGCTTTAAAATCATAAAGAAAAAGAAACTGCAGATTTCCAGTGTACTCGTTTATTTGTCTGTTTGTTGTTTTCACTATGTCTAAATGACATATGATGGTGATCTAATATTAGTCTTAAAGGTGACATTTGCCAATGATATCCCCTCCACAGGGAATTTCACTTGTGTATACACACACACACACACATTAGTAGGTGTTCTTGGAGGTGTGATCCATGATAGCCATCAGAGCCAGCCATGTCTCGGTGGCGGTGGGGATGATCTGATTGGCTGGCAGGATGAAGCCGTAACGGCCGGTGTCCCTCAGCTCGAAGGTGTAGGAGTACTTGATGCCCTGGTTGTATGTCCAGTCAATGGTGCCACCACTAGCTTGGTCTAAAATTGAAACAGGTATTGCTCAGGGTATTTTTTATATGAAACACAGGCTTTCAGTTGGCAACCATAATGGAGGTTGTCAGCTCTGGGGGCAATTGTGAACATCTGATTTCTTTAAGTTCAACTTGTCTTTCTCAACTAAACTACCATTGGTTTCCAATGGTTATGATTTATGTCACAGTTAAAACCAGTATGTAGAATTTAAATAATTCTGACTTACAGATGGTGTTGATGATGCTGCCGTATCTGTAGCTAGTACCGTACAGGGAGGCCAGGTCAGTGATAGCCTTCTTAGCCAGATTGTGCTGTGGGAAGAGATTACCATGATCACGCACAAACGTCTATTCATAGTCTTTCATATTGCTTAGGCATATTCTTACATTTTAAGCAGTACATGCAAAACTACAACAAACTGCTGAGCCCAGAGAAGAGATCTACAGTCAGTTTACCTAGATTGGTCAAAAGGGAGTGTGATTCTTACCAGCTCGGTCTGGTCCTTACATGGAGTCCTGGTGTAGCCGTAGGGGTACAAGAGCATCTGGGAGTAGGAATGGATGGAGACAAAGGCCTTGAAGTTACCGTGGGTCTTCACAAAGTCCACAATGGACTTGACCTCAGACTCAGAGTGAGCTCTGGGTCCATGGTAGGTCTCTGAGCAGGGGTTGTTGCTGGCACCAGCTCCTACATGGGGATGTATACAGAGTCAGAGATCTGTCTATATACACCTTTTGAACACTTGGTTCCTTAGACACTATAATGCTAATGGTATGGAGTGTCTCCATAATGTGCAAAAGGACAAAACATATCACAAAATTAACAATAGTATGACTAAACCACCAAAATATGTTCAATTTATTCATTGTATTGTGTCCTCTGCGTATTAAAGAGCAATTTGTGGCAAATCTGTGAGATTGTGCTGCCATTTTGGCCAGGGCTCTCTTGGATAAAGTCCATCCTGTAGCCCATCCTGTTCAAAGCCACTTTGTGTAGGTAATTTGGCACCATTTGGTGGCAGTATCGAGCATTACACTGGCAGACAGCAATGCAAGTCAGTAAAATTCAAGTATTTTTAAAGCTATAGTGCGTAGTCGGCCCCACGAGGAATTCTAAGTAACAACAACAAAACTGTCGGCGCCTTAATTAGCTTTGTAACAACTCATTTAGCAATTTATCAAATGTAATGTACGCTCATTAATATCAAAAAGTTGTGCACTAAAGCTTTAAATACAGGTTAAAAAAATTGAAATGATGAAAAATAATCTGTAACACAATCAATGACCATTTTAAAACTAAACAAAAAACTCACTGATAATTACTTAAGACGGTAGGTTTAGCGTTTAAAAGCTTTAAAAATTCCATGTAGTGCCTTGGTACAGTTTAAGACATTACCTCCAAAACCAGCATCCCAGTTCCTGTTGGGATCGACTCCCACACAGCTAGAGCCGGAGTTGGGCTTTCTGGTCTTACGCCACATACGGTTCTGGAAACATCAGAATAGCTCATCATACTTTGTCACTTTTATATTTGGGGTTCATACATTCATTTCTGTTTATGTAGCTTTGGATTTATTTATCTTTGATTTCTTTGATCGAGACGGGCACAAATATCCCGTTATCTTGTGCTGATTTGTACCACCCATTCCTGGGTTTATCCATCTGCACTGAGATGTTAGATTTGAACTTGAAAGGTTCTAGTATCATCTATACAACTCATAAAACTTATCAATGTCTTATCAACATCTCACTGCGCACATTAGTTTTGTAGCAGAAGACAATCTTTGTATTCATGTCCTTGAAAATGGAATAGGAAACGTATGCCATCCTCAAACTCACATATTAATAAGACAACTCACTAATTGCCAGAGTCTTGACAACTTTTGGAACTTAAACAGGGTTGAAAACCCCTAAAGAAGCTTTTAAAAAGTCCCATGAATTAATTAACATTGTCAATCAAAAACCTGAATGTGGCGGGGAATGATTATAAAATGAGCCAGTAAAAAGAATTCTAGAGAGACTCACGCTGTTGTGAGTGTAGTAGTAGCCATCGGGGTTGGTCACTATCTCCAGGAAGATGTCCATCTTGTTGAGGATGGCGGTGATAGCGGGGTCACGTCCATAATCAGTCACAATCTATTCACAGAAATGTCAAGAACACAATATTTAGTGCAGAAGGTTAGTAGTTGGAAGCTGCAGAGTCAGTGAAGAAAAAATAAAAACACAATGTAACAATTAACAAAGCACCTTTTTGGCGAACCAGGTGCCACTGGCCTGAGTGACCCACTCTCTGGAATGGATTCCAGTGTCGAGCCAGATGGCGGGACGGTTGGTTCCACCGGTGCTGAACTGAAAGTAAAGACGCATTCAATTAAAGACTAATAGAACAATGAGTAAACATAATGTCAAATATTGTGTTTCCTAATACTTTTTATGATCATAGAAGGGTTTGTTTTTTACATCCCATGATGACCAGCGTTAAGATATCTCTTCTTTTCATCAAGAAATTGGTGGACTTATCTACAATCATTTATGAAGAACAATGGTTTGAGTTATTTGTGGTCTTTCATTCATTTTATAAGACTCTTCATTTGCTGAACTCCAGCCTGTTTTATTTACCTTGAGCACATTCAAGGGGCGACCCTCGTAGCTCTGACCGATCACAATCTTGCTGACCAGGTTGGGATTCTCAGCCACCAGCATGTCCTGGAAACTGTAGATCTAACCCACAGACAAAATGATGGTCTTTAGGGTTAGGGTTATGACATAATTCAATTCTGTACAGCAGTGTCTGTTCTTACGTGAGTTTAAGTATGTTGTTGAAGTGCTATATTTTGGGTTGCAACATAATAATCTAGTTGGAAGTTAAGTGCTTTACTGTCTGGTCTGTCTATCTGGCCCTTATACAACTTTTCCTGTCCAGTTTGGGAACATTGATTCTCTCTTCTTTGCAGATGATCTGTTTCTGTTGGCTTCATCGGGCAGGGACCTTCAGCACGCACTGTGATGGTTTGCAGTCGAATGTGAAGTGGTTCTCTGCTGGAAAACGGTGGATTGCTCCCCAGTTATTTAAAGTATCTCAGGGTTGTTGTTCACGGGTGAGGGGAAAATGGAAGCCTCCTTTGGATGTTTTTTTTCCCAGGCATGTTTAACTGGTAGGAGTCCCTTGGGTATAGAGCCAGAACACGCTGGAGAGATTATATACCTCATCTGGCTTGGAAACACTTCGGGAGTAAATTTAGCTTAACTTGCATGCTGCTAAATTGATGGATGAACTTTTGAATGTATTTGTTCCCAAAAATGTCCTGAGTGTACTAGTCACTTTTGAATTTTTGGTGAAATTATATTAGTTGCAGGGATGTTGCCACACTTGACTTAACAATAAACAAAGTAACTTTGTAGTCCTTCTATTGAAATGTGGCCTTAAAAAGGTCTTTATTTTTTCCCCAATCATTAAAAATAATAAAAAACATCAGAGTAGTATGACTGTAGTTGTTATAGTCAGACACGATAGCAAACAACTATTATTATCCAATGCTACAAATACTATTCTGATTACTTCTTGTTTTTTGCATGAGAACCAAGGATTTAGTAAAAACTATTTCATAAAAGTTGTCTGTGGTATCAATGCTTTTACAGGAAAACAGAGTGAGTGTGTGTACTAACCTCGCTGATGGTGTGGTACCTGGAGAAGTCGAAGCTGTCAGTGTTTCTGGGCTCAGCGATACGAGCAGCGGACTCCATTTCCTGCTGCTCCTCATCGAGCATCACCTGCGGGACAAAAACATTGTTCATGTTTTAGTCAGAGGCCAACACATTTTTTCACATTTAGCTTTGGCCCAGAATCTGCTTCAAACTTCTGAAATGCCCAATGCCAAGTGCAGTAGATTCAGTTTTGTTCCTGTTCCTAAGCCTTAGACTTGAGTCCAAGCTGTTGGCAGGTCTCGTACCTGAAGGTCTTTGATCATGATGAAGTACTCGATGTCCTGACTCTCCAGATGAATTTTGATGGACTGCAGGCTGTGGAAGGGAACTCTGACATCCACAGGAGTGGCCAAATCAGTTACTCCCCTCCAGAAGTCCAGCTGAAAGAAAATCATACAACAAAGAGATTTTTTTTACAAAAAAGAGATACAGTAAAGATAATAAAGAAAAGTCACACTTTCATTTTTTACTTTCCATTTTTATATTAGAATTTATTAAGATGTATTGTGAGTGGATGATAAATGACCTCAAACTCGACCATGTCCTCCAGGTTCTTGATAAGAGACAGCTGGATTTCATCCTTTGCAACAATGCGAAGCACCTGATGCCTGCAAAAAGAGAATCACAGCATTTGACTCAACTCAAGATCCCAAACGAAAAGAGAGTTGGCACACATGAGTTGAAGTAAGATTTCCCAAGGTTGGCACTCAAAATGTGCAACAGGAAGGCCCATTGTGTCCTGTGCTGGCCTTACAAACCTCAGAAAAAATAAAAGCCATTGCATTTATTGTGAAAATGGAGTTATTACTTAGGTATTGGACCAGATGTATATTGGCAGGCATCAACTGGATATCTTTAGTTTAAAACGTGTTATAATTGGCACTACATAGGGATTCATAATTATTTCACATTTATGCACACACACACACACACATACATACATACATACATACATATACATATATATATATATATATATATATATATATATATATATATATATATACACACACAGTACCGGTAAAAAGTTTGGGGTCACTCAGAAATGTCCATTCCAGACAGAATATCAGCTGAGATCAGTTGCATTGTTTTTTTTAATCAGAGCAGCAGTTTTCAGATTACATCATGTGTTTACATAACTGCAAAATGGTTCTCGACTGTTGTAGACAGAAGTGGCTGAAGAAACGCTTGAAATCCATGCTTTTTGGTCTAAACGTCATACCCAAATTAAAAGTGGTACAGCTCCCATATACTCTGACACTCTGGGGTGTGCCTGATATAATTGGAAAAGGTGATTGATGTGGGTGTGTTTGTGTATTTGAGAAGTGTTGTATTTTGTAGTTTTTTGGCTTTTTTCTTTGTACTTTTAAATGGAAATAAAAAAACATATCTGTAGAAAAGAAATCATATAAAATCCATTTTTGAGACTTTTGGCTTCATTTTTTCTGTAGTAAGCTGATACATGTGGCTAATGCCTTGTGTTGTCTGTCACCTGTCAGATGTGTTTACAGCAGCGTATTCTAATCATTTTACAGATGTATGGCTTGGAGGGAAATAAAAACCTCCATTCTAGTCTCTGTAACTCTGTGTCAGTCAGGCCTAGAATCACCCTGACACTTGTAACTAAAACTTGAGTGTTTCCTTTCCATTGATATCAGGCACACCCCAGAGTGTCAGAGTATATGGGAGCTGTACCACTTTTAATTTGGGTATGACGTTTAGACCAAAAAGTATGGAATTTCAAGCGTTTCTTCAGCCACTTCTGTCTACAACAGTCGAGAACCATTTTGCAGTTATGTAAGCACATGATGTAATCTGAAAACTGCTGCTCTGATTAAAAAAACAATGCAACTGATCTCAGCTGGTATTCTGTCTGGAATGGAGTTGAATGGACATTTCTGAGTGACCCCAAACTTTTGACCGGTAGTGTGTGTGTGTTTGTATGTGTATGTATATATATATATATATATATATATATATATATATATATATATATATATATACACGGATCACTGACACCCTACACAGCAGTGAGAGGCTCTGGCAGGCCCACTTACCCCTCAAACGTCTCCTTGCCGAGAACGGCCACAAACAGCGTGGCGAGTGTGATCAGCCCCCTCATCATGACCAATAGTGTGAACCTGGCAGGGCTGAACACAGGCTTTTATGACTGAGTGTGCCAGGTCACGTGTTCAAAACCACAACCTTGCTTAAGGTGATGGAGGTGTGCTGTCAGTAGCTGGTCCCTTTCCCACACCAGCTTGGAGATAGCAGACCAAAAGTTGCACCATGCATGTTTTTGACTTATCCGAAGTTGTGTTGAGTTTAAAAAAAAAAGAAAAAAGGGGGAAGGTTGTTTAAGTTCTGTTGGGTTTGGTTTTTAGTTCTGTCTGTAGGATCTAATATGGTTCCGTATAAACTTTAATTATTTTAGGATGAGCTGTTTAATCCTTTAAAATGTTAGTCGCTTTCTTGACAAATAACACCTGTCAAGATGTGACAGTTCACAGAGGACGTTGCAAACCACAACTCAAAATGTATTCAGTTTATGATGATATAAATATGTGGAACCAGAGAACATTTTGTATATTTTATATACATAGTAGTTGGCTATTATATTATTTTTTATTTAATAAATTATCCCTTTATCAAATAACTTTTGCCTCACAAGTTAACATGAAAGATTTATTTCATAAAAGCTTTCTTTAAGGCACCAAAAAGGGTGCACATTGTATGAGACAATTAAAAAAAAACATGTTCCACTGTGTGTTTCAGCTTCCTCTTTGTTGGGGGCAAGGTCGTTTTGAATTTTTCAATTAGCTTTTATTTTATTTTACTTTTGGATTTCATTCAGCTTTTCAGAAAGGTTTAGTTTTAGCTTTATATATATATTTTGTTTTACAGTGATTTTAGTTTAGTGTGTTGTTACTGATAGGTATACTGTATCAGGAGATAATACTACAATGTAATCTTTGCTCTACTTTGTCAGGTGTCATGCCCGTAGACAGGGGGGGGTTTCGAGTGGTTGAAAAGAACCTCAGCTTCACTGCCAAATGGCCACAATTTAAGTCTGTTTTTTTTTTTGTGTGAACTAGTTTTTGTTGTTGTAATAAACAAGTGTCTTTTTAAATAACGACAGACAATATTCAAATCACCCTCAAATAAAAATGATCTAAACCAAGCCGAAGCCCTAATCGTGTTAAAAGCACCACTTCTGTGAATGTGTTAACTGGCACGCAACAGTCTGTGTGTTAGGACAGGTAAAGGTGGTACATGATCTTGGTGAGCAATTTGACAACAATGTAGTAAATAGTTTTATCATTACATGTCATTTAGCTGACGCTTTTATCCAAAGCAACTTACAATTGCTATATATGTCAGAGGTCACACAGAGGTCTGGAGCAACGAGAGGTTAAGTGTCTTGCTCAGGGACACATTGGTTGATGCATGACAGTGGGAATTGAACCCCGGTCTCCCAGTGTTATATCCACTGCACCATCACCACATATTGTGCATCCAAAAGCGTGCTCGTTAAGATACCAGCAGGCAAGCTAATCCAGCACTAATGAGTGCATAAAAAGTCACCAAAATGAAGTATTTGAAACCAGCTGTTTGGATACATGTACTGTGAACTCCACATGTTAGCAGTAAAATACTTTCAGACATGAGATAACTTAAAATGTCAGAGTGCAAAAAATGCTCATCTGGTGCTTTTCGCACAGTTTCATTTCAAAATGAGATATCCACCAAAAAATGTGACACCAGCACGAACAAACAGAAAACCTGCATCAAAGTAACACCACTAACATTAATAGCCAGCTGTTGCCCTTCTACTTCTAAAATAATCACATTTTAGTGGGAATAGTCATCATGAATGTTAAACATTGAGCAATGGGCATCAGATAACATTTAACATTTTTAAAAGACACTAAAATCCAATTCTTTCCTCATATTTTGATGTCCTTAATCACAAAATATTGATCACACACATGAGAATGTACTAATTTAAAGCCAGTTCACATGATAGTAAAGTAAAAGATCCCTGACATTACTCACTAATTGGACTTCTCTCTACTGTCTCAGAATCTGCAGGTTTGTGTTGTGCAACCCAGCTGATAAGAGGAGGAAAAGTAAAGAGACAGAAATGGAGACAGAGTCAGGTGTGGGAAAATACCTGCTGGAGGGTTTCTCAGAGACTTACAGTAAAGCAAAGAGTGTGCGTCGTCCACATCCATGTGTCCTGCTGAAGTGTTCTCGAGCAAGACACTGAGCTCCTACCAGCTTGGTTTAGGCATCGCTGAAGGAATCCGCTAAATGCGTTTAACACAGGCGTGTCTGAAGTCTGTTTTCGTCACAATGAAACAGCATTTTGAGAACATAAAACTTCCTTATAAATGTGGTGAAATGTGTCTTCATTAACTTTTAAAAAATCATTTAGAGGGACTGGTCTAATTTAGTAGGGTTCCGGATGAAAACGGTAACCACCTCTTACTCTATGCTGACCACATCTGGGTAAAAAAAATAATAAATCGGAAAATGTAAAAAGTTTTTTTTTATTATTTAAATTTCCTTGGATCAAGCCCAAAGTGGAAGAAAGAATTCGCTGCACACATTTGGCTGGGGGTTTAAGGGGATCCTCCCTCAAGAAAATGTTGCATTTTTCAATAAAATAACTGCAACTTCACATTATTTTGGAACATTATTATAACCATATCTGTGTCTAAAACGTTGGGAAAAGTAGTGCAGATAATAAATAAAACACACACAGCTTAAAGACTAAACTTGCTAAAGAAGTCCAACTAGTGATCAACTATCATTAGATCTGAGAAAAGTCTTTAAGGCACATTCATCGAGCTTGGGTGCTGCCCAAAAACTTATTATGGCAGGGAAAACCCTGCAATGTATTTATTAATTTATGGTTCAAAATATCTCTAAAAAGCAGATAAAGACTGATTAATGAGAGTCTTCGTAATGAGAATGTTAAAGGATGTGGAAATAATGCAGACAGATCTGTGAAATGCAGACGTGCATACTGTAAGCATGGTACACAATAACGTGCATAATACATGTTATATTACAGTTGATGTAGATTTAGGGGGATGCAGGGAATATCCCCCACTCCCAATATTTAGATAAGGTAGTCCCCCTCAAAAAAAATTGCAAGTCAACCCTAAAAGAGGTCAAAAATAACCATTCAGGGGGCTGAAAACATGTATATATCCTTCTGTCCTGTGAATATGTTTCCCAACGATTTCAGACACCCCTTAGGGGACCATACCATCTAAACTTTGTAGCGCACAGCTCTTTTCTTTCTCTCTTTCTCCATCAAATGTATCTGAATGCAGGAATTTAAGTGTTACATGCTCAAAATTTTCTGGGCGAGGACCCCCAGACCCCCCCTCAAATGTTTAAACAGAACATATGCCCTTGTTGGACGTCTCCGAAATGCACCCAAAAAAAAAGCCTTGAAATAATAAAGAAATACAAACTGAAGTTTTCCAGTGTGCTCGTTTATTTTTCTGTTTGTTTCTGTCCAAAGAGTAATCAGGTATGATAATGATGATGTGATATTAATCTTAAAGATGACATTTTAACGATGATTGCCGACAATATCCTCTCCACAGAGACTTCCACTTGTGTGTGTGTGTGTGTACACACACACACACACACACACACACACACACACACACACACACACACACACACACACACACACACACACACACACACACACACACACAGTGTGTGGTCGTAGGTCCCCAGTCAACAGTGTTATCACTACCTTGGTCTAAAATTGAAACAGGTATTGCTTAAGGTATTTTTTATTGTTATGTTAAATACTGCCTTTCAGGTGTCAGGCATATAGTACTTTGTCTGCTATGGTAGCGATTGTGAACATCTGATTTCTTTTTCTCAACTAAACTACCATTGGTTTCCAATGGTTATGATTTATGTCACAGTTAAAACCAGTATGTAGAATTTAAATAATTCTGACTTACAGATGGTGTTGATGATGCTGCCGTATCTGTAGCTAGTACCGTACAGGGAGGCCAGGTCAGTGATAGCCTTCTTAGCCAGATTGTGCTGTGGGAAGAGACCATGATCCCGTACAAACATCTATTCATAGTTTCGCATATTGTTTTGGCAAATTCTTACATTTCTAGCATTTCAGGCAAAACAACAAACTGATGAACCCAAGAAAACATCTACAACCAGTTTGAAAACAAAAAATGTTTTGGGTAATGAAGTCATAAAAGGCAAGGAGTATGATTTTTACCAGCTCGGTCTGGTCCTTACATGGAGTCCTGGTGTATTTGAGGGGGTACATGAGCATTGGGAGTAGGAATGGATGGAGACAAAGGCCTTGAAGTTACCGTGGGACTTCACAAAGTCCACAATGGACTTGACCTCAGACTCAGAGTGAGCTCTGGGTCCATGGTAGGTCTTGTCAGGTTGCAGCAAAGGTTTGGACCCAAATGCAGCTTAAACAAAGATTTATTCCAGTTAAGAGAAACCACTACAGGCAACATACAACAAAACAGGAACCAGGCGAACAGTAATACACACTAACAAATACAACCACACTAACAGAAAACAAGAATCCGACAAGAGACTAGGGAAACAGAGGGAAACTAAATACACCAGGTAACGAGCACTAACACAAGACAGGTGATACAACAGGTGAACAAAATCAGGGTGGGGCAGAGCAATCAAAAAAGGCGGGAAACAAACAAAGACAGGAAGACGCTAGACAAGACAAGGGAGACCAGACAGACTACAACACAAAACAGGAAACAGAACATAACAGAAAAAACAAGACTACCACAATAAAACAGAACAAAATACCAAAACCCTGACAGGTCTCTGAGCAGGGGTTGTTGCTGGCACCAGGTGCTACACAGGGATGACTTGAAAATGGATACCACCATCTGTCTCTAGACAACTTCTGAACACTTGGTTCCTTACTAACACTAATGTTAGTGTCTCCATAATGTGCAAAGTAACAAAACATGTCAAGTAGTGACGGTAGTATCACTGAACAATCAAAACATTTGTTTAATTAATTGAATGTAATTTGTATTGTGTCGTCTGAATATTGTAGAGCATTTTGTGGCAAATTTGTGTACTTCTGCCTCAATTTTGGCCATTGCTCTCTTGGATAAAGTCCATCCTGTAGCCCATCCTGTTCAAAGCCACTGTGTGTAATTTGGCACCATTTGGTGGTTGTATTGAGCATGACACCAGCATTTTTTTTAAAGATAAGTAATAATCTGTTACAAAATCGTTGACAATTTTAAAAACAAAATAACACAACAAAAACCTCACTGATAAATACATTTTGACGGTAATGTTTTGAGGATGACATGGTGGTGCCTTGGTACATTTCAACTACAAGTGCAAGTCGTTACCTCCAAAACCAGCTTCCTAATTCCTGTTGGGATCGACTCCCACACAGCTAGAGCCGGAGTTGGGCTTCCTGGTCTTACGCCACATACGGTTTTGAAAACATCAGATTAGCTCATCATCATTTGTCACTTTTATATTTGAGTTTCATAATGTGGCAGAAAAATATTATAAAATCAGCCAGTAAAAAAAATGTGTAGCTTTAAGAGGTTGTTGTGAGTGTAGTAGTAGCCATCGGGGTTGGTCACTATCTCCAGGAAGATGTCCATCTTGTTGAGGATGGCGGTGATAGCGGGGTCACGTCCATAATCAGTCACAATCTATTCACAGAAATGTCAGGAACACAATATGTACTACAGATGGTTAGTAGTTAGAAGCTGCAAAAACAATGAAGAAAAACCAAAAACAATGTGACAGTTATTAATGATGGCGGGACGGTTGGTTCCACCGGTGCTGAACTGAAAGTAAAGGAGCAGTTAAACAAAGATTAATAGAATAATGAGTAGACATACTTCAAATTCTTTGTTTCCTCATATTTTTATGATCATAGAAGGTTATTTCACATCGCATGAAGTCCATCATGAAGTAATCTCTTCATTATCTTAAGAAAGTGCTTGACCTATCTACAATCCTTTATGAAGAACAATGGTGTGTTTCATTTGTAGTCATTCATTTCTTTAATAAGAGCAGGTGGTTTTCAATTCATTTTATAAGACTCTTCATTTGCTGAACTCCAGCCTGTTATATGTTACCTCGAGCACATTCAGGCAGCGACCCTCGTAGCTCTGACTGATCACAATCTTGCTGACCAGGTTGGGATTCTCAGCCACCAGCATGTCCTGGAAACTGTAGATCTAAACTACAGACAAAATGATGGCCTTTAGGGTTAGGGTTATGACATACAGTAATTTGATTCTGTACAGCACTGTTTGTTCTCACGTGAGTTTAAATATGTTGTTGAAGTGCTATATTTTGGGTTGCAACATAATAATCTAGTTGGAAGTTAAGTGCTTTACTGTCTGGTCTGCCTATCTGGTTCTTATGAAACTGGAGTGAGAGCTGTGTCTGTATCGTTGGCATGATGCCAACACGTTTTACTCACTAATTCTGATATTAATCACAGATTTGACTTCTCTCCGCTGTTCCAGAATCTGCACGTTTGTGTTGTGCAACCCAGCTGATAAGAGGAGGAAAAGTAAAGAGACAGAAATGGAGACAGTCAGATGTGGGAAAATACCTGCTGGAGGGTTTCTCAGAGACTTACAGTAAAGCAAAGAGTGTGTGTCGTCCACATCCATGTGTCCTGCTGAAGTGTTCTCGAGCAAGACACTGAGCTCCTACCTGTTTGGTTTAGGCATCGCTGAAGGAATCAGCATTACAACGCATTAAACCTAGACTTTCAGTCTGTTTTCGTCACAGTTAAACAGCGTTTTTGAGAATATACAACTTATTTATTTTTATGTAATCATTTCTGCAAAAACATGCAGTAAAGAAATATGTGTTGTGTAGGAGGGCGAGGACTATTTAGTAGTTGATAGATGTATATAAAAGCCGTGACATATTTTTGTTTCCAATAGAACGTCTTCTATTTGCTGCTGGTTTTGGCTGAATGATGTCTCTGCTGATGGTTTTTTGTGATCCAATTTTTATTTATATTTAAAAGAAACAAGAAAGATGGTACAGTCCAGTTGGAGTATAGAAGACAAAAACAAACAAAGAAAACAAAACAGAAAGAATATGCAAATATATGAAAAAGATGCAGACAACATACAACAATATCCCAAAAAATAAAATATACATTTACACATAAGGAGGATAACATACATTCTGATGTTGAAGTAATTCAGTCAGATGAACAATGGTGGTAAATATGCCCCAGCACCACAGTTAAGCTTTAAAGCTGCAATCCATAACTTTTGCACATTGAAACTATGATAAAAGTGATAGAGAATCTAATGATAATTTGGCAGTGTTTAGATTCTGTTTTTGTTGTTGTTGGTATGCAGTTCAAATTTGAACATGGACATATTATTTACTAGAGGAATGCACAGTAAGCACTGCCAATATAGCTAAACACTATGGGTGCCAGGGTGTTGTATGGTCAACTAGTTATTATAATGCTAATTATTAGCATTATAATAATATTTAGTCTCACCCAACAGATAAACAACGTCCTGTTACATTAGATCAGATTACAGACAAAAACATTACATCAATGCAAACATACACACAACATACACAAAGTGTAAAATGTTATTTCTATGTTGAAAGGTGCAGATTAGTGCAGTTTATTCATTAGGTTCATTGCTCTAGGTAAAAAAGATCTCTAATGGATAATGAGAGCACAAACCCTTAATGGAGCCGGGCCATAGAGACACTGATTTATACTGAAATGGGCAGGGAAGGGTGAAGAGCAAAATATTTAAAATTCATGTTGTCAACTTGTCTTTAGCATCCTCACAATGTTAGTTGTTCACTTTGTGAGTGATTGAAAAAGTCCTCACGACATATCTCAAAACACATGGCCAGTGTTCTCCAAAATCACCCATACGAATGTTTAATTGATCTGTTCTAACGAAATGATAGGAGACACGATGTAAACCCCTGTAGTTAATGCTTTGTTAGTCTATATCCTCGACATTCCACTTCCGGGATTGCTCCGGTGCCGCAGGAAATTCCGCCGGATGCATGTCTTTTCCGTTTCCTTCCGGTTTCTTTGTGTTGGAATTTTAAACTCTGGTGGATTTATGAGGACTATGGTTAACTGCTCCTCAGATCTCTGCAGGGTAAATCCAGACAGCTAGCTAGACTTTATGTTCAATCTTAGTTTTCTCTCGCACGACTATTTTACAGCGGCTCTGTGCGGAGCTTAGCACCTCCCATGACGATTGTGATTGGTTTAAAGAAATGCCAATAAACCAGAGCACATTTTTTGCCAATCCTGGAATGCTGTGTGGACTAGCCAGACCCTCCTTCGCTCCGCAGCATGTGGATGGTCTGGCAAGGCGAGACTAATGCTTTGTACACCCAGAATTTCCAGATCTGGCCTAGGGTGCAGCCCATAGTCTAGAGCTAAGATGTGAGAACAAAATCTAATCAACATTTCCAAATCAGCACATGGAGACCATAGCAGTTGTTGTTTTGCCTTACATTACATTACATTACATTACATTACATGTCATTCAGATGACGCTTTTATCCAAAGCAACTTCCAATGAAGTGCTTTCAACCTTGAAGGTACAAACTCCCGACAACAAGTAGTAAGTGCAAGTACATTAGCTTTAAATACAAGCAAAACTACAAAGAGCCATATGAAAGTGCAGCTTTAAGAATATATATATATATATATATATATATATATATATATATATATATATATATATATATATATATATATATATATATATCTTTTTTTTTTGGTGTTACCAACCTTTACCATGTTATCATCCTCCATCAAACAGATAAAGTATTTCCTTTATTTAGTTTTTAATTTGTGGAAAAGACTTCCTAACTGCACAGACTGAAGGTGAAATGATGGAAATCCACAGTGTCTGCAGTCAGTACAAACATACTGTTGCAGCCGCACTATTGTGGTTCAAGCTGATAAGGTGGGTTTATTTTTATGCGTCATATCTATTGTTGTTAAGTGTTGATTCCTCTGTCCATTGTCTTAACCAGTGGTTCTCAAACTTTTTTCATTAATGTACCCCCTTTGAACAGTTTTTAAAGCCCTAACCAGGGTGAATAATTTTTGGTAGAAAAAAAAAAAGTAGAACAATACAGAGAAATGACGACATCTCTGGCGACGGGGGGAAAACAGCTGTCTGAGAGTTTATAGATGCTGAAACATTTAAGGGAATTCTGTATTGCAGATGTTCATACCAAACGGCATAGATCAGACATTGCAGTGAAGCACAGCGTTGCTGAATAAACAGCATCCACACTCATCAAACCCGGCCTCTTGACAGATAACAGTCTGACCTGTCAGGGTGGGACAGTGTTGTTTCCTTTCAAAAGGCCAGCAGCAGTTCACAGAGGAAGTTGCTAACCACATTGTTTCCTGTCACGGAGGCAGCACGGCAGCTGTTTTACAGGCCTTTACTTAGCACGAAATATTGGATCACTAAATAAACCAGCTGTGGTGTGTGGTTTGTGTCACTGTGTGCGTGCCCCAGGCTTATTCCAATGTGTACCACTGCATTCAAAAATCTATGTTTTTGTGTTGTTGTTGTTGTTGTGGCCTTGTGACACATTTCACCACATTTATTGACATATTTGTCTTCTTTTTTTTAGAACTTCCCTTTAAAAACTCACAACATCATGATAATGACGATACAAAGTAAACTCTTTGGTAGAAAAAAACAGAACATCTTGAATCAGTACTAAAACAGGTTGAATCCATGGTATTAAGAGAACGGTTGAATCTGTCAAAATAGTATCATTTCCTTTGTTATGACAAGAACAAGCCTCTGCTGCTCTCTGATTGGTCGTCCTGCGCTGTAGTGCCCACTTTCTCTCTTCCTATTGGTCAATATGAAGATCCATCATAGCGGAAGTCCCCCTTTGAAAATCAATGAAAAGTGAACGGGACCTCCACAGTGAATGCCGCGTCAAGCTAATGAACGGACGTAACGTTTTCCCCGAAAGTAAGGAATCTGAATCTTCAAAATAAGAGGGGGGGAATTACGAGCTCAACTGTATTTCTGCTTAAACATACATCCAATATTCATGGCGTGTAACCACGTTCTGCAGTAGTGTGGTGGTAGTCAAATCAAATTTACATTTGTAATGGGTTAAAGAGGCAATTTTGAGTCAATTATATGGACACCTAGCCTATCTAGACTACATGCTGTTCATTTAGTGCTCTCTATTCTTGTAAAAAAAAAAAGACGTGTGTTTATGTAAAGGTATACCATTTTGGCATTGACTTATTCCAAAAATGTACATTTTACTTATTATTGAATGAGTCTACACATTTCTTTCCCTTGTAGATTTTACTTTTGTTTCAAATAAACTTACATGTTTTAGTTTAATTTCTTTTTAAGATAATTTTGGGGCATTATGCCGTCATAGTGATAGTGGGGAGAGACAGTAGATGTGAGGAAAGAGACTAGGGAATCGAACCAATGACTCGCTGCTCGGTGCTCATGGCATATACGCTTTTTCATCTTTTCTTACATCGACTTTACATGTTACAGTATGTAGACCTTGCGAACAAGGGTTTTATTTTGAAAGCTGTGACCGGAAACTATTTTGTGGATTCTGTTTAACTTTACCGCAGTGCGGAGCAGGACCTCCAAAGAAATTAAACGGCGAGTGAGCCGACCTCTTGTATTATTTCTCTGGTCCGTTTTCTATCAGTTTTGGGGGTTGACAGTTGTTTTAGTAGCCGCGTATCTGTTCGCTTCGTCTGGACCACGTAAACTCCGCGCCGACAGACAAAAATGGATATAGAGAAGGAAGTAAAGAAGGTAAGCTTCCCTCCCAGTGTACTCGGTATCTCGACTGACCGGGGAACGCCCTGAAAAGGTGTGCCGAACACGGGGCAGGTGGCGAGTAAAGTTACAGTATCACAGACAGACTTTCATGTTTGTTTTTCGGCTTTCATTTCATACGTTTTCAGTGTCATGTTTTTTTTGCGTTTTCCTTGATAAAACTGAAATTAATTATCTAAATAATACGAGCTAACCTATCAGCACTAGTTGATAGCAACAAGCACGGTTGACTGGTTTACAAAACTAATCTTGTACCCTTCTTTTCTTTAGTATCCTTACTTGCTTTGAGAATATGTTCCCATCTGAAAAAACTCAATGACAAAACTGCGTTTGAAAATTTGACTACATAGTGTTACCTTGCGTAACAACAAAACTCACAAGCTTTTAAAAGTGTTAGCAATTATTTACCAAACACAAAATAACCAATTGCAAAGTTCGGCATGGGTATTGTGCTCGAAAACCTTCTAGTTTATACAATATTTATGTTTTGGTATTAGTGCGAATTGCTCAACCGACCACAAAGTCATCCTGACAGTAACATGCAAACCAGGGGATTTATCAAAGAGTAAGAATTGCTGTTTGAATTATACAGTTGCCGATTTAACTCCCCTCAGTAGTTCTTACAAGATATGAAGTCATGTATTCCTCTTAATATAGCCTACATAAGCTTTTAAGCAAGATTATCTAAAATTAAGGGATTTTCTAATGGAATTTGGTCATGCAATTGAGTAGGAAAGGGTGTCTAGTCTGCAGTGTGACTTCAAATGTTACTGTGGTTCTCTGAAAGTGGGTTTCACTTTTCACAAAGGGATTCTATTTAGACTAGGCTACAGAGCTTGTCTATTGAATGTTCCTTCATTTAAGATCAGAGAGTGGATTTTTAGATGTCCATCAGTGAAGGGCATATGTTGCATGCTTTGGATGTCGTGCATCCATTTGATTCCTTCTGCTTAAAAAAGTTAAGCTTTTCTTTTGGTAGTCATCTGCAGATGTTTTTGGTAATGCATGCTGTTAACACACGTGATTCATGTCTTCCCTGTGGGATGCTTGGGATCCTTGCAAAGACCTGCAGATAGTATGATGTGATGTGTGTAGCAGGGAAGCTGCAGCATGTTTTCAGCATAATTCACATAAAGCAGTGATTCTTGTTTAAGTCCAGAGACAAACTGTCAATTAAAATTGGGTGAAGCACATAATGATGCCCATACTACATGTGTGGCATGGAACTATAATTTATAGTTTTCTACCCACAATGTGTACTATTCCAGGACTCCCCAGCCATTGTGTATTTCTACAAGGTATCATTTGATTATTTTTTTTTTAGGACTTTTGTTGGAGTTTGACTTTTTGACTGGAGCAGGATGACCCAACAGATTTCTGTTTGCCAACGTGAAGGAATTCACCAGCCTGTAATAGAGCCAACATGTATTCATGTGACTGTTGGCATTTTTTAAATCTGTTTGCAGATCTATTTGCTAGTTGCTGGTCAGTGAGGTCCGTTAGTAACGTAAAAAAGTCAAGTCCATTTAAGCACAGGAAACTCATGTAGACAGCAGGGTTTCCCCCAGCAAAGTTGTTTAGCCCGGTGGGGGCCCAGCTGAGGCCGGTCACAGACTGATGGCAGCATTAATGTAGAGCCCAGTAGTTTCTGTGATAACAGAATTATTGACGGAATCGCGAAATGGAGAATTTAAAAAAGCTATGAGACAGATTTCATAGGGCCCTACATTAAAGGTGCTGTAGGTAGGATTACGAAGATCCAGGACTTAGTCAAAAAATTTGAACATCGAAAACTTCTCAGTCCCTCCCCCCTTTCTGCTAAAGCCCAAAACGGTCTCCTAAGCCCCTTCCCCCACAAGGGAGAATAAATGCGTGTGCATGAGCAGTGATTGACACGCAGTTAGACACCCCCGCCCCCCCCCCCCACCCCTTGCCCTGATTGGTGCATCTGAACAGGGAGCGGTGGATTTGGGTAGGTGGTGCAAGAGGAGCCAGATTTCTTTTTTTAAAATGACCTGCTTCATGTAGTTCTACTCGAACATAGGGTCAGTTTCAGCAAATATGACAGAAAGTTTGTTTTTATAAGTCTTACCTACTGCACTTTTAAGTCAGTGCTGAATGCTAACTGTATATTTGAAAATGTGACTACATCTACGTTTCCAACCGAGCTGTCCCACTGTAACTGTAGTTACAGTTAGTTAGTTAGTTAGTTAGTTAGTTAGTTAGTTAGTTAGTTAAAAAAAAAAAGTCTTAAAAATACATTACAAAATAATTCCCAGTGGCTTAGGGGGGGCCACCAGGCTTGCGATACAAGGAGGGAAACTCTGATACAGTATATGCAGTAAGCTGCAACTGGAAAGTGGGTCTGAGCAGCTGGATGACCCAGACAGACCCAGTCTGACAGATCTGCTTATAATCCCTGGAGGGGGTAAGTCTTCAGCGGCTGCAGGGGTTTCTGGCTTCTGGAGCTGCAGGTCACTGGGAGCGCCTCAGTCAGCGGGAATCTGCTGTAATTACTGTCAGAGTATAACTGCCCTTTTCAAAAAAAGCAACCGGAGCGTTTAGGTAATGTTATACTGGATTAAGCTCCTGCCGTCTTCCACAACAGAAGGCTGAGGTAATAGGTTGTGATAATGAGCACACTGTGTACAGGCTGGGGAATTATCATCACTGCAATTCTGTTAAATTGAAGTTGTTCCTGGTGATCTTTCAACCAAAATGGTTGTTCAAGTTGCCATGGGCAAGGATTATACAAGAAAACTTCACAACAGGGAAAAATGACCTAATCTTATGTTTGCTTCAATACATTTTAGATTTCTCTGTTGGACTTTCCAACAGCCTGCAGGACTTTCTCTGGCAAGCGATGAATCAAATTAAAGAAGTATTGGTCAAAGGAGGAGGTGTGTTGTAGTATGACATGATAAAGTATTGTAAAATGAAACCAAACTCAAACATCTGCTACAGTGTGACTCAGGAAAGTGCTGCTTAGCCTAAATATAGAAAAAGCAGTTTGTGAATTGTGAGACTGGCTTGATTGAATTAAACTCTGCTTCCTCGAACCCGGCTGACCTTTTTAACGCGCAAAGTTTGGTTCTGCTAAGGATTAAGCAATGACACTGCAGGGATTTTGCTGCACTGCATTAGAAAGGAAATACTGTAGACATACTGTAGATACAAGACAATAGTTGACGATTAAGTTTAAAGCGTAACTCTTGCCAAAATGCAACCTAGGGTCTTTTTGTGAATGTACCCGAGTCAAACTTTCGTTTTAAAAGCATATTTAGGACGGAAGCGTCACTTTTAAAATTTACCGTATTTTGGTCAAATGGCCTTTTGAATGGGAGAGCTAGGGGCACTTTTATGCTAGCCTCAAAATAGCTATTTTTAAAACACTAAGAAGGCTCGACACAACATGAGACTTTGCTCGAAGTATCACCAGGGGCTCTACACCTTAACGAAAGCATTGACAACATTGTTTGTGTAGACAGAGTTTACTAAAAAAGGTTTTGATCAACTCACTGTAGCTGTTGTTCCTCCGGTCGCCGTCTATCAAGCCAGTCAGAAATAGTCGAGGGAGGAGAGTAAAGATGGAAAGCTCCTAAAGCTTAGTTCCATATCAATGCACGGATAATTTGTTGTTTTGTCGTAAGTGAAAAACAATATTGACCTTGTAGGTGAAAAAGAAGCCTCATATAGGAATGACATTTCCTCCTATGGAGTCTGTTCATTCGCATTCGGAGATCGGCTATTTTTGACTGACAAGATGGCGGATAGCGTAAACAACAACTGCTAACGTGAGTTGCTCAAAACCTTTCTTTTTAGTAAATTCTGTGTACACAAACAATGTTGTCAATGCTTTCGTTAAGGTGTAGAGCCCCTGGTGATACTTCAACCAAAGTCTCATGTTGTGTCGAGCCTTCTTAGTGTTTTAAAAATAGCTATATTGAGGCTAGCATAAAAGTGCCCCTAGCTCTCCCATTCAAAAGGCCATTTGACCGAAATACGGTAAATCTTAGAAGTGACGCTTCCGTCCTAAATATGCTTTAAAACAAAAGTTTGACTCGGGTACATTCACAAAAAGACCCTAGGTTGCATTTTGGCGAGAGTTACGCTTTAAGATGTGTGTTTTGGCTTTTTATTGATGTTGCAGAAACAAGATGTGGTGGTCTGAGAGCAGGTGGCCTACTGAAATGAAAATGGCTCCCCAGCCAGTGCTGTCATTACAGCTGCCACTGGTCTGCAGCTCTGGCCTGCTGCAACAAAATGACTCCTGAACATGACTCACCGGACCTGAACTGTATAATCTGTTTCTGAACAACCTTTTTTGCCGAGTGTTGTCACTCTGCAGGCTTAGTCATAATACAAAGTCAATGATCAACATGCAGTATGTAAAACTGTTCCAAGGAAAGACACACCAGGGAATGTCTAATAAGGAGAGAACTTACACTCTGCAAACTTCTGGCTTCTGAACTGGTTGCAGTTCCACTCTGTTTCCATATGAGGGCGCTCACAGGCAAGTGCAGAATGAATGGAGGTCTATGGAGCTATACCCTTCAAAATCCACTTTTCTCAGGATATAATTTTTTGTCTAGTAATTTGAATGTTGCATTCGGAAGGGGAGGCAAAGCAAAAATACACACTGCTGGGTGTTAGATTTTTTTAAAGTCTCTTTTTTGGATGCCATCAAGCGGGATCTCCGGTCGTAATCAGTCCTTCACTGACCAATCGGCATTCATTAGCAGAATGCTAGCGTGTTATGGGCAACAATGACTCGACCTGTAAGAACTCGAAAGGACATAAGTACTCATTCATTCAACTTTCAGACCTATAATCCATGTTGAACTTGCAAAAACTGCAATCAAATTTGAGATTTCTCAACGACAATCGGGCGAAAGAGACAGATTTAGCCGTCTAGCTCCATAGACTCCCATTCATTTTGCACTCGCCCGCGATCACCCCCAGTGGAACTCTGGTGGAACTGCAACCAAATTTGTTACAATGGGGCTTTCCGTAGATGGGCTCTGGACACACCCACACTAAGTGACCTCAGCCAAAAATAGCCAGTAGTCCTCACTATGCCCGAGACCAATATTAATGGCGCTTACCCACTGCTAGTACCAGCTCTGCTCTGCTCGGCCGCGGTGCCCCATCCTCCATTTTCCATTGCAGATTTAGTACCGCCTCATGCGTGAGTCGAGCGTGGCTGGTCGTCATAGCGACATCGCAGGAAACTGCCGTGACCTAACGCCACACACACACACACACACACACACACACACACACACACACACACACACACACACACACACACACACACACACAACGAAGGTGTGTTGTTTTTGATTCTCGGCATGTGGCTGTTTGCCAGAAGACACATTTAGTTTCAAAAGAAGCTGGAGGCAGCAAACACCGCTGGCTAAACTATTTAAAAATGGAGGGGGGGGGGTTGTTAACAATGATGACGCAGTGATAAGTGACGATTCTCTCCAACCAATCAGTAGTCTGCAGGTTTTCACGTCACCTTTTGGTATCGCCTCAGCTCGCTTGGAACCTCGACGGAGGCGATACTAAAAAAGTACCTGTTAGCTAGTACCAGGTACAAAAAAGGCAAGTAGAGTCGAGGCGAGTTGAGCAGGTACCATGTAATGGAAAAACGCCATTAGACTTCTGCAAGTAGCGAACACACTTAGCACGGTTAACTTTAACTCCCTACATTTACTTTCGTATTTGAGGTATTTAGCGTTTAAATGAACACCGTAGATTCTCCGAAAAGGCCAGATGACAAACTTAAGCAAGTATGTAGTTCACAGCACTCTGAGAAGAATCAAGGTATCTAACTTCAGTTCTGTTTGGAACGGACGACTGGGATGTGATTGTTGCACCGAGAATCAAAAACTATTTAGGACTGAAAGATGGCATTGAATGTCTGCTCAAGTTTGTGATCTTGTTCTTCAGGCTGCTTTACTTCTGTTACCATATAAACCAGACACATTTTTAGCAGCGTACTGTAAGGCAAGGCAAGCTAATTTATGTATAGCACATTCCATATATTAGTGATTTACATAATGCATTGAAACATTATACAAAATACACAGCATTTAAAACCTATATTAAAGAGATATATTACAATTTTAAAGAAATTATTTGGTAAGAAATAAATAGATTGCTCAGGATTAAAGTAGGTGATGGGTTCAGTCAAAGTCAGAGAACTTTCTCTGTAATGGCGCTGTATTAAAATAAACTGAGCTAAACATTTACCCCCTAAAATTATATTATGCTTCTTGCAAAAGTAAATTACCATAACAAATCATGCTGGTAAACTCCTCAATGGCTCCCAGGGGAAGAAAGTCTCACTATTCCTGAAGGTGTAATGGAAGCTTACATATTGGCAACATGGCTCTGCTGTTAAAAACAGAAGTCACTTTCTGCATTCCTTAGTAGTGAGTGTCTTTTGTGTGAAAAAACATCTCCCTGACAAAAGGGGTGCCTGCTGGGATTCCACGGAGCTTTCAACAGCATTGAATAGTTGACCATATATGGTCGTAAACCGCGATAATGGCTCAAGTTTGGCATGAGCGTGGCTTGACACTAAAGCCAGGGAAAAGGATGCACATGTTGAGGAGAGAAGAGCAGCAGAGCAACCAGCCAGAAAACTGGGAAAGATAGAACTCCTGATTCCAGTTTTGGGTATCGAAGAGGAATGTAGCTGAAATATTTCCAAAGGCAAAAAGAATACAATTTTGCTTGGATCACAAATCATCTGAACTCCAATAACAAGGCTTACAATGACTTTTCCACCAAATGAAGTGTGCTAAACTAACCAAATGTGTGTTGCTGATGTTTTGTTGTCTTTTCCAGATGTCATTTTACCTCTAAACCATTTTCTGTCCAGAGTAATTATTTCCAATGTTGAGCATTAAAAATGTCTTCTCAATGAGTCTGGGAATATTGGGAATATCCAGTCTGATGTTGGTCTATAGTGTGCAGCACCACAACAGCTTGTTATTTCAGTTCGTAATTCATCTAAGAGCAAATTACCGCCTCTTAAAATTTGGGATTTTATGTCCCAACTACTTGCCCTGCCCTAAAGGAAGCTTGGCAGTTCCTTTTTTGAGTGGTGAGTCAAAACAAAACTGTGATAGCACTTGTAATCTCCCTCATGTGCTTTGTTTACAGATGACCCTCGGGCACGAGTTTGGGGCTGGAGCGGCCTGTTTGAAATGCAAGGACAAGTGTGAAGGCTTTGAACTACATTTCTGGAGGTTTGTACTGTACAGCCTCTGTCAAGCGGCGTAGAACCGTCATAGCAAGCAGTTTGACAGTGGCAAAATCCATTCTCGATCGCTTGGCTCCCTGTGTCTAGACCATAGGCTGTATATAAAGATGGACGGCGCATCTCCACTTCCTCTCACTGTACAGAAGTGATGCCAAAATATCCCGGATACGCGCGCTGCCTTCTTGTAATTTTGGAGCCAGAGTCTGCGCATTAGTGGTCGAGCAGTGGCGCTGCCGTGTCAAAGTCCCGCCCGTACACCCGCTTGCCCAATCGCAAGTCAATCACAGCTGTCAGTCATGACATTTCACTTTGTTTTTATAGCATCAAATAACTAATAAAAACAAAAATGTATCAGAAAAATGAACACTTGAACAAACATCAGTGTGAAAAGAACTAAAATAACAGAAACCATATTTGCTAAAAATGTATTTGATGTGTACTTGTGATTTTTTTTTTTTTTTTTTTTAGATCTGCTAACATGGAGGTGGCAGGATTTATGACCTTCACTGCATCCAGCCACCAGGGGGCGATCAAGATGTTTAGGCTTTACTTATACAGTCTATACATCACCCCCTGGGTTAGACATCTAGGTTAATGAGAAGAAAGTAAATGAGCAGCAGCATCTATGGTTTAAAGGGGCCTGTTTAGCAAAACACTGAGCCCTCAGGTGGAGCTGCATAGTGGACCACAGTAAAAACATGTTTTACTGGGCAGCTGCCATTTATGTTAGTATATCATTATGAAACAGGACATTAAAGAAAAGCATGCTTCAGCCCATTCTTCCTGGAGTAATACAAGAGCAAATAAAATGTCCATTCATTGGCCAGACTGGTCAATAATACCACTCTCCTCTTTGCTTAATTAACAGTACTCCGATAGCAGCAGGAGTTATGGCACTATAGGAACATGCTGTTCCTGAGGTCAGCCGCTTTTCACGTTTGTCTTTGAACAGAGTCCCGTCAGCTTATTGTTAACCAAACGAACGGCGAGGGTGGAAATATCAGGCCAGTGTGAGTCCACACAACATGACTTTATGCCTGACTACCCAGGGTTCTCTGTCACAACATGTGCATTTATTTAGGCCAGTGGTTCATGAAATACGGTTCTGTCTGGACAATCAGCCACACTTGGCTAGTTTTCCTGAAGACAGCAACAGGTGCCCTGATGCCCACCGCAGCACCAGCACAAAGGCCCTCCATGGGTCTGTGTGTTGTTGTGCGGTTTTAATTCAGCCAGGAATGTTGTACTGTTACAGTCAGACAGTGGCCTACAACATGCCTAGTTTAAGGCTTTCCTCAACTCCAAAACAAAACAAAACAAAAAAATGAAAACAATGCTACATATTCATATACCTTTAATGGTATATATTTAATTACCATTAAAGGTCCCCAGTGCAGTTTTGCATGGACACGCGTGGCGTATTATACAGTCCTACCAGTGGTGTGCGCCAGAAAAGGAAAGGAAGAAGAAGAATGAAAGATTGTAAACATGGATGCAAATAATTCTGGATTTAAAATACTCAGCTTTGCATATTTTTTTATGAAGAAAGAAATGCATTTTACACTTGTGTTGGACCTCAAGGGTGCACTCAAGTTTGTGTGACTAATACTGATATATAATTATAAATATTTATAATAGTGAATTACAAGTTATCTATTTAACAAAATGTATGTGTAGACATAACTTTTCTTCTTATTAGGTCATCCTTTTTGTTTAAAAAAGGGTTTCTGATTATTTTTATGAATATTTACACTGTCAGTATTGCTGTTGATCTCATCCATACAAATCAAACATGGTTTAAAAAGCTTGACACTGCTGAGAGAAATCTGTGGGCCTCCACATGCTGAAGCGTGTCTAGTAGTCACAAATAACGTCATAGTTACTCTGCAAATATGAAGCAAGCTGTGTTGAGGCATGTGAGAAGTGCAGCTATTTCAATATGAATTTAACACTGGGCTTGTTATATTGGTGTATAATCGTAGCAAAGTTGAAACAGATTGTAAGTTTTGTAGATAGAAAAATTCCAAAAGAAGTTTGTTTAAAAAAAAACAAAACACAATGAAGCAAGCATATGAGATTAGAGGCTTATTCAGGACATTTCCAAAGCAACATAATATGTATGCAATTAGAAAAATGGAGACATTGTTCCACACAGAATCAAGCATCAATACATTATATAAATCACTTTTTAGGAATTCACACAGAAAAGCATGAGACTGTGCATCTACTACACATTGCTGCATGAAACAGTCGTTCCATCTCCCACTAAAACACTTTGAACATATTTGTGACTCTTTAAAAAAAAATTTTCCTCTTCTTCTCCTCTGCAGAAAAATCTGCAGAAACTGCAAATGTGGCCTCACAGAGCACAACGTGCAGATGAACTCTGAGGAGAACAAGAAGGTAGGCAAGCTGTTCGAGGACACCAAGTACACCGGGCTCATCGCCAAGCTGAAGACGGACGGCATCCCCAGCTACCAGGGCAACATGGTGACCATCACTCTGCCCAGCTCTGGCACTGCTTACATTGTACCGCCGAGTGCCTCTTCCACTGTGGTGCCCCCCTCTGCCACAGCTGGTTCTGTGCAGCCTGCCGGAGCCACTGCAGGTTCAGCAACCAGCAGCGCTAGGCCTCAGCCGCAGCCTCAGCCTGTACCAGCCAGCGTCACACCTGTCAAGGCTAACAAAGTGCCTGTTACTGTCAGCGCCTCATCAGCCATTTTGGTACCAGTCCCCAAAGATGTGCCAATGACGTCTGTCACCTATGAGTGGGCACCACCAGTAGCCAATAAGTATCTGGTAAGAGTTCAAACTAGTGCTAAAATGGCTCTAACTGGCGCCTGGGTAGCTCACATGGGAGAGCAAGCGCCCATATACAGTGGCTCAGTCCTCGACGCAGCGGCCACGGGTTCGGTTCCTACCTTCGGCCCTTTGCTGCATGTCATTCCCCCTCTCTCTCCTCTTTCATGTCTAAGCTGTCCTGTCACAAATAAAGGCCTTAAAGGACAACAAAATTATCTTTAAAAAAAATAATAAAAATGGCTGCAACAAAGTAAGCGTTAAAGTTGATATTTTGATAATGGATTAACCATTTAATACCTGCATAGTTTAATCAAAAGGACAGTGGTGGAAGAAGTATTCAGATCCTTTTACTTTAGTAGGAGTACAAATACCACACTGTAAAAAGTATGTAAGTATCCTCAGGAAAATCTAAGTGTTTAATCGGCTAATCGTTTCATGTTGTGGAGTACAATTGAAAGTGGCATAAAAAGAAAAGACTCAAGTAAAGTCCAAGTAGCTCAAATTTGTGCTGAAGTACAGTACTTGAGTAAATGTACTTAGTTACATTTCACCACTGCAAAAGGAGAGTAAGTAGGAATCACTTTATTTACAGTAATGTATATTTAGTGACAACTACTTTTGGTGTTTAGACAAATACACCAGCTATTGGTTGAAGCTACAGCCAAGCTTTATGGGGGATGCAGTTTTAATCCTCCAATAAAATAACTTTTGCTTTTGCCCTTATTCACTGATAGCCTGTGTCTGCCTTTGTCCTAGACAGCATGAGACGGTTCTCTGCTGTAACCTTTCAGGCAATACCATGTGGGTGTATGTTCCATTTAAAGGCTTTGTTATCAATTATTCATTGCCACTTGTTTAGTTTTGTAAACCAGACACACTGTGGTCGTAGGAAAGCTCTGGCATTTTGCCAAAGCATAATGAAAACCAGCCTGTCTGTGTTTTAAGTTATCCTGAAACAGAGAGTCAATTGTCTTGATACTTTTATTAAAGTTTCATAAAGTAATGTATAATAGAGCAAATATTAACGGAATCTTTGTTGACAAGAGGTCCCAGTAACATCCAGTTTAGTTAAGTTTGTTCAGCAGGCATTTTTTAAATAACAATGAATGATGATTAACAAGAGGATTTCTTTAAGTCCACAGCATTTCCCTCATGTCCCTACTACCAGAACTTTAAAACTCTGATCGTAAGTCCTGTATCTGTTTAGTCTAGTACTGAATCTGCAGGATCCTTGTTTTGCTTGTCTTTCTCACCACAAGCCTCTGTTTCAAAAGTTGTTTTCAAGAATTTCTCCTTACTCTGTTTCTGATTGGTCCTTAACTGCTGGCTGTACACTCTTCTCGTCTCTGTCCTTCATACAATCTGTCTTTATCCCTGAGCTAAACGGTTTCTTCTCATTTTCCCTGTGACTTCCAGGCGGCGCGTTACATCGAGCTGCTCCCGCCAGAGAAACGTCCGGTGGCCGGGTCAGAGGGAGCCGCTTACCGTAGGCAGCAGATGGCCCGTCAGCTGCCCGAGCACGACCAGGACCCGTCCAAGTGCCACGAGCTGAGCCCCGCCGAGGTCAAGCTAATGCAGCAGTTCGTCCGCAAGTACAAAGATGAGGCCCTGGGGGTCGGAGATGTTGTGCTGCCTGAAGAAATGGTTCTGGTTCAGGCAGGAGGGCAGGGAGGAACTGGTGTTGGGGCTGGAGGTGGACATGGTGCTAGGGGGGCAGGGTTTGGACCTGGAGTTGGAGCTGCTGGGGTTGGAGCTGGTGCTGGTGCTGGTTCTGGGCCAGGGGCTGCAAGCCCAGGTGTTGGGCCTATGGCTGGTGCTGGTGCTGGCTTTGGACCTGGAGCAGGGGGTGGAGGAGCTGGTGGTGCTGGACCACTTTCAGGGCCTGGGACTGGACTGGCTGGCTCTGGGCCAGCTGGAGGAGCCATGGGTACTGCTGCCACCGCTGGAGCCATGGGCCTCCCTGGAGCTCAGCAAGCTGGACTACCACAACAGGCCTTTGTAAGTACTCACCCTCCTGTACATCTACACTGTGTTGGCATACAGGCCAGATTAATTGGTTGAAATTATTATCACAGTTAGGGCTTGGCGATGGGGAGAAAATCAGATCTCACGATATTCTTGACCAAATACCTCGATATCGATATTGCTGCGATATTCTAGGGTTGACAATTGGTGCTTCAACATAAGCGATAAATTTAGATAAATAATCCTCAGTAATGTGGACATAATGTCTAAGTGGGGTAAAGGCAAATAATGGAACAAATAATAGAACCGTCTAGAACAGCTAGAACCGTCTGGTAGGTTCAGAAAAGTACATAACTTTACTGTAATGCAGCCTTTAAAACCAGGAAAAGACAACACTTATGTCATATTACGATATCCACAATCTAAGACGATATCTATTCTCATATCACGATATCGCTATAATATCGATATATTGCCCAGCCCTAATTATGGTATTAACGAGGCTAATTCCTGATATATATATATATATATATATATATATATATATATATATATATATATAACAAAAAAACTGAGTTTCACTGTTGAAACACACACACACATTACAGCTTGTTCAGAATCATTAATTGGACAACATTCATTTGTTAACTGATACAGTTATTTGTGTATCATCTTAATATGATTCCACTGAAAGTCGATAAGCACTGATACTAAAGGATTGGCTTAATGGCATATTGTCTGTGTGCCTATTCCACTGCAGTTTCAATGAACCAATAGCTAGTTAAGTGCAGTTAATAAACCGAAGGGTCTTTTGCAAATGGTTTTAGAAATGTTATGACCAAAGAAAGGGAAAAAGAATGTATTCCTCCTGTACCAACACCTCATTCCAGTATATTGTACAGTATATTTACCAGTACAAATACATTGCAAGAACAGAATTGTATGTTGTAGCTACAATATAGTAAGAAGCGGGCCAGAATAGTTAAGGCAGACCCTCCCTCAATGAGAAGACTTGACAGCAGAAGTGTCCTTGTACACTGAAAGTGAATCCCTCCTACCCCCAGAGGCACTGTACTGTAGTGGACTCAAAACATTAAATGAATGCAATAGTGCCCCAAATCTTATGCTGTTGGAAACATTTACACGAAGTGCAAACAGGAGTGAAAACAATGCTTTTTTGTTACTACTCAGCCAACAAAAGAGGGATTTCCCCCCCCCCAGATTGTTTCACATTTTCTGACTTAAAAGTAAAAAACAAAAAGGGAAGTATGTAGCAGAACAATACTTTTCAGCTTTCTAGTGACCAATTGGGTAGGTAAGTTGTGATCAATTCTCAACTTTTGTTACCACACCAGTTAATCATGTAAGCACTAGGTTAAATTCATATGTACAACCTGATGACTAAATTGCACTCGTTAAGTAGATTTGCCCCGATGTTTCCACAGTGCATTACTGTCAGTAATAATTCCAGGACAGAACACTAGATGGAGCCATGAGACCAGCTCTGACTCAGCCTTCTTCATTCAGGATGATGGATATTAATTCATCACTGCTTGCAGTTGGGCTGTCCTCGACTTCAGAAATTCTTAGTCGACTAACGCGTATGATTTTGTCGACTAATCAATTAGTCGATTTAATCGACAGGTCTGTAAAACTGAGTTTTTCCACAGAGAATCGTGCAAAAGCACCACTTTAAATCTTATGTTTACCAGAGATGTGCTCATAACTCTTTTGGAAATGAGTAATTCAGCATAAAAAGCATTCAAAAATGACTAAAGAAATCTTAGTCGACTAAGACCAAAATGACCGATATTGGACTAAGATGGGGCAGTCCTAATGTGAAGCCAGTTAAAAATCTGTGGTTAATGTTGAGTCGTATGATTTAAAATGTTTCTCCGTTGCTGTCTTCTTTCTCTTCTGTTACAAATTCTTTTTCATGTACCCATGTTGTTATATCCTCGTTCTCACTCTCTGATCCTTATCCTCCCTCTTAATTCCTCACACAGTATACTTGACTGCACAGTGTCCAGAACACACTCTTCTCTCCTGGCTGGGAGTGTCTTAACAACTTTGTATTTATTACTTATCTCTACCTTCACCAGCAGTCATCTCATCTTGATTGTTTCTACCAGTGTCAGGTCACCGTGTGCTTCTGTGTTGTAAAGGAGAATACCACACAATTTCAGCAGTACAATGTGTCATTCTACTATTCACGGAGTACAGTGCTCAGTTATAAAATAGTCTCTCTTTTTTTTTTTTTTTCTTCAGATCAAAGGAGGCCTTTTTGACTTTGAAATGGACTCAAAGAGAAGGATATTGGCCTTTTGTGTAAACCTACTGGAAGTACATAATAATTCTTTATTAGTATTCAAGGGGATGAAAGAAATCTTTTGGGGACAGGATGCAACTGACTGTTCTAACACAGTATTGTTTTACATATACAAATATCCATATAATAGTTCGGACTCCATCTAATACATGCAACAATGAGAATTTTAGGCGGGGGCCTAATTTGACCCCACCTAAGCCACTGGGGAATTTGTTTTGAATTCAAATTCTCAATTTCGCGATTCCGTCCATGATTCTGTTGTCACAGGAACTATTTGGCTCTACATTAATGCTGCCATCAGTCTGTGACACTTACCACCGGGCCTAACAACTTTTCTGTGGGAATCCCTGCATTAACTTGTACTTTTAGGAACTTATGACCTACTAACCATCTCTTCTTTTCTTGTCTCCTTCCAAGTCATGCAATCACTGCCAGCAGCCGATGCGTGTGGGCGAGCCAGCTGTCTATGCTGAGCGGGCCGGCTACGACAAAATGTGGCACCCAGCGTGCTTTGTGTGTTGTACCTGCAACGAGCTACTGGTAGACATGATCTACTTCTGGAAGAAAGGGAAGCTGTACTGTGGACGCCATTATGGAGACAGCGAGAAGCCGCGCTGCGGAGGCTGCGATGAGGTGAGAGAGGATATGATCAGTTCAATTATTAACATTTTTTTGTTTTTTTGTTTTGTTCACACTTGTGTGATTCTGGTTGCGTCAGTTTTGGTAGCACTATCCAATCTACATCTTGATGTGTGTGTGTCTGTCCACAGCTGATCTTCAGTAATGAGTACACTCAGGCTGAGGGCCAGAACTGGCATCTGAAGCACTTCTGCTGTTTTGACTGTGACTGCATCCTCGCCGGAGAGACCTATGTCATGGAGAATGACAAGCCTGTCTGCCAGCCGTGCTACATGAAGAGCTACGCTGTGGTAAGACACACTTTCTTTCTCAGAGTTTCTGTTAGAAATGTTCCGATACCAGTATCGGTATCTGCTCAGATACTGCCTAAAACGCTGGTATCGGGAAGTACTGGAGTTTATGCACCGATCTGATACCACGTAATAAAGCCCTAAAGAAAATCTACGTTAAAGTAGTTTATTTATGTTCTTTTTCCATTATAACTGACTGTCAAACTGCATAATAAAAGAAATTCATGGCATTCATGTTTCACAAAGAGTTTAACCTGAGCCAGACTGACAACAAAGATAGAAATACTATCACATCCATACAGGGACAGTAGTATACAGTTGTTAAAACATAATAAAATATATGACACTGGTATCAGATCTGTACTCGGTATCGGCCGATACGCAAGTTCAGGTATCAGAATCGGTATCGGGAAGCAAAAAATGTTATCCTTTTTCTACTTTAGTTACATACAAACAGTTTAATTATTCTCTGTTTATACATGTATATCTACACATACATGCATATATACCTATTAACAGGCACATATACACATTATCTTTTTTTCTTTTCCAGCACGTCCATGTTTCATCGGTCAGTTATATCAAACTAATGAGAGTCAAACCTCAAAACCCTAGAAATCCTTGTTCTGACCTACAAGAAATGTGTGTAGTTTTGTCTTGGAAATAGAAGTAGGATATATGCATCATATATAATATCCTAGTAGTGATATCTAAGTTTAAACTGAGGCTACAGTAATGCAGAATATTATACTGTTGTCTGGTGAGGAATCCTCATTATTTGAAACCATGCAGAACATAAAATATTTTCTGTATAAAGAAGAGTGTCGTTGGTCATTGGGTCTGATGTAAAAGGGTCCTGATCACGTTGGACAACAGACCTCTGTGGAAAACTGATACTGGAGATATAATGTCCTGCAAAGCTACCGTTTTGATGTAACTTCATTAGGGGTGCACGATTCAGAAAATGTCACGATTTTGATAGCGATTTTCGATTCAAAAACGATTCTCGATTAAAAAGACGATTCACCGTATGTAAATGTAGTTATTTTTTCCATGTGATTGCAGTAGACAATTTTTTTTTTTTTTTTAAATTAAAAAATATTAATCGATATTTGGAATTCTATAAATCTATTTTAGAGCTTGAACTTGATGGTAGCAAATTGCAATTTGAATGTGAATTGATTTTTTTTTTTTTTTTTTGCACACCCCTAAACTTTATACTTCCCTTCACTTCTGTGTCGTTAAGAACGTTAAGAACTTCCTTTTGAGGATTTAAAGGTGGGTATTCTACTGGGTTACAAAGCAATTTTTGGCAAATAAATACTTCAGATTTAGCTTCTCATTTCTTTTTTTGAAATGTATTGACTATTGGTGGGCAGAACTTAGCAAATAGCTACACTATGTCTTTTTAAAAGTGCTTAAAATGTCAGTGACATTTTTATTTTTTTTTATTTTAAACCTTGCCCCAAAAGTCATTCACCACGAAAACACAATTGGCTTTAATGTAAAATAGCACTCAAAACACGTACAGTAACACTTTCCCCTGTGAACAGTTCTGACCAACATTTGTTAGACTTCTGAGCACATTGTGGCATTTTTTTGTGTATGTTTGTTATGTGTGTCATTTCCATACTTACAGTGGAGTTTCAGCAGTGTAGAAAAGACAAAATGACTCAAACTAAATGGAAAGTTTGAATATCAACATGAGAATCAATCAGACAAATGAATGGAGGAAAGTGTAAAATATCTAGGTGAAAAGCTTGACAATAAATGTATCCTCTGTCATCCCCAGAAATGCTCCTCCTGCCAGAACGCGGTGGAGCCCGAGGCCCAGAGGGTGTCCTATGGCGAGTACCACTGGCATGCCGAGCCGCAGTGCTTCAAGTGCTCCGGCTGCTCCAAGTGCCTGGTTGGCCAGCGGTTCATGGCAGTGCAGCGCTTCCTCTTCTGCTCTGTGGAGTGCAAGAAGAAAACTATGGCTTAGAGGGCCAAAACAACTCCATCCATCTTCTCCACAACCACTTGTGAAACCAGGATAGGTTCGGCTGAGACTAGAACCCGAGCACGGAAAACAAACACTGCGCATGGGAAGGGATGGATTGTGGTTGTGTTAACATAGAATAGAGTGCCTGATGCCTCTGATATAGAGAAGTACCATAATAGTGGGTCCATTTGCCTTTGGGTGCTCTTTTCTTTTTGTCCACAGTATTGATAACTCCGTCTCAATTAGACACCTAAACTCCTACCTTCCAGTTTATCTGCCTTTAAAATAAGTCGTCTTATTTCAACAAGTCAATTTTTTTTTTTTTTTACTGCTTTTCTTGCACAGTTTTCTAACTGAAGAGATTAATTTTGTATTGGTCAGAGTTTTTGCGATCTAGTTTTTTTTTAATTTTTCATGGTAAACCTGTGTCTTAAATGGTATCAGTGCTATGCTACTCCTATAGAACCTACTGTTGATTTAATATGCCAACTTTTACTGCTTCCTTCATACATAAACTACTGATACTCACTCTCCTCTATGCAGCAATATGACAAGCAATATTGGCCCGGTTTGGGGTTGCTTTGCTTCCAGTTCACTGTATTCCAGATCTGGAAGTACATTGCCCCATATCTGATAACAGAATATTTGGCTACTGCAGTTGTTTTATTGCACATAATCCAATGAGGTGAATAGTAGTGTTTTCATAGTAGTTTGGGGGAACAAAACAATGTGAACATCTTCCAGTATACACCACCTGTTACCAGTTTATGAGGTACCCAGTACAAACTATTGCTTTCCCAACGACAGGCCTGTAATTAAGTATATGGTATATAGACAGGTGTATGAGCGGTCTACCGTCCACCTTGTGTATGTTAATGGCGATGAACAAAGTGCAAAAATATATGGATTTTTGCTAGTCTATTGGATTGCATTGCCTTCTACTAATGAACTGGTAAGCCTGTGTAATGCAGTTCAATCCAGTCCAATAATACTGCAAACTATATACTCAGAAAATGCTGTAGAATTGACATGACCTTCAGAAATATCCAGCTTCTGTATTATTCAATTTCACAGGTGTTTGGATCTCCATTAGCTGCCATAAAGTGATCTCTAGCCCTGGGTCAACATAATAATGTAATTTAAATAAATAAGTAGTGATTACAAGCTAAATAAAACATGTATAATTCTGTATAAATAAAAGGAAAAACAATCACGAAGTGCAGAAAATAAATTTTCTTTTTCATCCAATTCTACCTAGATCATCCACTGGGCTCCTGGTGAATATAATCACTGTCAAGTTGTTGTATAGAAATGGCATGCTACCCAAGGACTTAGTTGTGTCCTCTATTTTTGGTCTTTTTTTTGCCATGTATTTTCCCTTTCATGCAATAAAGTGCACTTTAAATTACTTTTTTTCCAATTATTTCAACTAATATCTACTTATACTCTTGGAGCTACAGCTAATTCCCTGTTGTATAATGCAGATGAGTTTTACAGCTAATTAAAGCCCCTACATAGCTGTGGTCCACCCAGACAGGTGTTTTCACTTACGCTTGATTAGACCTCTTCTCAGGTGTGTGTGCGTGTGCGCGTGTGTGTGTGTGTACACAGACCAGACCGCTTGATTGACATCTCTCTCACTTTTCTATTAAGTTTGTCGCAGCAGCAGAACCTAGCTGCTGATCTAGTGGACACTGCCAGGACCCTCAGGCTTGATGTAGCAGCCAGTGAAGGTTAGCAGCTGAAGTGATGTGGCAGCATGGGGGATTACATGCTCTACAACAACCAGTCATGCAGAAAATCACGGAAAAGGTAGTTTTGCATTGCCAGACCTATCTCCACTCTAACACCACACATACATTCCAGAATAGGAGGAAGAAAAAAAAACGCTCTGGGTTGTTTGCATTTCTTGAAACCAATCACAATCTTCTTGGGCGGTGCTAAGCTCTGGACGCAGCTCTGCGAAATAGTCTCCAGAAGGAACTTGTTTTGGTGGAACATTGGCATCCCGTCCACATGATATAAGCCTTCTGTGACCGCGTACCCGTGTATCCCCGTGTGTGCTTTGTCCATTGCAAAACCCCACCATTGCTCCCATAACGTTCCAGTTAGACAGTAAATGCTGTAAACATATTCTTTGTAAATCATTCCCCGAAAGAAACCAAGCAGGCCTGCCTTGTTGCACGCACCAAATTATCTTCAGAACGTGGCATTTTCAGCGTGTAGCTCGTTGGCTCAAAGTTTGTTGTTGTTAAATGTCCTAGTGAACCATTACAATGATTCAGTATAGTACTGACGTTGATTACAATGTTAGTAATGTTAGTAATTACACCTGTGATTTGGTGCTACGACATGTCTTCCATGAAAAGGCTCTCTCTTAGTGTGGTGACCTCATGTAATTCCCAACATGGCTTCAATCTGAGCAGATATGTAATCAGTTCAACTGAAAACGTGTGTGGATGTGCAGGGCCTTTAAATACTGCTAATTGAGAAATAAGCGGTATCACAGTTCCATTATACATACACATGAACTGCATTTTAATTAGCATATATACAGACTATGGCCAATGTACATTACTGTTTTGTACAGGAACAGGAAATGATGCAAGACACAATTCTCTTAGTCTATTGTGTTACATATTACTATTTTTATGGATTTTATTGTTGTTTTTATTGAGCCAGAACAGGTACACAATGAATTTCACTGCGCGTTGAGCTGTTCTTTACTACCAACAACTAGGTTTGATTTTGTGCCCCTGTTTTCCTTGTGCATTGAATTGTGGTGTACATCAACATCAATCTCAAATCAAGTGGATTTAGTATGCATACTGAATTGTTGTCAAGTTTCCACTAGTTTTCACACACATTGAGCTGATTTTCAAGTGAAACTTGTTAATGACTCCTAGGGTATCTTGCGCAGCACAGCGCAAAGCCCGACGCAAGTGTCTTTGCTAGTTCAAGACCGACACAGTTGGCAATTTCCCGTCCAGCGCCCGCGTCGTTTAAATAGCAAATGCACCTGCGCCCATCTTTGCGCCCATGGGCGTGCTGGTCTTACAGGGAGGTGTGTTCAGGTGAATTCTTGGCGTATTGCTATCTTAGGGCAGCGGGAAGTGATCGCGCCATTGACCAACAACAACCTAGTCTAAAGTCAACAGCGCACCATTTTGTTATTTGTACAGCAAATTAGTAAAATGTGCCTAGGCTTATGCACAGCGCGCACACTATGCTTGTTACACACACAGGGAAGTGCAGCAGCACACAAACATGCAAAAGATTACAAATAAAAATATTACGGTGCAAATCCTCCATATTAGCAATGCGCCAAGGTACAAACACGCCTGGCTTTTAAAGGGAATGGGAGATGACACTGATTGGTTTATTGCATGTTATGCCCAATACACACCTATGAAGTAATGAAGACACTAAGTACAACCCTTTGCGCCCGGCGCACAGACCCTTTTTTCCACCGTCAAACTGGCAAAAGTGGATTTGGACACGCCCTAAACGCACCTGCGCCAAGCGCTTCACTCCGTGCGCTTACATCGTTAAAATAGGTCCCTTAGTGTTTAACACAAAGCACATTAAACATCAAGAAGACACCTCCTTGCATTTTACTTCCTGTAGGTGAAGCACTTTATCATCCAAACATTGCTTTACCTTTTAATTATCAGTACAGCTCAGGGTGAGCTCTCTCTGACGTATCAGCTGTTACACTCTGATGGGAACTAAAGTATGTAGCAGGCCGGCCATAACGGAAAAACCTCGTATTTTCATTCACTGTGTGGAAACACTGCACAATTCAAGGAAGCTCCATCTCTGAGAAGCTCTATTGTCTTAAATGTCAGCCCACAGCTGTGCTGCTATTTCCCTTCTGTCAACCACAACTCTACCAGACCTGATGTGGCCTAATCGCCTGGCCAGCTCCAGGATCACCCAGTCGTTACCCCTTTCCAACATCCTCCGCTGTCCTTTCTCTAAATTCTTGCTTTTCCAGTTCTTCCGTTACAGGAAGTCAGGGCATTTTTTTGGCATTCAACTTGCAGTGTTAATCTAAGAATTAGAGCCTTTGTTTTCTGAAGACATATACTGTTCCCCTGTTATCTTACATGAGAAAATAGTTCAAAACACTGAAAGCAGTGTAGAGAGGGGTGAGGTCTTCTTCCTGTAATATTGTGTGCTTGTTGGAATTTGCATGTGATTTGTTTCATACTTGAATTTGCATTGCGCTGCAATTTAACACAGGACTTTTGCATTGTGGTTTATTTCTCACAAATTTGCATTGTGTTAAAGTTTACTTTAGTCCCGCCTTGACTCCATCACACATACCGCCGTCTCCTCGGTGGAGTGGATTTAGTTTTTGCTCTTCAGCTCCATGCTTGCTCGTGGAAAAATGGAGCTGAAAGATGTGGATGTGTCACAGAGATTTGATAGGCCTGGATTACAGACAAGAGCAGCATTTTCTGCCTAGCATGTAACTAATTGTATTAGACATGGGTAACTTGGGTGCCAGGGTAGCTCACCTGGTAGAGCAGACGGCCATAATTAGAGGTGTACTCCTCGACGCAGAGGCTGCAGGTTTGACTCCGTCCTGCGGCCCTTTGCTGCATGTCATTCCCCCCCCTTGTTCCCCTTTCATGTCTTCAGCTGTCCTATATAAATTAAGCACTAAAAAATGCCCCAAAAAGAATCTTAAAAAATAAAGACATGGGTAACTCCGCTATTTAAGTTCTTGGAAAGAAAGTTAGAAGACAATCATAGGAAAGTTGGTGAGGTCAACAGCCCCAACTCCACCTACCTGGCACTGCTTGGGTTATTGGTAAAAGCAAATGCCAAGAATGAATATTTCAGTGAAATTTAAAAAGCTAAGCCATGTGTCAAAGAAGAACTAAACAGTGTTTGGTGCAGATAGTGCTGCCATGTGGCTATTTGAAGCACATTAAAGGAATTATTTTTAACCAAAAAATGTCCTCGGTTATGGAATATAACTTAGTGATTGTCAGTGTACTTTCTTCACATTTTGTACAAATCATTGCATTACAAAATCCCAATGTTCCTGGATGGAATGGTATCTATCATGATGTGTATGTTGATTCAAATCATCATCTAAAAAATATTCTTTGCATCCTTGGTGAAGTATTCGCTCTCTGAGTCCTTTCTAGTTTGGATAAGCTTATGAACCCATTCCACTCTGCTTTCCACGTAGCTATTCTTGTAGTAAGCTTCACAACACCTGTGCCAACGCAGTAGCATGATGACAGATTACCATTGATGTATGTTCCCTATATGTTCAAACTTTGTTCAACTCAGAGTAGTCGCCTAAGAAAAAGTCTACTTGAAGTCCCCAGTGGAGTCTGTACAAGGGCTGATCTTCATAAACCATACTCAGAGAATCCATGTCATTAATTCCCATCATTGTCAAACTGTCAAATGTGTAAGTAGTGAGTCAGAGTCACACAAAGAGACATAAGAGGTTTCCACAGCCTTCAGCTATAGTAGGGCACAGTGAAGACACCACATCACACACAGACGTCTGTTTTAATGGTTGCATGCTTGGATAACAACACAATGTACTGTTGATCAGCACTTGGGGCACAAACAGGTTTTTGACTTTGAATCATAAGCCAATCTTTATATTATAGGATATTGTCTTGGTTCTGTAAGAAAGACCACTGAGGCTGCAGGGCGAGGATTATGTGAAATGTTTGCTCATCACGACGGCGTCAGAGTGTAAAGAGCAGCGGCGCTTCCCTGAACATTTCTGTGGGGAACCGTCCACGACAAGGTGCAAACACCTGAAGATCATCTCAACTCACATTCTTCAGTTCCTGCCTCGGCTGCAAAATCAAAACCAGTTATTATACTTAATTTAAGAAGATGCACCAGCTACTTCAAGGAACAAAAAGGACAGAGACAAAGAGTCAGAGCACACTGATGACATACCTAGAAACATAAGAGAGCAGTTCAGGCATGCAAAGAGAAAAGTGGTCTATGATAACAGACCAGATCAGAGCAGTTGAGGAAGATATGAAAGGATGCAGGAAGAAGAAACTGATATACAGTAAAACAGCTTTCAATTGGGCTGTGATGCACTCTACATGTAGAGAATAGTGCACTTTGACTTTCTTTTTTATCTTCCAGTACATTTTTGGGGAGAAACATAATAATAATCAATACCTCCTAAGAAACAAGTTATTAAGATTGAAAACAAAATGTGAACTGTAACCCAGATTTCACAAATGTCAGGATCATGTGAGGGCTTCAGTTCTAGCTTATAAGTACATGCAGTTCTGGCTCTTCAGGCTCCATCATCCCAGGTTAAAAACAGCCATACTGTACGATGGAATCCTAAAAGCTTTCCCAACCTAAAGACGAGAAGCAGCATCAGCCACGCCTGCCGCGACTTAACACAACTGGTATAAACAACGAGTCCCCCAACCAAACAGTCTCAGTAGGAATGCTAACTCTTTGAAAATGCGATAACTCACCACCCACATTCCTGCAGAGAGGGAGTGAACAGGAGCAATTCATATTTATGGAATGTCATTATGGAGAAGGCCTGGTATTAAAGTCTGTGATCCAGCCAACAGGAGCGATCATGTTCAATGATGTGTGTGTGTGTGTGTGTGTGTGTGTGTGTGTGTGTGTGTGTGTGTGTGTGTGTGTGTGTGTGTGTGTGTGTGTGTGTGTGTGTGTGTGTGTGTTTTTGTGTGTTTTTGTGTCTGTGCGTGCGTGTGTATGTGTATGTGTGTGGCATGCAAATTGAGTCTGACTCTTCATCTCAACTGGTTTTAAGTGCTCATATTATGCTTTTTGTTTTTTTCCCTTTCCTTTAGTGTGTTACTTTGTAACACACGTTATAATGCTCGCCTAGCTGCTAGCATGGCACGCCCTCATACGCTGCTTCTGACTGGCTAGTAGTCCTTACCAAGGTACTGTCAGGGCACGCCCTCATACTCTGCTTCTGACTGGCTAGTAGTCCTTACCTAGGTACTGTCAGGGCACGCCCTCATACTCTGCTTCTGACTGGCTAGTAGTCCTTACCTAGCTACTGTCAGGGCACGCCCTCATACTCTGCTTCTGACTGGCTAGTAGTCCTTACCTAGGTACTGAGCATGTGCGACTCCCAACAAAGATGGAACAGAAGTGAGATGTCTCACTCTGTAGCTAAAACAGAGAGCTCAACACACAACAAAAATATGGTGTTTTTTGAAAATCAAATCATGTAAACCTATTCTGGTACAACCTCTAAATACAATTATGAACTTGAAAATGAGCATAATATGAGCACTTTAACCATTGTACTTTTCCAGTACAGCGGTGGGCAACTGCCAGTCCTTTTAACGCGTTAAAGAGTCAGCTCACCCAAAAAATGTCAAATAGTGTTGCTTACATCTAGTGTGATTTAGTCGTGCAGAACGATTTGGTTTTAAGATGTTTTTTATGCAATGGTTAATGTGGATAATCAACAGACCTCACTCTCCTCATTGAAACTACTTTCCATCCAACAGAACTACAGGAATCCTGGAAAGAAATGTTGCTGAAATTGTGCACTGTGAGCAACGCACACACACACACACACACACACACACACACACATACACACACACACACACACACACACACACACACACACACACACACACACACACACACACACACACACACACACACACACACACACACACACATACACACACACACACACACACACACACACCAAAAAAATCTGTTCAATTCCTGTTTACCTCCATTATGGGTTGAGACAGAAACCTCAGAGACAAATATCTCAAATGAAGTGCTACTAAAACCAAAGCATAATTGCATCGCGTAGAGTTGGGAGACATGTAGAATCTCTCCTAAGGAATGCTGCAGCTGTTCTGAGGGCCTGTGGCTCTGGACCAACACTTTGCCGAGACTTGACAAAAGAACTGCCAATCAAGCAAATTCAGTATCTTACTAAAGTGGCAAAATGTCCTCTCTCTTTTTAAAAGTGCAGCCACTGTACTTAATTTACATCAATCATGACTCGAAGCAGGATGTTATTGTAAAGTGCAGCATTGTTCAACTGCAAGAACTGGTTTCAAAGAGCTGCTACATTATAATTACTGAAATGCTGCATTTGCTCGTTACCTAGATGGTTTCAGACAGGAGTCAGTTCAGGTGACTGGGGAGGACTGTTGAGTCTGTTTTGTGGTTCATTTTAACTTCAGAACTTTGTGTAAAAAAGTGATGTAGTTCTGTTATCTTCATTGTTACTAAAGCGCATTATGCCAACTGCTATAATTATTATGAATCATATTTCTGTATATCTGTATCAGTGTCTCTGTGTCCCAATCGGCAATCGGCAGATGGCCGCCCACCTAGAGGCTGGGTCTGTCTGAGGTTTCTACCTGTAAAAAGGAAGTTGTTTCTCGCCACTGTCACACCAAATGCTTGCTCGTGGGAAATTGTTGGGTCTTTGTAAATTATAGAGTGTGGTCTGGACCTACAGTCTGTAAAGTGTTCTGAGATAACTCCTGCTCCTCATCTTTCCTCTTCTTCTCTCTGGTCATCTTCATCCAACCTCCGAATCTCCTTTAGCCCATTATCCTTCTCTCCATTTTCCTCCTCCCGTTCCCTACCATGAATCCACTCTTCCTCCTACTGTCAGAGACGCACTTCTTGATTCTTTATCTGCTCTTCACTCTCCCCTTTGAGATCCTTGATCATCCTCCCCCTAGTCTATATCCTACACATTCCACTTCCAGGATTGCTCCGTCACTGACTGCTCCTCAGATCTCTGCAGGGTAAATCCAGACAGCTAGCTAGACTATCTGTCCAATCTGAGTTTTCTGTTGCACGACTAAAACAACTTTTGAACGTACACATGTTCCTTCCCGAGGCTATTTCGCAGCGCCACCGCTGCTTTTCCCGGTGCTTAGCGCCGCCTATTACGATTGTGATTGGTTTAAAGAAATGTCAATGAACCAGAGCACGTTTTTCTCCCATCCCGGAATGCTATGTGGACTAGCCAGACCCTCCTCCGCAGTGCCATGGTGGAGGAAGTTCTGGCAAAGCGAGACTAACCTTCCCACCTATCTTTTTATGATCCTCCCTTCACTCCGTCTTCCTCATTTTTTTCAAAAAACTGTGATCCTCACAAAAAGATCTTTAATGTGAATTACCTCTTCCCATTTAACTTAGTTGTTTTTCCTCCCTTCAGCACCATTACCTCCTTTCTGCTTTCTCATCTATATATTTATGGCTATTTAAGACCACTCTTGCAGGGCAGGACCCCCTCATATTAATTAATTAAGTATCTTTTTATGTTTTATTGATGCCTCTATGTCTTTAGCTCTTTTTTTTAGGTTGTTGTGTTGTGATTGTTGGAGCTTGTATTGCAAGACAAATTTCCGTGTACACGGACAATAAAGTGCTATCTATCTGTCTATCTATCTATCTTCCATGTGTAACTTTCTGCCACCCTAACCTCTCTCTCCCAAAGTGCCCAAAGGCTTGAAAGATACTTAGAAATAAAAGACCATTGTGTGGATCATATGGCATCCAGATTTTTACTTCCGTCTTCATGCTAAAGTCATCCTGAGTAGAGGTTATCAGGACATTATTATACCGTTTTTTTTACATTATAAACCATACCTGTTTACCAGGCATGCAAAAGTGTGATACATAAATGCAATGCTAGAGATAATGAGACATTCGGCTGCAATACCGCTTAAAACCTGAAGGGGAAGCATATTTTCACAGTTTGACTTAATATTATTGTGTCATTATTATCTTATTCTACAGGAATTTATATCCTATATATGTGTTGGCTGAGCACTTTCATGATTTCATGAAGGAGTAACTTTAACCCCAAATTCTTTAAAAGTAAGCTGTCATGAAGTAAGAAAATAATTGAAGACAAAAGGATGAAAGAACATGAAATAAAGAACGAAAAAGAAAAAGAATTGAAGAAGTAGGGGAAAATAAAACAGGGAAGGAAACAAAGATGGGAATGAAGATAAGAAGGTGAAGAAAAAGGTAATAAATATAAGAAGAACCAGTAGCTGTATAGGGAAATATTCTAAGTACAGAACTTACATACTTAATTTGATCGCATCTCTGCGCACCCATATCATGTGATCCTGCGTAGTGTTATATCTGAAATCAAACATGTCTGGGGCTTCTACATGCAACGTCTTAGTAAATAAGTTTGTGGAATCTACTTTAGGGTCCAACACATGAAAACTTTTTTTTTGTATCCAGTAGGAGTCACTCTTCCATGTGCTTCATGAATTAGAGATTGGGTGTTGGACTAAATGGGCTTTTTAAAGTCTGCAGGAAGGTTTTGAGGATTTAAAAACGGCTGCCTGACAGTGTCGCCAAAAGCAGTTTCCTGTACTGACTGCAGGCTTTCATTGTGTCCATTTTGAGAATAAGATTTTTTTTTTCCATAGCTCACATTTAAAAAAAGATGGCGTTTGAAACCTTACAAAATACAAGTTAGCACGCTCAGTTTTCCTTCCACTTTTACTTTGTCAAACTGTTCATATAGTGATGTCTCACATGTTAACAATGTAGACTGAAAGGTGGCGCCAATGTTTTTTTCATTTTTTTTTGTAAACACTGGTCAGTATTTTGTTAGCATTAGCTGTTAGTCAGCACCCTTGATTGAGGTATCCAAATCGGTTGCCAAGAAGCTGATGTTGCCATAGCAGCCCAGACAGGCCCAGACATCTTGATTGTGTTTACTTCTGGAAGGGCTGATTACTGATTCAACAATAATCAGTCACTGAAGGATCTTGTTCGGTCCCTGCAGCAGCTAATGTCAAGTCAAGCCACGCTTGTTTGTCTATAACCCAATATCAAATACAATGTCTCTTTGGGCCTTAGGGATCATGTCAACAGTGACTCCCAGCACAGCCACAATCCTGCTTGATGGTGTTTTTTGCCCCCAACGGTGCCTTCCAGGCAGCTAACCCTAACCTTAACCCTAAACATAACCATTGCCGCGCTGCCTGGGAGGAGACATTGGGGGTAAAAAACACCAAAGACCCACAATCCTCTAAGAGGACAAGGATACACAACACAACAATGAAATCAATACAAACATAGCAGGCTAACCTTCCTCATATTACCATGTTATTAACATGTCAAGCATTACAGTTTAGACTGGTGAAAGTTGAATTACGTCTGTTAAGCGCTAAACCTGACAAGCTGAGTCTGAGCTGTCCTAAATTTGCCAAAGGAGGATAACAGGTTTAATATTTGTTTTAAAAAGAAATACTGAATTTTTTGGGGGGGGCTTTTCTGCCTTTAATTTGACAGGACAGCTAGGTGAGAGAGGGGAAAGACGTGCAGGAAATCGTCACAGGTCAGATTCAAACCCTGCACCTCTGCGATGAGGCATAAACCTCTCAGTATATGTGCGCCTGCTCTACCCACTGCTACCCACAGAATCGCAGACTGCACCTTTTTAAGTGAGTGACATCAACTCAATGTATACTCTATAGGACATGGCAAAGAGACATTAATGCACATGTACAATGTGCATTAACAACTTTTATTGGAATGAATGGAAACCGTCTCGCAGTCCAGAATACAGTTCTACATCTGCATGGTAAACCCTTTTAATTTAGGTAACGCCATGGTTTGTCTTCTGACACCCTCAGGCCAATTCTGTTTTTTTATTGAAGAAAAGCAAAGTTGTCTCCAGTTTTCATCCATCCAGTAATTTTGTTTCAGGTGCAATGGGCATTGTAGTAAGTATTTGCAGGGCCACAAATGTGGCAGTAGACTGTTTGTTTCTGAGCTTCATGGCACCCATGAACTTTGAGCCAGAAGTAATGACTGATTCTTATCTAGAAATATTTAAATAGAGCTTTATGTTGACAATAACTGATCCTCACTGAACCGTAGCAGTATTTTATTGCCCTAATCCTGCTTCATATTGACCGGTCTCTTGGTTACTGTTTGCATTTCATGGTAAGTTCACCAGTAAATGACTTTGTCTTTCAGTTGGCAATGTTTGTTTCAGTTAAACATGCTGGCAGTGCTACAGGATGTGTTTAGAGTCGTCATCTGAAACATGAAAGCAAACTTCTTTTGCATTGTTTTTATTACTAGTGTCCAGTGCTTAATTTGTAAAGTGGGAAGTCCTGGAGTGCGGGGGCGGGGGGGTGGACCTGCGGACCTGCGGACTCAAAATGGGGGTTGGATGTAACAGAACAAAACAAAAAATTACACTGCCTACGTAGCTTCTCTGACAAAAAAACAAACTAAACAACGCTGTGTGTACATCAGGGCAATGTTTATTTTAATTTCATAACTTGCACTGCATGGGTACGAAATGTAATGTCTCCACATTCTTGATCAATTTTTGCTTGTTTGGGATCCGACTGGCCAGCGTATTTGAACAAGTTAAGCAAACTTTGTTGTCTTTTTGACATCTTCCCCCTGAGTGAAACGAGGCTAACAGCAATCTCAGCCAACATAAGCGCTTGTGTCACTTGAAGTACCTCCCCTCCCTCCGTCCCTCTCCCCCCTCTGTCTTACCCTGAAAATTCACCTCAAAACGCATCGAAAATGCAAACACAAGATTTTTGTGGAACTTCAATGGAGAATGAAGACTAAAAAGACAGATAACAACATTCAACACTACACAAACAGTAATTTATTTTTTCATTTAGGCGATTCATTTTTCATAGTGACACAGGAGGTTCCGGATCCCATAAAAAAGGTTCCGGATCCAACATCGGAGGTGCCGGAACATGTACCTGCATGTTCCGGCTCAAATTAAGCCCTGCTACTGTCCTGCTGTAATCACTACACACAACCCCCTAACTAGGACTGTGATTGACTCACCAAAGCAATGAGACGTAATACGTCTCTATAACAGCAGGCGGCGCTAATCTGTATTGTCTCCCAAAAATGAAAACCGGCAGCTGATTGAACGAACGCCTCACATGGGTCTTGTTTCTCTGGAAATTCAAAGACAGACTGTCATGGCGGCTCGTTCAGAATACGATCTCATATTGTACTAAAATAGTTCACCGAAACGTGTTTGTGAAAACATTTTAAGCGAGAAATAGGCCATGCAGTTGTTGAATCTGTCTTCATTTCAGATCGACAAAGGTCAGTTTAAAAGATTTTTGTCAGAATTTGAGAGACTCTAGTCACGCTCATTCCGCTCCCCGTTTCCGGGTTAGCACTCTACCAATCAGATGGGTCATTTGAGTCCGACTCCCAATGCCGATTATACATGTCAAATCAGCCAAAATGAAGGACAACGGCCCCTCGGACGGACGACGGCACGGAACACACCAAACAGACTCGAGTTACTGACCTCGCCAGACTGTCCAACGGACGATTATCGGCTCTGTGTGTCCACACCTCAAGAGTTCAGAGTTTCCATGGTTCCCTAGACTGAAGGTAGATGTCACGTTGAGATGAGCTCAGCCATCCATTTAGTCAAGTACATGACCTTAGCATGTTGTAAAGTGAGGTGTAAGTGGTCCTGGAGAGAGATTAACAGGTTGCTGTGGTAACAAATCATACAGGTTGGGGATGTTGACATATCTGACTGTTCATGTACTTAAAAAGAAAGTCGTGTGAGTGCATTAGACACAGTATTTTGAAAATTTGATTTCAGAAAACAGTGTATTATTGTGTCCTCACTGCTTTCTCAGCAGCATGATGTACACTTAAAATTCCAGGCATTGTGATTTAGACGAACTTAGATTCAACTATATGTATAAAAACCTGCAGAAATGACATAATTGCAGCAACAAAGAATCAGGGCCAGTATTTATCAAGCTTCTCAAAGTGCTGAGAATTCATGACATGTACTAGTACTTTCAAAATTAAGTATAAAAGCAAGTTATCAAATTTCTTAAAACTAAGAACTACTCTTACTCTCCCAGTTATTTAAGACGGCTTCGGAGGTCTGTCAGGTGGTTGGGAGTTGCCAGTAGGTGCTTGTGATGGCACTGAGGAGACAGAGACCTGCGTCTTTCAGGAGAGGAAGAATGTTTTTGAAATGTTTGACGATGAGCAGTTAATCAAACAGGCATAAAATATCCTAAAATCAAGGCTATATATAGGCAGGTCAGTTACCAGCACACTGGTTTCCAATTTGTAATTAAGACATGGTGGAAAGAGTGTTTATCTTTCATTTCCAATGTGTATATCACAATGTATTCTTTTGAAAATTCTTTATCATCAAATGTGTGTTGAAGGTTTCAATGTGAATTTATCTGAGAATATTCTTAAATAAGGAAATCTGTTCAGTGATTGGTCGATGCCTATATGGTCATCCAAAATCCCGTTTGTGGCACAGCAAAGGGTCGTGAATCGTCTCTTAGACTGACACTTAAGATTTAGTCCTACACTTCACTTAAATTACGACTGAGATGCTTGATAATTATAATATCATATTATAATATTATAATTATAATAATTTTTTTACTCTTAAAGTGCTCATATTATGCTCATTTTCAGGTTCATAATTGTATTTAGAGGTTATATCAGAATAGGTTTACATGGTTTAATTTTCAGAAAACACCATATTTTTGTTGTACTGCACATTGCTGCAGCTCCTCTTTTCACCCTGTGTGTTGAGCTCTCTGTTTTAGCTACAGAGTGAGACATCTCACTTCTGTTCCATCTTTGTTGGGAGGTAAGGACTACTAGCCAGTCAGAAGCAGAGTATGAGGGTGTGCCCTGACAGTACCTAGGTAAGGACTACTAGCCAGTCAGAAGCAGAGTATGAGGGCGTGCCCTGACAGTACCTAGGTAAGGACTACTAGCCAGTCAGAGGCAGAGTATGAGGGCCCTGACAGTACCTAGGTAAGGACTACTAGCCAGTCAGAAGCAGAGTATGAGGGCGTGCCCTGACAGTACCTAGGTAAGGACTACTAGCCAGTCAGAAGCAGAGTATGAGGGCATGCCCTGACAGTACCTAGGTAAGGACTACTAGCCAGTCAGAAGCAGAGTATGAGGGCGTGCCATGCTAGCAGCTAGGCGAGCATTATAACGTGTGTTACAAAGTGACCACGTTTGTCTCTGAAGTAAAGGCTGGACTACAATAGAGCTGTTTGGAGCAGTTTGTGAACAGTGTTTTCTGTTGGAGATGGTAAGTCCCTTTGGGGTGGACTTTAGGCTTTTTCACTTTGTAAAACTATAACGTGCACAAAAAAGATATAGAACACAATAAAGGAAAGGGAAAAAGCCAAAAAGCATAATATGAGTACTTTAAGTCAATTCTTGTGAGTAATTCTCAGAGGCTTGATAAATATGGGCCCAGGTTTATAATCAGACATACTACTAAAATGATTACTATTATTACCAGAACCATAGTACAATTTTTTTTAAAAAGCTACAGTTACAGTATGTTCGGATCACATTCAAATGTTTTATGTTATCAAGAATAAGCTGCACTGTTTATATGTGCAAAAATGTGCAAATTATTTCCCTACTACCACTGCACTCTCCTCACCGCTAATGTCGTGGCTACAGCCAAACTTCCCTTTACAAGTTTCCCTTTCCTGCCATTGTCAACCGCAAGCTGGAAATAGCTGCAGCCGGATTCTCACAGAGGTAATTAGTACTCCGCTCAAGGTTAAAGTATGAAATGATGATATGATGATGGTGATACTCTGCTGTGTCTGGATTAGAGGCTTAAATGATTAAAGGTTTCACTTTAGAACATTATAATGTATAGAGTTTCCACAACAACAGTATAACGATGTATCCGCGTGGGTTTGACTTGGGTTTGATCTACGCACCCATTTTGCCTGAGTAAATATTAAATATCATTAAGGAATTTTTGTATTTACTGTTGGATAACAACAGCAGTATTCTGAGAACAAAGGGGGTACTATCTGGCCATGAATGCATCATTACTTTATGTGCATGACTCATTCCAACCATTTACACATTCAGTGTCCTTTTTTCCACCGACACTGAATTCAGTTCAAAGTAGCAGTTTGCTTAAAATGAAATGCAGTTGATGTGAAAATCTATGATGCTTATTAAAGCATTTCTTTAATGGGGTATTGCGTAAGTTTTAGTTTTGTAAGTATCTACTATTTACAAGTGCACATTTATTGTGGCACCTACCAATAAGTAAACCGAGAAGTGATTGGAAGGAATCCATGAATATTACATCTCACAAGCAAGAACCAAAAACATCACTTATTAAGTCATGTATTGACTTCAAGCTTCAAGCATTAAAATGTACTTGTATTCACTATGATTCAACATTGAGGTTTTGTGAGCTTGTCTTTAACTTGTGCTCTGCGTTGAGTTATTAAAGTAGCAGAACTTGAGATCAGAATCACGACTTTTTCCACCTCTGCTTAGACAGCCCATAATAAACTGGAGTCCCATATGCTTGACGCATCAGAGTTGGACAGTTCAGTGCTTCTGTTAGTGATTCAAGAACACCATGTGATTATAATTCTGACTGGCAGAGGAAAAACTACGGTGTTTGGTGTTTTAAGACCCCAACGTCGTCTTCTGCCTGGAAGGCACTAGGATTAAGCAATGGTTAGGGTTAGGGTTAGGATTAGGCAATGGGGTAAGCCTCTCTCCACAACACGTACCTCCTATGGCGCCTTTTTTGATGCTACCTAGCTCTCACCCGCCGTTAGCATTCCATTGACTTCCATTCATTTTGACGTCACTTTGACAGCGAATAACTTTACATCTGAAGCGTTTAAAGACTTTATTTGTCCATTTTTTATTTCTAAAGAAACACGACAATGTATAAAAGGATCCATTACATTGTATCTCACGTTATGGCTCCATAGCAGACGTTTTTGTAAAATTCGATTGTGTTATAACCACGCGACTTTCTGTCGCACAGGAGAAGCTCGCAGGCAGTTTTGACTTACATTAGCTGTTTAAGTTTAATTACTAATGTTAACTAGCATTTTAGTTAGCAATAATTAGCCTGTGCCTATGTTATCTCCTTACTTATACCTCCGTCTCTGCAAGATTGGGAATGATTGAGATTTCGCTTGGCACAGCTACCAGAAGACTTACAACTATCAGACAGGTTGATCACGTCACATCTACGTCTTCGAGCTCAGTTGGAGGCTGCGCCGTAACGCTCAGCCCTCACCGGAAAAGTGCTTTGAATATACTTCACTGGTCTCCGTCCAGAGCAACGTGATCTGTTGGTCTATTTCTGTAACTGTCTATTAGGTTAGGTGCCTTGAAGTCGACGGTCGCAGCGCTGCCTTGAAGTCGACGCTGGGGGCTTAAAACGCCATCGAGCAAAAACTACATATCCCCAAAAACTACATTTCTTTCTTCTTTTTGTGATCCTCTACCCAGATCACAGTGCCGCCAAAGTAATACAAGTCATTGGAAGTTCATTAATTCCCCATAGAGCAGAATAATCATTGAAATATTTGGGCTACTGCACTGATGGCCAACAAGCTTGTTGGCTGAGAAAATCTGGCCATGATTAAACATGATGTGGTCATCAGCCTTCCAACATCCAATCAGATTTCCGTGCTTCCTTATTTCCTCTACGATGTGATTTCCCTTTTCCTGAACAATACTTTTGTTTCAGTCAAGGTTTTACCCATTTATTGCAACAGTAAAATGTCGGTGTTGTCTTCATAACTTATTTCTGCTGCCCGCAAGTGGCCAAAAAAAAAGTTGGGCGGACCTCGGCTGGCTATTACATAAGGTCACAGAACTCAACAAACTACAAAGAATGACAAAGATGTAAAGTGTATTCCCTTAACAGGTGCAACAGGAGAGTGGGAGAGATGTCAACCAAACACAGGCTGTACACACACACACAATCCTGAGAAGAGATTTCATCAGACATTTATGGTCAGCAGTAAGAACTGTGTGTTTGTGACTGTGTGTGCTTGCACGGATACATGTGAGTGTGTGTGTTTCATAAAACGTACTGTAGGCGCATACTAGTTACATGCTCCACACGTAAATGCTTTTGTGTGTGTGTGTGTGTGTGTGTGTGTGTGTGTGTGTGTGTGTGTGTATAAACGCCTGTAGGATTTGTCTTTTTTTACATCTGGTTTTAATGAGGGGATTCCACTGTTGTGCCAGGCAGAGAAGAACAGTGGAAATTCAGCCCCCTCACACACACACACACACACACACACACACACACACACACACACACAGAAAAGACTTTTAACTCTTGACATGGAACAGCACTCTGATACTGAAGATGTGTATGTGAGTGTGTGTGTGTGGGGGGGAGTTTAAGCTGACATACCAATGTCTCTCTCTAAACTAACATGGATTAACCTACTGACCTGTATACATGAAATCATGACCTTTTTGACAGTGTTAAAAAAAAAGCCACAACTAGCAAGTGTGTGAGCCCAGAAGAATTTGGAACCTGTAAATTTAAATATTATATATATATATATATATATATATATATATATATATATATATATATATATATATATATATATATATATATATATACTGTACTCTTAGCGATCAAAGCATCTTCATTTCCCATATTTAAAGTCAACATGCTTATTTTCATACTTTCCCATGAAAATATATGGGAAAGTATGAAAATAAGCATGCTGACTTTAAATATGGGAAATGAAGATGCTTTGATCGGGAAACATCATTAAAACCTAACTGCAATGCCAATTTCAACAGTTTTTATGTTTTGAAATCCAGTCTAAATCACTCTTCATGCCAAATTCCTCGGTGTGGATGCATTGCCTATAGTTGTTCTGGGCAGACTGCAGACATATGAGACAATCCTGCTCCAACCCCAAATTCATCTACACATGCAGCATGTTTTCATCCTAATCAGTAGGCCTTTAAGAGGAAACTTCTCATTCCAGACTTACACTCCCATACGTCTATTTGACCTCATTTTCTCTCCACTGTTATGTGTTCCCATTAGCCTTTTACATTCACTCATCCCTTCTTCCACCACTCATCATGCTCCCATAACGCCCTCCTTAGAGTAAAAAAAATAAGATAAATCAATGCCTCCTGTACTGTAGCTAGATAAGAATCCCTCCCCAGAGTTTTGGCAAGCACCAGGAACAGAGTTTAAGAGCCTGTAAATGTCCGAGGTAGGAATGTGAGGCTGCCTTGTATGGTCATAAGAATTGACTGCTGCTTCTTTTTTTATACTCACTCATGTCTCCACCCCATCCCCACCCCACCCCCCCCCCCCCCCCCCCATCCCCCCCCCCCCCCCACCCCACCCCCCCCCCCCCACCTCGTTGAGGATCTAGGCTGGTTTTGATACACTTTTACAGAGAAGTACAGCAGGAGGGTAGTGGCAGGGAGGTTGAGGTGGTGATCAAAACAAATTGGTGAATAATTCTTTGTGTGAATGACGTACAGCCACATCCTTTTTTTCCTGTATTGTATATACATGTGTACTCTTAGCGAAATATATTATCTGAGTCAACTTTTTTTCTTTAAAAAAATAATAAAATGTAACTTACGTTTTTCCTTTTTCATGTTTTATGCCATTATAACTGTGTTATACTGCTCAAAAGACATTTAGGAGCTACTTCTGGCCATGGCTGTGCTTTGATATTTTAATTTGACATGCAAGACTTGCAGAAAGAGTGAAAAATGAGCCCACGGTGAGTAATAAAAGCAGTGACGTGGGTAAACACAGTAAGCTTATCAATAAGGTTATGAATAATGTGTATGCTAGCACTAGCTGAGTCAACAGTAGCTGTGCCAAGTTTGGTAGTAACGGCACAGGAGCTAAGCAATGTTACTTCAGTGGATGCCACGTTAGGCAGCGGTTAACGTTAGACCAGCAACTCTCGTCTTATGCAAGGTGAAATTTTGTCAAAGGAATGTGGTGGATTTGAAAAAAAGTGATATAATTGGCTCAGTTTCCTTTGGCTGTCTGATGGCAAGGTAATTCTGGGAAAATATTCTTAATTTAGCGTAAATTTAAACTGATATCGATTTTTTTAGGTGGTCTGTTTTGCTGGTATCCCCGTCCACAGCATTGCATATCGCTCTTTCCAAAGCAGTCATTTTACTTTGCAGAACATAGGAGATGCTATCGCTGCCTCGATTAGTTAGTAGGGCCCTTTAATCATCAGTGTCACACCAGCATTGATATCAGCAGAATTTCTAAACAACATTAAAGGTGCTCTAAGCGATGTTGGGTGATGTCACTTCTTGTTGACGTTCAAAGTATTGTCAAACAAAACGGAGGCTAGCTCGCCCCTCCCTCCTCCTCATCCCGTCCCCTCCCCCTCCCTTCCGCGCAATAACCCCCCCCCCCCCCCAACCCCCACCCCCAAATTCTTCTTGTCAGTTATTGGCTGGAACGCTGTTTGTTATGTTTGGTGGTGCAGGTTGGCACATTTTGTTTTTGTTGCCGTGTGTGGAGCCTGGGCTGTCTACAGAGAACCGCGTTTTTTTTACAGTGTGTTCAGGGGACAGACAGCTAGCGGATAGTGAGGAGATGTTTTTTTACAGTGTGTCCAGGGGACAGACAGCTAGCGGATAGTGAGGAGATGTTTTTTTACAGTGTGTTCAGGGGACAGGCAGCTAGCGGATAGTGAGGAGATGTTTTTTTTACAGTGTGTTCAGGGGACAGGCAGCTAGCGGATAGTGAGGAGATGTTTTTTTACAGTGTGTTCAGGGGACAGGCAGCTAGCGGATAGTGAGGAGATGTTTTTTTACAGTGTGTTCAGGGGACAGGCAGCTAGCGGATAGTGAGGAGATGTTTGCTGTATGTGACAAAAAATGTTGTAGCCTAAAAAATGTGTGACATCACTCAGAGCACCTTTATTTAGCTTCAATGGAATCGTCACATTCAGTGAATTTGATTGTTGAGGAATCCACTACAATTGTGAGGAATAAACTTCCAGCATCTCTCAAACTCATTGAAACAGTGATACATTTAAAGCAGGCTATGAGGAAATGTCTCTCAGAATACAGAGACCTTACAAAAATGAACTCAGTGTTGTCCTTTTATGCTTTTATTTCATTTTTTTATGTGATTAAATGGGTATTTACATTTGAAATTTAAACTTGCCAGACTTGGCATCTCACAATGGAAATAAGCCTATGGGCTTTATATTAATCCCTTAACAAGTCTGTAGGTGATAACTGTCTTCAAGTGAAGCAGTATTATGTTTATTTTATGATTGTCATCTTTCTGTCTGTTGCAGTTAACTGTGGAACTGTTTGTGTGCAGTCCGACCACATTCCAAACTCCCACAGGAATAAAGATCGCCATGTGTTCATGTCATGACAACATCATTAGTGGCATTCCGGCATTGTTCAAACGAGAGCTAAAATGCCTCACTGGTGTATGAGCAGAAAATAAAATGTAACTAGACTCAACAGGACATTTTTTTCCTCTGATGGTAGTGGAAGAAGATAGCTTGTTGTGTACTTCTTTGCAGCCTGTACGGACAGCCCTTTCAGCTTCTTTCAGTCTTACTCACCTGGCTCCACCTACGTGTACATGGGTTATTTTGCCAATGCTTGAAAGAATGGGCGCCACCATCATTTCCAGGCAACAGTAGTAAACACTTGATAATGAAGCAAATGCACCACGAATGGAAACTGTAGTAAACACATGTGAAAGCAGACCAGATGGGTTAGAGAGATGTCAATCTCTGGTTTGGACTCAAACAGACAAACTCAGTGTAGAGCTCGGCTATACACTGTAGACAAATGCAGGAACACACACATACAGTATACACACATGCACTCTTTCTCTCTTGGTCTTTACATGCCTTGTCAAACCTCCCACAGATTTGTGTGTGTGTGTGTGTGTGTGTGTGTGTGTGTGTGTGTGTGTGTGTGTGTGTGTGTGTGTGTGTGTGTGTGTGTGTGTGTGTGTGTGTGTGTGTGTGCGTGCGTGTGTGAGAGTGTGTTAGTGTGTGTGTGTGTGTGTGTGTGTGTGTGTGTGTGTGCGTGCGTGGTTGCTAATATGTGTGTTTGTCTGTGTGTGTGTGTGTGTGTGTGTGTGTGTGTGTATGTGTGTGTGCGTGCGTGCGTGTGTGTGTGTGTGTGGGCTTGTTTAACTATATTCGTGGGGTCCAAAAACCAGGAGTCCAGTATACTTGTGGGGTCCAGACAACTTTGTGGGGCCAAAATGCTTGACCCCACAAGGTTAAAGGGCTGTTTAAGGGTTAGAATTAGGTTATGGTTAGGGTGAGGGTAAGGGTTAAGGTTAGGCATTTAGTTGTGATGGTTAAGGTTAGGGTAAGGGGCTAGGGAATGCATTATGTCAATGACGGGTCCCCACAAAGATAGTGCCACAAACCTGTGTGTGTGTGTGTGTGTGTGTGTGTGTGTGTGTGTGTGTGTGTGTGTGTGTGTGTGTGTGTGTGTGTGTGTGTGTGTGTGTGTGTGTGTGTGTGTGTGTGTGCGTGCGCAGCAGCCCGGGTGGTAAGGAGAGTGTGATGTTTACAGATCTGTCCAAGATAATTGCTCTGTAACTCTCATCCTTCTCTGCTTTCTCTCTTTCTGTATCTCCTCACTGCACCACACACACAAACACACACAGTTGTCTTGCTGTCTTTATGGGGACATACATTATTTGACATACATTATATAAATACGAATGCAGTTAGGAAACACTTTGTACAGTATGAGAGTCCCATGTCGAAGTGTCCTTGGGCAAGACACTGAAGCCCGAATTTCTCCCGATGCTGCGCCATCGTTGTGAATGTGTGTGAATGTTTATCAGATGCACAGGTGCGCCTTGTATGGCAGCCTTGGCCACAGTGTGTGAATGGTGAATGGTGCCTTGTGCCTGTACTATGTAAAAACGCTTTGAGTAGTCGCTAAGATTAGAAAAGCGCTATATAAACGCAGTCCATTATTCTCTGCCAAGGAGGTTATGTTTGCGGCTCGGCTTATTTTTTTTTGGCTGTCAGCAGGATTACAGAAAAACTACCAGTCCAATTTTTAGTGGTGGAAGAATTATTCAGATGCTTTACTTAAAGGAGAATTCCGGTCGATTTAAACACGTAGCTCTGTTGTTTGTAAATATGGAGTGCTGTCAGTAGCGAGAAAAACCAATGCACAATACAAGTGAATCTGACTGCAGTAGATGTGAAAGAAATGCATAAATGTGCTAATTCATCTCTGTTTAGTTCCGGTGTTGAGACAGCAAGACGAGTGCTTAGGGACCGTCTACAAACTACAACACCGAAAAGAGATACAAAAATATTTTCGAAAATAGGCATATGCTTATAATTATAAAGTAAGTGCTGTAGTACAACTAGCAGGATACAAGTTATAATTGAGGTAAGTTTGGAGACACTACCTTATTTAATCATTAAATGAATAAATATTTTTGTATCTCTTTTCTGTGTTGTAGTTTGTAGACGGTCCCTAAGCACTCGTCTTACTGTCTCAACACCGGAACTAAACAGAGATGAATTAGCACAAATTGTATGCATTTCTTTCACATCTACTGCAGTCAGATTCACTGTGTTCACTCAGAAGGAATCACTTCACATGGTTAGGCACTTGGAATGACATTTTGAACATGTAAAGAGGCTAAAAGCACGTTTAAAACGTGCCCTGTTTCAGCCTCCTGGGTGCTAACACTAGCAGGAGGATAACATGGTGTAGGCAACACCGATTGTTTTTGTTTTTCTCGCTACTGACACTTTTTTTTTTTCCTACAATAGCCTTAGACCGCTGTCGTAGCAGAAGCAACTTGCGTTTGTCAACATCAAGCTGACAAGAAACTCTGTGGCAGATAAAGTTTCTGATCTTTCTGGATTAGGTGGTTTACTGGTCTGGCCCACTTGAGATCAAATTAAGAGTATGTGGCCCATGAACTAAAATGAGTTTGACACCCCTGCTCTTTTTGTTTAATTCATCTTCTGACAGCACAAAATGGAGCAAAAAACAGAAGAGAGGAAGATGAAAGACAAACTTTCTTTCATGCTTCCACACTCTCTCACAAATTCCATGAGCGAACACAAAGGTTTGGTGTCAGCCCTGGCCTGGCTCTGCCCTTGTGACCTTTGACCCCTGTTTAAGTGAGAGGCCATTTCAATGGACAGCCCTGCATCGCTGCCTTTGATGGATAGCTGCAGGAAACTCACATACGCTTACACTGAGTCAAAGAAAACAAATGCACAATACTTCATTAATTTATCAATGATTTGTTAGCATATGAGGGGAAAGGTAGACACAGATCAGAAGACATAGAGTAAACTCTATCTCACTCAAACCTTCCAGGAAACTCTTAGTGCTGTAATTACTTCACACATCCCTGTGGGGCGGCTCGTTTTCCTGGCATGAGCTCAGGGTCTAAATTAACGTCTGTGGAAGAGATTCATTTTTCCTAATTACATGACTGCTCGCTGAACATCTCGCGGATGTAATCCTGAGACATTATGCCATCAAAATATTGACTTATTACAACACTGCTTATCTTCGTGATTTCCTGCATACACCAGCGTCTGGGTCTGACTTGTTCTGTGTGTTCTTTGGTGCGCCGGTCGATACTTGTTGAGAGAATCTGATCATAGGAATGTTGTTATTGCACACTCTGGCCTTTCCTGTCATAGAAAATAGCAGGAAAACAAAGACCCGAAGCAAGAAAAAATGAACGATGAACGAGGATCCTTGAACTCTGACCTACAATAAGCACTGTAGAAGTGGGTGTCGTAATTATCTTTTCTTGACAGGAGTAAAAGTCAGTGTGGCTTTTAAATGGACGCTCTTATCTGCTGTACTATATGTGATGTAAATTCAGGATGGTAAAGCAGTGGGAATGCAAACTAATGCGTCTTCAATACGTGGGCAAAATCTGACCCATTGAGATGTAAACTGTAATAAGCAGAGGGAAATCTTCTGGCATTAGGGTCACTCCAAAACATTTAAATTAGATTTCATATATCCCTCGTCCATTACAACATTTTCACCATACTCACTTCACTAAAAGGAGAAAGAGGAGGATGATTGTGACACAAAAAAGTGTGAAAAGGAGAATCAGCCAACTTGTATGCATTTTATGCAAATCATTTTACTGAAGTCTTCTTTGAAAATATATTTTTATATATATATATATATATATATATATATTTTTGTTATCCGATAGCTCTTTGATCAACCCATGTCCGCCAGACCTTCCTCCACAGAGCTGCAGAGGAAGGTCTGGCTAGTCCACACAGAATCCCGGGATGGGAGAAAAACGGGCTCTGGTTTATTGGCATTTCTTTAAACCAATCACAATCATCTTGGGCGGTGCTAAGCCCCGGAGACAATGACGGTGCCTCTGCGAAATAGCCTCGGGAAGGAACTTGTTTTGGTGGAATGTGTAAGTTCAAAGGTTGTCTTAATCGAGCAACAGAAAACTTAGATTGGACAGATAGTCTAGCTAGCTGTCTGGATTTACCCTGCAGAGATCTGAGGAGCAGTTAACCATAGTCCTCAGAAATCCACCGGAGTTTAAAATTCCAACACAAAGAAAGCGGAAGGTAACGGACATCTGGCCAAAATGAGGGGCATCCGGCGGAATTTATAAACACAAAGTTTGAATTTCTGTTATTTTCAACATTGTTTTACTTTGCATAGTTACAATCAAACACCTTTACCTGAGGGAGACAATTCATGCTCAAAACGTTGTCATGTCCATGTACAAGATGGAATGTAGAGCTTTTTTCCCCCCTCTAACTTACAATCAAAGAATACTTTAACAAAACAAAGATTTCATTCTATCTTTTTTCGGCAGTGTGAACATGTTTCAAACTCTAAATCTTTGCTGAACGTCTCTAACGCTCCTGTTGACTGCTTGACTGCATGTTTTCCGTGTGACCGCCCCAGGGCCTCTGCCAGGGCTTGTGTGGGTGTGTGTGCGTGTTGTGTTGTGTTGTGTTGTTGCTGTGTTGCTGTCTTGTCTCACAGTCAGACATGTATAAAGTACAAGAGACCCAGACTTGAGTAAAAGTACAAGTGCTCTATCAAAAAAGTGACTTATGTAGAAGTTGAAGTGCTCTTTAAGCACCACACTTAAGTGGATGTACTAAAGTATTCAACATTTTTTTATTATTTTATTTATTATTTTATTTATTTTATTTATTATTATTTCAAATGTTTAGCCTAAAGGACACTCACAATTCCTTTGGCTGTAGCAGCAGTACAAGGAATGATTTGTAACCTTTTTATAATTGTAACTGTTGGGATTTTAACCCTGTGAATAGACCTCACAGCCAACTCCGGAAGTAAAAATCCCATTGATTTTCTCCATAAGGATTTAGAATATCAGTCATAATGTCTAAACCATCCGAGGTAGACTGACCCCGAGCTACGTGGTTGTGAAACAAAGGTTTCTGCTCCTGTAGAAGCTAGAAGTCCGTATGAAATCAACCTTGTTTTAAGAAAAACATGTTTTATCCGTGATTTAATGGAGAAAAAATACACTACCCACAATCCTAAGCGTAACAGCAACATCTCTGATTGGTCCAACTCACTGTTACCATAGAAACGTTTACCGTACCCGCGAAACCACAAACGGCTAGAGCGAGCTTCTACCATTGAACTCTACGATAGTTTCTGTACACGGTCTTGTACTTTTGCCTTTTTTGCCGTTTTCAAAATGTTTTTTGTGTTATGCTCACTATTCATCTCGTAGCTGGTTGGCTTGGTTCCAGACTTAAAACTCTCTATATAAGCAATTTTCAAAACGTCACTGAAACAATTGAATGGGGAAAAACACTTCTGGAGACAGAGCTGAAAAAAAGTGGGCGGTCACTGTTGAGCTCTATGCTGGATAATGTGTATTAGCTGCTCCAGGGCTCCTATCAGAGAGCATGAGTCACCAGGTGGAGTTCAACGTTTTACTTGGTAGTAAGATGGTGCATTACAGGCAGTCACAAGCTGTACATCGCTGGATATATAAAGGAAGTTTCTGAAATAAACCCCAAAAAGGTACATTAATGTCACAGCTGTTATAACTACTATTATCTGATATATAACAGTGGGTTATTAATCACTTATTAACAAATACTGAAATAAAATGTACAATTATCACACTGTGAAAGTAAAATGAACATTTTGAACAGAACAGTAACGATTAAAGCCCCAAAAAACGTATCACACACTAGCTAATAACGTGTGATGTACAGTGGAAAGTTAGCAAGCTAGCAAAATACAGATAAACTAGCAGCTTCACATCACAGGGTAAAATGGCTAACATTCAGTACGCAGACTGAAACAACTCAGAAATAGCTTAATCTTCTGCAACAATAGCTAAATAGAAAGAGTACAAACTTACATTGTCTCTGACTTCTGAACAGGCAACTGCCGTAATGAAAAGAAACACCAAACACGAGGCAATCTCAGGTATTTCTTGCGTAGCTTACGTAATTAGCGATTACAACACCCAAGAGTGTTTTCTGAAGATTTCCCCTCTCTGATAAACAGGGCTGTACTTGAAACTTTTTTCCATTTTTTCTCCATAAATTGGAGACGGCGACCCAGACCGGAGGGACCAGATGGACAGTTATCCACTGAGTAAGTAAACTAGACAAGTTATGTTTAACATTGATGCGATTATTTCAGATATATTGAGCAAATCGCTTTTGATTTTAGTTTGCATCGCCAGCTATAAGTCATGACTGGTTTCCCGAAGTACAAGGCTCTGTTGCGGCGTAGCTCTCTCTCTCTCCTAGCCCTTTCACGGAGCTCCCACAGCTCTTCGTTCAATACACTGTACACTTACAAAGTTCTCAATGCTTCTGTTAACATGTAGGGACGCTCAGTATGCTACCGTTGAAGTTTGGTGATATTTTGAGCGTTTTTAGTGGTACAAAATAGCGATTTATTTTTATTTTCCCTGTGCCCCGAATACTAGCGTTGTAAGCTAATCAGCGGTTTGTTAAACTAATTCAACCTTTAATTTGCTGTGGTCTTAGAGCCAGACCATAACATTTCGGGAAGACCTTTGGCAAGGATCCTTAATCAAAAATGTTATTTAGGTTTTGTGATATAAAAAGGTTGTGATGAAGTTAGTTCTGGGGCAGAATATTTTATATGTTTACAAAAAAACGTTATCGAAGATGAAAGTAAACGCAAATGAGGTAACAGTGCATTTAGAAGAGTAAACTACTAAAGACACGAATAATACAAAATGAATTTACTGTATATGAGGTAAAATGAATGTTGTTGTTTTGAACGTGAATTGCAGCACTTGTTACCTCAGCTCCCATTGTTAGCATTTCAATCAGGAGGGACTTGAAATATGCAAAGGTTTATTTGTACATATGCATAATATGAAATGTATAGAGTCTTTGGAGATTAGACTCCATCGTTTATAAAAAATAATTTTAAAGGGGTATAGAAGCCAAAGATCCATCCCCCCCCCCCCGACGGAGTCTAGACTCTGATGGTGGTGGTGAAGGAGCACGAAGACCGGACCCAAGGAGTCGACGGGAGCGGTCTACCGGAGGAGGCCCAAGGGTGCCGATGACTGGAGGTGAAACGGGAGGAGGAGGGTTGCACGCTTTGCCTGAAATGACAACTGACAGCCGCAGAGAGAAGAACAGAATAAAAGCAGGGATGCCATGCTGTGATTGCATCGTGGAATTCATGGCCAATTCTGGTTGGTTTAACTGAAAAGTTAACGTCTAGAAATAGTTGACAGTTTTAGGAAGAGAGAGAGGTGATGTAGTTTAGAACTCTTCCTGAAAGAATTTACACTGAGCTTCATGCCTCTCATGTTTACAAGGCGTCTCATATGTGACGTGAAGAGCTCTGGCTGTCAGTAGATCTGGACCAACCTGCTCTGCATCATCTGTCGGTGCTGGGATGCCAAACGCTCTTACATAGCTCTCATACTCAAGAGGTGAAGAAGTGCGTTAGAGCTCTCTAGAGTGACAGCAGGGTTTTGAGTGCTGATGTAAAGCTGAGTTTAACCTCTGACTGTCCCATAAAAAGGCATTAAGACACATTAGGAAAAGTACATTTTAGTTCGAGTACATCAAAAACAAAAAAACAGTAATGTCAGGGTATAGTATCCCAGGCCAGATCTCTGAGACAATAGAGGGTTATTCTTTGAGGCTCTGCTGAGACCTGACCAGCTTTAATCTTTCTCACAGTGTCTTGTTATTTTTCTGATAAAAGGTGAGCCTTATCAAAAGCTTTCTTTTGGCAGCGCTTTTCCCCCTACCTCCCGTTCTTTGTGAGTTAGGTAATTGTCTGGAAATTCAGGCTTGATGGGCAGAATTGAGCTTGTCTCTTCTTCTCTACAGTTTTCTCTGCTGCATAACTTCCATTTAGTAATGAAATAGCAGAAGAACAATGTATACAATTTCTGTGCAGTGTGTGTGTGTGTGTGTGTGTGTGTAAATATTCATGAGCATACCATAAAAGGCAGAAAACCATGTCATTTCTATCAGTGTTGCATTAGGGCCCATAGAACAGCACCTGGCCATTTTCAGCCCAACCAATGTTACATAGCCTATTAGGAGACCTTCAGGAACAGTGTGAAATACCCTGTATAATCATTATATCACCCCTTTCAAAATGCTGTTTTTTTAGTACTTGGGACTTGTTTTAGTAGTTTTGCACATTATTACAATCAGTTATGACAAATATGAACAGTCAGACAGGCAAAGTCCCCCAGTTTTAATGTCTAACCTGAAGCACTTAAACTATCTCCTATAAGCAAAAATGTAAATTAAGAACAACTTTATGAATAACTGTACCTGCTCTAGTTGTAATCTCATGCAGTTTTATATCACAATAGATGATTTTAATGGCCCTTTTATGAACTCCCTGTGTTTTCACTTTCACGTGAGAGTGGTTAAGACAATTGGTTTCAACTGGAAATTTGTTTAAAAATGTAATGGCTAGGATTATAATTTGATATGAAATCAAAATAAAGCCCAGGACTACACAAATAAGACCCAAGTTGTAAAAAAAACAACCATACTTATCCTTAGTAATGTTTTTGCAATGCTTTAGTATTTATGTCCTTGATTGCTAAAGCACTTTTACAAAAATAAAAATATTTCCACTTTCTAAATAGATCTCAGTCAACTTGACAAATTGCTTCACATGTTGATCTGGAGACCAGAACAGCATAAAGGCGAGCGACCCTGGCAGACTCCTGCACTGACTGGGTCATGTGTTTCCCAACCAGCCGTCTAGACGGACAGACAGCGCTCTGAGGCCCCGTTGCAAACCCCCCGGTGTCCCTGAAAACAGGCGTCTATTGAGCCAACCAACACACTTTCCACAATGTCATGGTCTAATTCATGTCGAAGTGGGGCTCTCCTTACATGACTGGACTCAATTAAAGCCACTGAGGCTTGAAAGCACAGCAGGAGAATGGGAATTGCACATGTACACCTATGTAGAATGTGTTGAGCCATTACACACACACACACACACACACACACACACACACACACACACACACACACTCCTAAGCACAGACACATGCAGTCCTTGTAGAATTCCCACCCTTTGCAGTATGCTTGGTGAATCACTGCCGTACTATGGCTCCATCCCCAAGAGATATTGTTTAGAAAAATCTTTTTTTTTCTCCTCTGATTGTACAGTACCCACATTGATCTTGCTAATTAGGCAGAGATAACTCGTGTTTTGGGCTGGAATGTGCTCAATTAGTTAAACACATATGTCACTGGAAAACTCCTATGTAATCCCTCTGTCTTTTTTATAAAAGATATTCCCCAGATGTAGGCTACTCATGGATTTAAAACCATGCAAAACATAATCCCTACACATACAGAATAACGCCTCCACCCTGCTTTTGGGTTGCCCTTTCCCTCCTCCCGCTGTCTCCAGGTGGTACTGTATGTTAACTTCCAGGTTCAAAGATGGTGTGGGCAGATTAGGAATATACTAACATATCACTATCAGTAGGTGGACAGCTGTGGTGGTGAAAAGATGCAGCTGTTGTTTGACAGTGTGAACTATTGAGCAGATTGCTCTGGTACTTTTATTATGAGTATATGCCATGCAGAGTTTGAATTACACCGTGCTGGGAGGGTATCCCGCTGTACACATGCACACCTATCTATACGTGCAAAAATATATTATCAAGACATTTCAATGCATTCAGAGAATATTTATCCTAGGACAACAAAGACATAGAAAACATATTCACTGTTGCATTGTTTTTTTTTAAACTCCAGGAGACATTTACTTGAAAGACAACATAAGGTGTGTTGAGTGCCTCCCTACGCTGGATTGCTACAGCAGGGATAGACAGCATTGTGTTTATTAGACAAAAATTATATAACAGGAACCTAAATATACAGGAAAATACAAATGTATACAGAAAAAATCAGGGGCACCAAAAAGTACGATATTTTAGAGCTCCACCTAGATTTTTCAATTGAGGCTTTCTGGCAAGCTTATGTCTCATTCAGGGGAAATGAGAAACTTGTAGCTCCCCCTTATTTTGAACACTGGTTACATGTACAGGATGGATTTAAAGTGCCCATATTATGAAAAAAAAAATCACTTTTTCTGGGAATTGGGGTGTTATTTTGTGTCTTTGGTGCTTCCACAGACATACAAACTTTGGAAAAAAAAACATCCATGTTGTTTTGAGTGAGATACGGGCTTCTGAATGTGTCCTGCCTTCAATAAATTGTATAGAACTATTAACATGTCCCTGTTCTGCAGGTATTCCACGCAAAGTTGGAAGTGCGCCCTCGTTTAGAAGAAGTCTCTCGGCTAATCCTGCCTCGTACAGGCCGAAGTTGGAGAAACAGCTAGCTAGCCTTTTTGAAAGGTATCTATTTCCCCAAGAGTAGTATCAATGTTGCTTTCCACTTGATGGGGCAAATTTGTTCAAACATATCAGAGATTATTGGTGAAAATTGCATGTAGAGCTACAACTGCATATAAAAGAGAAGACAGATGCCCTTCAGTAAAGCAAAGACTCTTCAAGTAGGCTGCAAAAATTGGTGTCACTGTCAGTCTGAACACCCCGGCTTAAGATATTCAAACAAACACACCAACATATCCTCATTTAAAGGCCCTGGAAACAGCAGAGTAACTGCAAACATGCACACAGGTGTTTTCATTTATTCTGCTTAACTAGACTTCGGCTCAAGATGGGCAAAGCTATGATGGAAAATAAAAGAGGTCACCACCAAGAATTTTCCACTCAGGGGAAAAAAAACTACAACAGGAGAGTGAAGCGCATGTTAAGCAAGCACAAGCTGCACATTCCCGCACAGTCCTGAGAAGAGGTCTATACAGGCAAAATAAGTGACACCTGTATGTGTGTGCACCTTCGTTGTGTAGATCCTGATATCAATCATCTTCAAAACCACCACACTTCACATTAGAAGTAACATTCTGTGTTAAACAGTCTTTTTCTTTCTTTCTTCTTCTTGTTGAAAAAAAACAGAGAGATGTTAGGGGTTTTAGCATTGACTTCAGTACAGCCAGAGCTAGTGTCTATAGTCGTTCATGAGGGCTGCCACTTTGTCTGATTAGCACCACCTCCAGAAACTTGTCAAACAACAGACCAAAGGGGATGTTTGACTAATTGGACACACTGCTTGAACAGATTAGTTTGACATATTTTTAGTGGGAAACTGATGAATAGTAATCATAATGTTAACCTGGACCTAGCTAACCTTACCCTGGCTGCTTATTAGCAACAGCGGAGGATCTTTAATGGAAAAATGGACATAACTAGTTGCCCCTCTTTGTGCTATGGTCCCTCTGACCCTGTTTTTTTCCCACGATGTACTGTGTTTGTGTGTGTGTGTGTGTGTGTGTGTGTGTGTAAGAGACGGCACAGTTATCTCCACTGTAAAGCTCCTACCATTTCTCTTCTAACAGGACACATGAACAGGAGCCTCACTGTTTCTGTGTGCCTGTTTGAGAATACACTCGGCCCCTCTCGCTGCAATAAATCGCATCTGCTCACAATGCGCAGCACCATGGAGCCGTGGAAGGAATTAACGCTCGGTGCTCTTCATGCGGTCGCTGAGGCCATGCATGCTTCTGACTCTGGTGTTCAGGCTGTGAACACTCTCAATCTGTGATTGTGTGTGTGGACCTGCATGCAAAGGTGGTGAATAGTGTTTGTATGGGTCTTTGTTCCTGTTTATGCACCCTGAAAGTGTGCATAAATGTGTGTATATGCTTGTACCCATTGTGTGTGTATGAATGAGTATTTGTGCCACACCCACCACGCCAACTTTTCCAGATGAGCCCAGCAGACTGAAGCTTGAAAGCATGTCTTCCATAATGTTATCACCACTCTATTTTTTCAGCTGTTTATACTTCTGTCAGTGGAGGCCATTCTCTGCATTCCACCGCACGCCACCTACATTTGCTCATCTAACATGGAAAGTGTCCACAGTCTGACAACAGCTCCACTGTCCCCCACCAATTAACCTACAGGGACTCCTCCTGTGTTCAACAGTGTCATAACATATCATAGCATTCTGACAAAGATCAGTCACATAATGGATATTATTGATATAAATGTTTTTATTTTACTATATTTTATTTCTGTATAGTCTTTAATTTGTACTCAAGTTAAATGTAGTTAGTACGATCGTAGTCTGAGTTTTGTAGCTAGCTATACTTTATGTTTAGTTTCAGTTCTTCTGGTAGTGGTTTTGGAAGGATTAAGGTTTGAATATGTAGCCATGTTATAAAATGTAGAAAAAAAATCATTTACTTTTTCAGATTAGATAATCTGCTAATCTGTCCCGGTGGTCCTGCTCCACGCCCTGCTATGCCCTGTTACACCCCGCTATGCCCCTGTTACACCCCGCTACATTCTGCAGTGTCCTGCTACGTCCTGCTATGCTCTGCAGTGCCCTGCTATGTCATGAACTACTACAACTACTATTTCTGGTCATTGTTCCAGTATCGTTATCTTGTGGGAATTACTGGAATTGTTGGGTCTGTAAATTATAGAGTGTGGTCTAGACCTGCTCTATCTGTAAAGTGTCCTGAGATAACTCTTGTTATGATTTGATACTATAAATAAAATTGAATTCAATTGAATTAATACAGAAATCCTTATTTAAGGGAATGTGAGTTTCTAGTCGGTCAAAATCATATTATGTCTGTCAGCTCATTATAACTCTAACTCAAGAAGTTCAATTCAACACTTTTATTGTCCAAATTGAGAGTGTGGGAGGAAACCGGAGTACCCGGAGTAAACCCACACTGACACAAGGAGAAACCACACACAGCAACAAGAGTCATTGTTGGTTTGCGAGATCCTGACCTTGTTGCTTCGAGGCCAGTGTTGTGCCACTAGCCGTGTTTTCATTTACGTTTGTATGCACATTTTAGAAGAAGAATAGAATGCCTTTTATTGTCACTACACACATGTACAATGAGATTAAAAGCAACTCCTTTTCCAGTGCCAACATGTACGTAAAATAAATATAACAACATGGAATAAAATAAATAATGCAAAAAAAGGGGGGGTAAGGTGCACAGTTCTGAGACGCTATATACATATACAAAAAAGAATATGGTTGTATATACAGTGTGATATGCAGTGTGGGTTATTGCACATTATCTGAATATTGCCCAATAGTGGTGATCATATTCAATGAGTAATAGATATTGGACAATGAGAGACAATTTTAAGTATTATTTTATTATTATATTATAATTATATTATTATTTTTAAGTGGGACTTCCTCAATTGGGCAAAGAAGTTTTTAAGTGCCTTTGAGGTTGTTTTTGCCTTTGTTGAACAAGACTTGATGCGCTAAATAGGATATGGAAACAAATTTGCTGAATAAGTTCTGACGTAGCAAACACACAGGACTGATCAGCTGTTTCTGCGGTCGCCGTCTTCCAGGAAATTCCTATAATGTTTCTTCGTCTCCAGACCACATGAAACATGACCACTACTCGCTGACAGGAAAGAACAATTAAGACTTGCAATTAAGACCTTTGTCCATTTTTGTCTCGTAGATGGATTAGATGGTCAAGGCGACTTGATTATTTTCCAGTTAGTAGTCTATATCCACCGCGTTCCACTTCTGGGATTGCTTCGGTGCCACCGGAAATTCTGCCAGATGTCCCTCTTTTCGGCAGGATGTCCGTTACCTTCCCCTTTCTTTGTGTTGGAATTTTAAACTGGTCGATTTCTGAGGACTATGGTTAACTGCTCCTCAGATCTCAGCAGGGTAAATCCAGACAGCTAGCTAGACTATCTGTCCAATCTGAGTTTTCTGTTGCATGACTAAAACAACTTTTGAACATACACACGTTCCACCAAAACAAGTTCCTTCCCGAGGCTATTTTTCAGCGGCACCATGGCTCTGTTTGGTGCTTAGCACCGCCCAAGACGATTGTGATTGGTTTAAAGAAATGGCAATAAACCAGAGCACGTTTTTCTTCCATCCTGGAATGCTATGTGGACTAGCCAGACCCTCCTCCGCAGCGCCGATGGTTATTGGGTTTACTGGCAGATTACAGCCATGTGAAATGCACCTATTCCGTATTTCTTTTTTGCAACATTTAAAAGTTTGCTTATAATTTGCTTGACAGTTGAATGGAAACACTGCTATTGTGCAGCCCTACAAAACTCTTAGCTGTCTTAATTACATTGCTGCACACCTCCTCCATGCAGCTGCTGGTGTGCTGCTTTATTGGATGAGTGTGATTAAAAAAAATGAAAATGAACCGTGCAGAGAAACCCATGACCTGGAGCACATCTTTCCACCAACAGCGGTGGGCAGCCTTCTTTGCTAGCCGATCAGACAGCTCTTTGACATGGGCTTGCAAAGACTTTACGATGGTTGCGTCTACAACTTGATCCTCTAGCAACATTACAGTCTCCAGCAGGCGCCTACTGCAAAATTTAATTTGCAGGTCTTTCAGCACAGCATCGCACACTTTCTTGATGCTCTTCACATCCGGGCAGAAGCCTTTGGTGACAGTTAGCCCCTTCATCGTCTGGTTAATGAGTCTCTTAATGTGGGAGATCCAGTCCTCCTGGCTGCGGTTCTGGAGAGCTTGACACTTGGTCATCACTCTTACTGTCAGCAGGGTAACAAACAACCTGAGTGGGTCCTCACTCTCCGCCTCGGTTGTAGACTCACAACCTGCAGAGACAGAAGGATCAGCAGACTCTGTAGATGTTTCAGGTTGGTCCATTGTTGACGTCGGAGTTGTTCTCTCTCCCTTCCTTCGCAATTGTCTCTGATGTATGTTCTTCAGGTGCTGCACTTGTTTGCGATTCTTCCGTTTTTTGTATACAATGCGTACTAATCTTCAGTAGTCCGGTAGTCTCTGGTGTGAGATCTAATCCTCAATCTGGGATACTTTGTTCCTTTGATGTGTCATAGATTCTAGAATCCCAATATGATGTCACAAAAACTAATGATGTCACACTAACAAATTCTCTTCCAAACAAAATGGAGCTCAACAGTGTGGTTCCGGAACTAAGAATCCCATTCATTTTCTCCATAAAGATTTTGATTATTAGCCATAATGTCTAAACCATTCAAGATAGACTTACTATGAGCTAGGAGATTGTGAAACGAAGGTTAATGCCCCTGTAGAAGCCACAAGTCTGTTTGATATCAACCTTGTTTTAAGAAAACATGTTTTATTCGCAATCTTATAAAAACAGTACTACACTACCCACAATCCAAAGTGTAACAGCGACATCTCTGACTGGTGGAGCTGTTACCATGGAAATGTGTACCGCATCCGTGAATGGCTATAGCGAGCTGCTACCACTGAAGTCTATGATCGTTTCTGTACAGTCTTGTGTCTTTGCCTTTTTTTCAGACCAGAAAATACACATCTTAACTTATGGTCTAACTATGGTAGCAGAATGGCAAAGCTTTTAATTTCCCTGCACATATGCAAAAGAAAAAAGCAGACATTATCCAGGCTTGTAAACCTGCAAATTATCTCCAGAAATTAGATTGTTAGCTGTGGGGGAACATTTGGTGAATGAGCAGGTCAACTGGGGACAGTAGGCCACACTTTGATCATAAGCAGAACAGATTATTCCAGTAAGTGAATTAATTAGAAACCTAGACCAATCTGGGCCTGAGGCCAGCTACCCCACTAACAGGAGAGAGAGAGAGAGAGAGAGAGAGAGAGAGAGAGAGAGAGAGAGAGAGAGAGAGAGAGAGAGAGAGAGAGAGAGAGAGAGAGGACCGAGACCACATGTGACCCACATCTGCTCCTGCTATATCACGGAGTGCCCAACTCCATTTAACCTTTGTTTATCCAATTCACTGAGTAGGCCTACCACAAGTTCTTATACACATCCTTCTTGATAGTCATACAATTTTAAAGCGTAACTCTCTCCAAAATGCAACCTAGGTTTTTTAGTGAATATACCAGAGTCAAACGTTCATTTAAAAGCATAATTAGGATGGAAAAGCCACTTTTAAGATTTACTGTATTCTCGTTTTTGGTCAAATGGCCTTTTGAATGGGAGTGCTAGGGGCATTTCTATGATAGCATCAAAATCGCTATTTTTAAAACACTAAGAAGGCTCAACACAACATGAAACTTTGCTCGAAGTATGACCAGGGGCTCTACACATGAACTCGAGCATTGAGAACATTGTTTGTGTACACAGAGTTTACTAAAAAGAATTTTTAAAAAGAAAGGTTTTGACAACTCACTGTAGCTGTTGGTTTTTCTGGTCGCCGTCCATCGAGCCAGTCAAAAAGTCAATCTCGAAAAACTTTGACTCGGGTACATTCACAAAAAGACATTAGGTTGCATTTGGTCCGTGACACTCATAAGTGTCCAGCTGTAGGTTGTAGCTGTAGATGTTAAAGAAATGTTGGGGGGAGTTCTCTTATCCAAGTCAATCAATTATAAAAACATTTTACTCAATAACTTCATTGACGAGATCTGGGAAATGGTGACACTTTAAGAAACACGAGCAGACAGGTTGTACAAAAACTTTTTTATGAGAAGAAAACAATGGCAAACATTAAAAATCTTTTTCGCAGATTGACCTCCTGGTTCAACTTTCACCTACTGTACTTACTGCATAACAGTTTTTCCATGCAACGAGCAACCAACATTTCAGTTGTGCTAACTTTCTGCTGCACTTCCAGATTGGTTAAGATGTTAGGAGATAGCTACTCAGGAAGTAGGAGGAACCTTAAGGTGTCAGTATACTTCAACAGAGGTTGGATGCTCGAAAAGGGTCTGAAACAACTACCACCACACCTCGCAAACGGGAGCGCTCTCCGAAACCGACATTTTAACAAGCACGGCCACTTCATGCAGCGATTGGCCAGGTGTGTGAGAAAGCAAGCAGGATTTAAACTTCTCTCTCAAGCTTTATCATTCTTTACACAATTATTGCTGTCACTCTCCATCTTTACAACCGAGTGCAAGGCTATTAATGCTTTTCAGCAAAAGACTCAGAAGATGTGTGCGATTATACCCATATTTAAATGATTACTGTGTCTCGTCCCTTTCTATGACAACTGGCTTTTCACTCATTCTTCGAGTGTAGCCATTTGGAACAGCTATAAACACTTTGCTTTCCAAAATGGTTGGACAACACATCATACAAACTATTTCTTGCAAGCGTAGCCATGCCTTTACCCATTCATTTTAGACTTCACACCAATTTTCTGTGCTTACGGACTTCTTAAGGTTTTTGAATCCTGATGATTTTCCTTTTTTTGGGAAATCAACAAAAACTAAAAATGATTAACCTTACTGCAGGTATGGAGACCAAACCAAAAGGTCTATCTAACTGTCTACAGAAGCATTTAGACGAAAACCCTGCAAGGCTACGCCATTAGGACACAGATTGTTCTGTGATGACTGTTTTCAAGCACAAGGAAAGCCTGTCCAATCACATCAAACCTTTTCTTCATAATCCATGACACAGCTTCGCCTGTCAGCTCAAAGGAAAAAGTACACAGTGTAGTTTACGCCCTCTGGGATCATTTCCCCTACCGTGTTTTTATATTTTCCCTCCTGATAAAGTCGTTGAAGAGAATCCATTGGGGGAGTCAATGCCAAGCCTCTCTTCTGTACCCCCCACCCACTCTCGCCGTGACAATACACGGAAGCAGCCAGCTGAGGCCTATTTGGGTAACAAGAGAACACTCTGGGGTATCATTTTCACATCCAGAGCTCCAAAACATGCCGTCATATCCTCTCGGCTACCAGGCAGCATACAATACTCTGACACGGGACAATGTGAGCCAGAGGATGAGGGTGTGTTCCTGCATGACCGGGCTCATGGACAGATTTACACACATCAACTGAAGCCCCATTAGCACAGCAGCTTTCCACGAACAGGCTGAGGAAATCCCTGCCACCGACCCATATGCGTCCAGCCACACACAATACTCCATCACGCAGCTCACTCACCCATCTGGACTGCACCACGTGGCCATAGGGGTGTCCTCAGACTTGCAGGGATCATGACGTTCCCATTCGCTGATCGCTAAATTTTTTCCATGGGTTTTCCCTTCTTCTATTGTGTGTATGTGTGAGTGTGTGAGTATGTGAGAGTGTATGCGTGCAAGGCCTCCTGAATGCAAATGTTTGTACATTTCAGTGTGTGTGTGTGTGGTGAGAGGCTTTGGAAGGAATTTCATGGGATGATAGGGTTTCCCTGTCAGGCTTTTGACAAACTCTCCTACATCCTACGGAATTCCCACACATGTGGCAGACGACATCGCTAGTCTTTCATGCCTCTTGCCTTTTTCCTGTTGAGTTCTTGATATACAAGCCTCCTGAATTTTTTCCTTAAGTGTCCTTCAGAGGACCTGATCTGATCACTTTTGGACAAAATATTTCTTCCATGAAAACTAAATAATAATAAAAATATTCTCATGCCAAATTCTTTTAGCCTTTTATGTTCCGTTTAAATCTTAACAGCTGGTCTGATTATTAAAATCATGAATAATGGCAAATTATGTTAAATTGCCTTGTCTGCTTTTAAGTAGTTTCCAAGATTTTAGAGTTGTGAGACCCTTAATTAAGTTGAAATTTAAGTTGTTAAGACCCATCCAGCTGCTGATTCTCAATGGAGTTTTTATCTCATCATATAATGTCAGAGAAATTTAGACTTTCTCTGCAAAGCAAACATGAAGTTAAACTGTGTTCAAAACCAGTCCCTCATTCACCCATTCACTTCTCCTTATAGCATAGACACTATAACTTAGTGAGCAGTTAATTGAGATTTCTGACACTTATCATTTTTGCATAATCCCTGACAGCTGTTGAGTCAGTGTTTATCACTTCTAGAAAATCCAGAGCATTGCATTGTGGTATTGGCAGAACGTATTGTCCATACCATGGACTGTTTTACTTGTTTAGTTCCATTGTTGAATCTTTGAAGCCACTATATTATGGCTACATGTTACTACAGAATAGAGATCCTCTAAAATCCACTCCAGAACCCCTGGAAGTCTCTGCAGTCTTGTCTCTTTTTGGTTTACGACTGTCATACCATTTTTCCATCCAGCTCATAACGAGGAAGTAAGGTGACAAAGTATGAGTGCGCTAAATTCCACATATGGATCATAGGTTGGGGTAAGGTACGGGTCAAACAATCACAGGGCATTCACTCAGGGGGTCAGGGTTTGTGTTCCGTGTGAAACTAACAAGTCCACTATCATTTTGAAATTAACAGAAGTTTTATGGACTTTAGTCTATGACACAGTGACGTCCGTGACGTCACGTTACGTCCTCATTTTAGTAGTTTTACCTGACTCATTTGAAGCTAGTCCCTGATGTTTAACTAACCCTATCTATTTATGTTGCCTAAACTTAACTAGTCAGTCCCTCCAGAAAAACGCGATTATGCGATTGCATAATTCAATGCATAATCAGCCAAAGTCTGCATATTTATGCGGGGGCTGCATTTTTTCAAATACGCCGCTCTTTCACCGCATAAATTGCCAATTTCCGCACAAAATATGCAGGGCTTGCATGATTTCATAATCATCGCATTTTCGTTGCAAAAAAGTCACATATATCTTAGCAGAAAGTTGAAAAATGTTGCGTTTACTTCATACAAGAGCAGCCATTTTCTCCTGTTGCATAATCAAGGATTTTTACCCGCAACAATCACAAAAAAACTCTGAATTTTTCTGGAAGGACGGACTAGTCCCGTTACCAACAACATTAACTACTTGTTTAACCCTTGTGTTAACTTCGGGTCACATTGGCCCGTTTTAAATCAGAAAATATTGGACGTAGAAATAAGTGCTGAAAATGTGTAGAAGAAAAATTAAAAAATGTAAAACGTTGGAAAAAGCAAAAACAAATTGTGAATAAAGGCGTCACGGATGTCAGAAAAAAAAGTGTTTTTTTTCAAGGTTGAAACGAAGACAACACAAGGGTTAAAACTGCACCCGTTATGTTAAATACAATAGTCACCTGACTAATCCGCCACCATGCAGCAGTATTGGTCTTATTTGTCATTTTGGGAGACTTTGGAAATCCAATTATAATATTGTTTAGGTATGAGGATGTGTTGATCAAACATATTTCTCAATTTTGAATCATTCTCTGTTAAAAAATACCATTCAGGCCTGTAAACTATAAAGAAGCTTGTCATTTACTCTCTCTGTGGAACCTTTTTTTCCTCTGATGTCTTATTTTGGGTTAGAACTCGCTCCGTCTGGCGTGAGTCAGCCATGCTGTCCCAGTGCCCAGTACAGTATCCAAAACCACAGAACCTGGAGGAGGCGGTGGGGGAGTCATCCCTAAGTTATGCAACCTCCTTACCATTGTTGTCTTGGCAACCTAATGTTGTCATAGCAACCTGCTGCCAACAACTTACAACTGAAGGAAAAAGGGGCGACGCCAGTGTTGACAGAAAAGGAGCTCGGAGGTGTATTTGTGGCAGGGCAAAACGCACGTCATCTGCAGAGTATTCTGGCTCGCTGCATTGTGATTTTACAGTGATTGTGTCAGTGTGTGTGTGTGTGTGTGTGTGTGTGTGTGTGTGTGTGTGAGGCCAGTACACACATATCAGAGAGAAGTACAGTACATGCTCATACAGACTTGCTTCACATTGGTTGTCCTTGTGTCTGCATGTGTGTAAGAGTTTTTAGAGGCGGAGTGTGGACCAAGGCCTTGTGGTTTCCTGGCATGGGGAGTGAGGAAGCCCAGTTGGCATCAAAGAGGCGAGAGATGAGGACCAAGAGCTAAAGATGGACGCTGCTGAATGCCTGGTTGAAGTACACTTACAGTAACAGCCTCACCAAAGCCCTTCGTGTTCATACAAAAATAATAGTAATTCTGTGTTTCTACCTCTTGCTCCAGCATTTTAATTCCGTTCAGTCACAAACTGGCCTTTGTGTCTCTCTCTTTGTTGAAGGGACCTGGGGTTAGTGTGTGCAAACACTAAGACACATATTTTTCTCACATATAAGAAGGGAACTCTGTTGTTCGAAGGCAAGACTGAGTCACCGAAACTGAGGAACACCAGAGAGGAAAAACGTAATTCTTCTTTCCCCACTGAGGACCACAGGATGTTGAAAGAAATGTTAGGGAGAGAGGGGAGAGGAGAGACAGAGAAACTATTAACAAAGAGAGACATGAGAGCAAAGTGACGCGACAAGCAGGTGTGAGTAGAAGAAAAAAGGAGAAACGAGGAAGAAGGGAGAGAGGGATGGAAGCAGCCTCATGTTTGAAAAAAGAAATGTTGCAACGGCAATCTAGATGTTAACTTGACAAAGAAACAGATCAGTCTTTAAAAATGTATTTTCATCGATTTTTATCCTCGCACAGTGCATAGGAAAACACTTGTAACACTAGTAGAGTCGTCAGACTATCAGTCTCCAAAGCTTTTTTTCATGCCAACTTCTTACACATGTCCGGCATGCACTTTACAATTGGCTACAACACGTGAGCAAAAAGGAGTTAAACGACAGTCACAAACTGACATTGTGTCATTTTGAACTATTCTTATGTGCTGTCAGAATGTCGGTGAAAAAAATAGCAGAATTATATATAAATAAGCTAATTAATAGGGACATTGATGATATGTGAGAGGACTGCGACCACTCCCGTTGACTCCTGATATTTTTACTTTCTAACTAACCCCTGTACTCCAACAGTGCTACTGTTCCCTCTCACGCACCAGGTACCAAATATTGCATTAGCATTGTAGCTGTATATCCGTACCTTTCCAGTCAGTTTGAATGGAGCCGTTGTGGAACATTTACGTCTATGTTGTAATGCCAAAAAGCCATTTCTATAACAGGAAGCTGAGCAACAACGTTACAGAATTCTTGTCTGAAAAGGGTTAGTGAGGAGTGTGATAAAGGGAAGAAGAGCAAGATTTAGAGAAGCAAGTAAGAATAGGGCAACACAGAGTAAAGAAGACAGAAAAAGAGAGAAACAGCTCCAAAATATTGCTTCTCCTTTCCTTGTTCATTTGAGCATCTTCATTTTCCCACACTATGCCCTGATAAAATAGACATCCAGACACTTTGCCTAATTACAAAGGCAGAAAGTGTGTACATCCTCTTTCTCTCTCTTAATGTGTGTGTGTGTGTGTGTGTGTGTGTGTGTGTGTGTGTGTGTGTGTTTTATTATTGTATCCAAGGCGAAGCAGCCGTCTCTAAGTTTCCATCCTCCTCCTTCTTTGGAGCGGCAATTTCCTGAACCAAGGCCAGGAAACTCTGCGTCGGTCGGGTGGGCTGAGAGGCATAGAGGATTGTGGGAAGAAAGGGTGGATGGGGTTGAGGGATGGAGGGGTGAGGGAGACTTTATATAGACACTTCTATGCAACGACACTGCGGTGTGCTTATGTTACTGGCTAAGGGTTAATGGGGCATGTAATGACAATGAGAGCGATATTTTTAAAAACAGGAGGGGAAAAAAGGGAAAAGAATGGGCAGAAACAAAAGATGAGTGTGCAAGCGAGAGTGTGTGACAAGAAACAAGTGAGTGAGAAATGGTGTGAAAGGGCGATGGAGAGATAGACATAGAAGGTGACGGGATGAAGAGAAAAGCAACGAGGCTTACAAATGAGAGAAGAACAAAACAACTTCAGACAGACTGACAGGCTGCACAAAGATAAACATGGAGGGCCATTACTGTCCTTATGCCACTCATGGGTGAATGTGACCATCTGACCCACCACCACCCACGGCCACAGCGCAGTGAGGAGGAGTGCTGGATTTGACCACCCACGCCATTGCAGAACCACATTGTTTTTAAGGGATATTTTGCACTGATATTATATTTTTCAAAAACATTTGCGTTTGTGTTGTCATTAAAAGCAGTCCCTCCAAAAAAATGCGATGCGAAATTATGCGATCGCATAATTCAATGCATAATCAGCCAAAGTCTGCATATTTATGCGGGGGCTGCATTTTTTCAAATACGCCGCACTTGAAGTTTCATTGCATAAAATTGCATAAACATCCCGCATATTCCATCACATTTTTTAAGAAAATGTGCCGCATAATCAAGGATTTTTGCCTGCAACAATCACAAAAAAACTCTTATAAGAACTTATAAGATAGACAACTTGCATTACACTGTAATAAGGATGGACATTTCTAATACAATTATTTGTAAAATATGAATATAGGAACATTTATTTAAATCTGCATTAATACATTTTTGCCACTTCAGGGCAAACAAATGTTAAAGGTCCCATATTATGCTAATTTTCAGGTTTATACTTTTACATCTGTCTGTCTGATATATACTGTAATATAATCATAATATACCTCTATTCACCCTCTGTCTGAAACAATCCGTCTTTGCGGTTTTGCTCTTATTGGTTAGCGTTTTCGGGTCTTCCGCATCTGCACTCTCAACGTCTTTTTACGGTCATTGCAGCCGGGGAATGTAACGTCATTTTCTACCCATATAATGTATAGTTGTGACATCACAACCATACGGAAGTCCTGACATACTCGTTTAAAGGCACAGTTTCTAAATACAGGCTTTGTGCATTTCTCTGTGATTGAGGGTTTTGATACTTTCACAGTATTTATATAGCACCTCGATCTGCTTTATAAACCAAAAACACATGGAAATCTCACTTTTTGTGACCCTATGGGACAATTAAAACTGAAAGACACACACTGGCATTTCTTTGTCTCATTAAGTTATAGGTAAACAGTTAGGGTTACACACCCTACAATCTGCAGGTACAATATTGGCTCCCCCTTTAGCCCTGGTTTGGTCTCCACCAACTCCTGGGGGAAATATCTGGTTATTTAGCTGCTAGGAGTTCCACTTCCTTTACCAGCCACAGTCACTAACTTTGTCTGAGCTGCTAAGAATTGTTTCTATTAGGCCTTTCAAAGTCAACCTTAAAAAACCTGTACAGCTTTATCATTCTTCACTGCGGTTGTCACGATTTCTTTTGGCCATTTTCAGTAGGACTTCTTAATGGATGCGGCTATGTAGCTAGCTAGCTAGCTAAGTAAGAAGATGACATCCCATTCTCCCGCCTACAAAGCTGTAATTGGTCTGACCTCATTGAATTGCTGAACAAATCTGAGATTGTGGGCAGCAACTCATCCAATGGCAAAACAACACTTCCCTAACTACTGAAGTGCCCTTCATCAAAACCTCTGACAGCACCACAGCTGTTGTTTCCACAGCCTGACCTGTGGCCTGACTTTTTCAACAGGGATCAATTAAAAAATGGCGACCGGGGGCCTGAGAGGCCGAGATAACGCCTCTAATTTCATGTTCAGCTGCACAAAGAAAACAAACCTCACGCTTCCTGGTCACTATTAATTAGCCTTAGCCACTTGTGTTGCTTATTCAAGATTTTATGACTGATGTGCACACAGACACAAATACATGCACACTCAACTACACACTGCCCCCCCCCCCCCCCTTCGCATTTGCTTGTTATCTTCCTTACACCACTTCCTGAGTGGAATGTTGAGGAAGGCTTGTCTCGCTCTGGCACGTTGTTGACATCCCTTGCACAGCGAGATGCTGTGCTGTCTGTGTGTGTGTGTGTGTGTGTGTGTGTGTGTGTGTGTGTGTGTGTGTGTGTGTGTGTGTGTGAGAGGTGAGGTGAGATTCCTTAAGAGTGAGCTCATCGAAGGCTCAGCATGTTTTAAACTGAACTACCTAACTGAAGTGTAGCAAATGGACTGTGTGCTATTCATTGTGTAGTGGTGATGCTGATTTGCAGCTGTTACTGAGCCCCACACTGGCATTGGCTTAACATGATATCAGAATGAACCTATGAGAGAGCTATGAGAAAGAACTTCAAAAGTCTCTTTATGTTTTATGAGCACGGGGTGTGTGTTTTAAACTTCAACTGTGGATGGTAATGTTATACTTAATTTAGTTACATAATATCCACGTAAAATATTTCCTTCCGATTGGATGACAACTGAATGTTACAAATGCAACTAATGCAAACCTGTTTTACAGTTTTAACCTCAGACAAAGCTGTGACTAACCGTAGCAACAGTACTCCTGCTTAATGCTGACTTGCGTGATACAATTTACAAGCTGCAACGATGGAAGTTGAATGTTCAGTAGAATAGTGAAACATACAACTTAGAGGGCATTATCTGCAATTATCTTATATCTGCAATGCGATCTGGCAAAAATGCTTCATGTAATCAAATTTAAAATGTCAGTTGTTCATTTACTAAAATGGAAGGAGTCTGTACGTATAATGTTCATCCAGGCTGCTTTACACTTGGCTGGTGTATTACTGAGGACCCAAGAAAGTGCAGTGTTGAGTGTGAGCTGGGTACAGCTCGCTCTTCGTCGCTCGCTACAGTACATTCAAGAACAGATGAAGATAGAGACACGGGAGTTGTTATATTGTAACAAAGTCGAACATTTCAAGCATCAGCGATGTAACTTTTGGAATGAACACTTTTGCAGAAATAGCCTGCTCCCAAATACCTAACCGTAAGTAAATGAAGCATTGCTTGCGGGGATGCAACTATGTCATGGTGGGTGTGTTGCTTAGGACCAGAGGAAGCTGTCGAATGTGAAGCTGTTTGGATGAGTGGTTCTCAAAGAAAGCTGCAAGCAGCAATACCGGAGTCCAAGCAATTTGCCCGTTCTGAACAGGCACGTTTTGAACGGCCCTGCACTATTTTACTGACTATAACTAACTTTTGCTTCTCTGTTTTAAATAAGATGTAATACAGTGTCTGCACCTCGGAATTCCTGACCCTATGTAACATCTAGCCTAAACGTGAAAGAGTACATGTCACAGACCTACAGTAAATAGACATTTCACTGATTGCTAATGAATCTTGAACACACTCAGCCTACAAGAATAGAAAATAGTTTTGCGTTTGTTTTGCATAAGCACAACAACACACTTGCAGATGTGCGGTAATAAAAAAAGATTGGACTCATCAGGAGAAAGAGTACTCTGTTGTGGTGTGCATCCTCCACTGTCATTTTTGAATATCAGGACGCCTTTCTGTTATTACTAATTTAGTCAATAGCTTACTTACAATCATTTTAGAAAAGCTGTGATATTTCTTATTTGGCATTTTTCAGTGCTATCAGTTTTGTTTCAGGAGGTACCATTCATGTGATAAACTCATGTAATCACAACAGAAACTCGTCCATGTTCTTTGCCGAATGACGAGTAGTATTTGCTAACTGTTTATGCTCAAGGGGGCAGCAGGGTAGTATTGTGTTGAAAGAGTCTGTCTTGTAACTAAAATGTCTAACATTCAATCCCTACAATCACAAAAAGTTCTGCCTGTGATTTCATAAGTAACACAGCTCTATAGTCTGTCTGTTGGGATCAATTAAGTCCAAAGCTCCATGAGAAAACCTGAAAAAAATTGATATTTTCCAAAAGGAGTTTAAATTGCAGGAGAACCATTCACTTTTAGACAAAAACCTGGCTAACAAATAAATGCAGAATAGATCTTCATTAATGTTACATGTCCAGTCTGTGGATACTTACAACAGATAAAAAGCTCAAAATGCACAGCGAAATACTTATAAAAAACACTCCCAGCGGTGGTTATCGTTTGGTCTGAAATGCCTGAAATGTAGAGGAAAATCATCAATTTACATGATAAATTCAGGTTGGATGGTGTTCTAAATGTATTAGAGGTCTCTGGATGTGAACCAGTGGGTTTGTTTCTCGTCTGCCCAGAAAATGACAGATTATGTTTCAACTCCCAGCTCCGCCTGATCCCATGAGGAGCCCAGATTCTTTTTCTTGCTCTCTTTTAATTTGAGGCAAGTGCAGACATTTGCTCTAAAAATAGCTGACACTCAAAATAAACTCTCTCACACGCAATTTAAAGTAGAATGTCAGTGTCCATGTGCAACATGCCTACTGGAGTTCATTTTCATTATGACAAAGGCATAAAGAATGTATTCTATAAAAGGAGTGTTTGAGTTTGCTGCCATTTGACATCTGCTCCTTAGAATGCGCTGATCCTTTTGAATCATGACTCACCAACTGTTATCTTAGAAGTGGATAGATAATGTGCTTATGATGGGTGTTTATGTAGATGCATGATAAAAATGCTAGTATAGCTTTTCATTGTGTCACGTTGCCATTTTTGGAAAAATGTAATTTGGCTCATGCACTTTTATTCCACTATTAACAAAGTTTTGAAGAAAATCTGAGGAGATTGTCTCAATAAAAGCTGACCGATTGGCTTCTGGTTTGGATGTGCACAAACTCACACATGTAAACGTGCACTATCGCTTGCATGTACAAACTGCAGCAAGGTGCTACTCATGTCAGGACAAATAGCTGCATCAGCTTGGCAGTCTCCAGGCATCAGCGACGTTACACAGTGGAGGGCTGGTGTTTTTTTGATCATGCAAAACAAAACATGCAAGATTTAAAGCTTTAGTGGGTAACTTTTTGATATTAATAAACGTCTGTTACATTCAAGCCGTTGCCAAATGAGTTGCTACAAAGCTAATTAAGACTTCCAGCTCCACACAACTCTCTCTGTATTTCTCAGTATGGCTATGTTCAGAAGATTGTGTCGTCCGGCGACTTTCACCCGCAGAAACTCAAATGAAGATAATTATCTCTTCTGAACAGTCTGTCATGTTTATTTTAATCCTCTTTGTCTTCTTTGGCTACTAGCAACTGTGTGAAGGAGGGGTGGGGGCTGTGGTGATCACGGAAGGCTTGTATCAAACACGTCATTATTTAGAATTCTTCATGGGGGAGGACACTACGCACTATAGCTTTATATCCCTATTTTAATACCATGGATGAGTCCCACTTGGCCAGCCATGCCAAAACACCTATTTATGCACTTCAATATTCAATGGAAAATAATCTAAAAATGAAATAGCCCAATGCAGTGTCAACATAAAACACAGCGCTTTCAAGCCAGAGAGCGGAGTTCACTTTTGTCACGGGGAAAATAGCGAGGCTTGGACCCAAATGAGGATAGAAGGAATGTATTAAAGGTAGCCAAAAACTTACTCGGAAAATGATCCACATGGCAAGAAAACCAGGAAGCAAGACAACCGGAGCAAGACACGGAAGACAAGCCACGGCACGAAAGTACACGACAGGGAACATACGGAGAAACTAACAAACCACAATCCAAGACAGCACAGAAGAGAGCAACGATCCGACAAGACACAAAGAAAACACAGAAACTAAATACACAGGATAACAGTGCTTCAACATATTTAAACATATTTTTTATATATTTCCCGGAACTGCAATTATCTACATATTCTGTTGACAAGCATTAAACAATATCAGCCTGTTGTTGTGCTCTTTGAAAAGGCTTTATGTAAATGACCCCAAATATAGTTCCCTCCCTTCCTTGAGTTTGTCAGCACTTCTCTTCCGACTTGTCAGCACAGTTGTGCAAAATTGCCCATATCCTTAGGCAGTGATTTCTCCACTTCTAAAGCTCAACCACTGTGTCATTCCTTCATTCAAAACCTATGAAACGTGCCGACACAACAAAGTGGCGTGCCGCAGCTTCCAGCCTGGCTTTTGTGAGAAAAATATATACATTTCTCTTACCTGACTAGAGTTACTGTCTGCCATGACCACTGGTTTCAATGTTGATGATCTACAAGATGAAGCCTATTCTTAAGTTCCTCTGCTATCTGAATATTCCAGAAATATAACTAAATGCATACAGCATGTTCCTAAAAATATTTTGGATTTGAAGACTGGTAACTTACTAAAACAGACCACAAAGATTGAGCGGTTTACTGTGGAATGAGGTCAAGTCTGAAAACTCTTTGGGTAATTTAATTTTATTCGAAGAAAATATCAACTCTCGAAAGGGTGTGATCATCAAACCAGAACCTCTCATCAAACCAGAACCTCTCATCAAACCAGAACCTCTCATCAATGGGACATGCTTCAAAAGAGCCAGACATTGTTATTTACTTTGTGCTTATCATCACTGCATTATATAAGCCTGTTTCTGCCAAGAAAGGAAACAAAATTATGGGGTAACAATAGGTCAAATGTATTAAATAAGTCAAAATATTGACATAAATCTCATCAATTTGACTAAAACAGGAAACAGGAAAAACCGACAGAAAACATGAAATCAACTAAACACAGAAACTTGACACAACACTAGACAACACAAGGGAGAACAGAGAACACAGGAATGAACAAAACACACAATTCAGAATAAACAACAAAAACAGAAAACAGCAACAGAAATAAATAAACAGGCAACAGAAATGTCCAAAACCACAACATGTATTTTTCTTCCGCACTTTGTGAGAGGTAGATGTGTCATTTTGGAGCAACTCCTAGTCTGTCTTGTCCTTGTCTTTGTCTTATTCATTTCCTTATCTCCAGCTTCTGCCTCCAGACACCTTGCACACCCCTGACCGGCTGCTCCTCCACAGCAACGGCTCCCTCTCCTCCCGCTCCTCCCTCTCCTCCCCCTTATTTTCCTCCTGCGAGGAGTCACCGGGTTTGGCCTGTGAACTCTGGGCCGAGCCCATCCTCCCACCAGCGCTGCAGGTTGCGTTTCTAAACAGAGGAAATGTGTGGTCCGATATCTGCTGCTCTCTCTTACTGTACACTCCTTTTTTCCCCAAGAATGTTCCTTGTCTACATACACGAAACAATGAGACACGCCCTCAAACACAAAGGTTGGATGACAGCGAGGTGGAGCAGTGTGCAAAATAGTTTAACCCAGCTATGCTGTGTATGAATTGTAGGCAATGTGGCCTGTGCATTGCAGGCAACTCTAAACTTGTTACCGGGGCAACACAGTTGAAGCTTTAAACTTGCACAGCGACAGTAAGAAACACAAAACCTGCAGGGGCCGATGCATGAACTGAAACAATGAGCTCCTCCTGACTTTTTTTTCTCTTAGATGAGAGAAATATTTAGTTGAAATTCAGATTCAAATATTTTGCAAATGTCAAGTCTCAAGGCACAGTCACTTTACATCAATGCAGAACTAGGGTGCATGCATGCAACTATCATGCACGGTCCTTGATTAATACCATGCTGTACCAAAGAAAGTGTGCATGCGACCAAATCATGTGCTGGTGCAACCACCTGAGAAATTTGATAGCACCAAAGTTCAAGTTAGTCTGTAGCCCTGCATTAGTCTATGCTGTTAAAATCTCCAATCAAGACATTGCAGGTTGACCGTTGCGCTTATCATGTCTTGTTGTGTAAATTCATGCTTTATCCCATTCTTTACTGACTCTCAAATCACTCTCAGAAAGAGCACCATCCTAAAGGTTAGATGCAAATTCAGTCCAAATGGCAGCGGATTCTCTTTAAACATGGCGCCACGCTGTTCTGATCTGGTCTTCACCTTGCCGTCTGTTGACGTAGAAGGCAAAACAAACAGCTGCACTTGGTCAGCGGGCTGAACTATGCATGCCAGATGAGGCAGTAATGAGGGAGCGAATTGAGTTTTCCTCCTCCAGAAAAGGAGTGTTTGTGGAAAAAGGTGGGAAGAAAAATGGGAGGGGGCGGGCGACCCCTAAAAATATCGTCCAGGAGCTGTTTTGTCAAAACCTGCCTGAAAGTGCGTGAGTGAAGGGAACTGGAAAAGGCTGAGAGAAGAAAGTAACAGAGTGGGCAGTGTCTGGGCTTGGATGGTGTGGTTGAAGAGAGAGTGAGAGAAAAGTAGAGGGAGAAGGATAAGAGGGGAACTGAAAGTGAGCGAGTGAGAAATCAGGCATGATTACAGATTGTCAAACGGCAAGTCAGGACGATTTTAGTGAGGGAATTCCGTGGACTGGCGAGAGGAGGAGGGAGAGGGAGGGGCGAGGCAGCCCGTGACTCAGAGAAGGGATGTTTGTTTGACTGGCCCTGTGGTTGCTTCCCAACATGGCAACCGGCGGTTCGCAGCATAGCAACCACTCCTTCCACTTGTACGCCACTGGGAGATTCCTCAGCACAACGTATCATTTAGATTAAATGGGAACCAGATACTTTACCTTAGCAAGAGCGTATCCAAGGCAACTGGCCGGGCCTCCCAGGCCATTCAAATGTACAACACGTAGAAGATCTACTCATCGATGATTATAACCAAAGTATAACCTGTATAGTCAAATTGATATTTGTATGAAGGAAAGTCAGACGTAAAATAAACCCTGGTGATAAAGTTTGTTTCTAAAGTTTCAAGCATCCTCATTCATTTTTATTTTTCCAAGACTTTTGTAATTTTTCCACACATCCACAAACTGTACAAAACCGGAAAGATATGTAAAAGACCAGATTATAGAACAAGCAGTTTAACATGCAAATCGTGTTCACACTACAGGGGTGTACATATTGTCACAAACATTACATTTCTGGTCTTGTTGGATGTAATTTGGCAACTCAAATATAGCACATTTTGACACAACAACATATTTAAAGTGGCTGTATGTAACTTTTTGTGTTGATTCTAGTGGCTGCTTTTGACAAAAGTGGTAGTGTTTTTACCACACCTGCTGTCGTAAAGGTCTTTCTTGCTCTGTATTTCCCACTGTATATTACTGAGTTAGCATTACCAGGAGGTCATATAGTCGCGATGAATGTTTTGCTCAGACAGAAAATCATTCATTTACAATAAGGGAATACGTTACAGATGCATTGTTGCATTTCAAGTGTTGCATACGGTAACTTAGCCTACTTTGGATTTCTCGTGAGCTAAACCGGGTATCACTGTCACTGTGTCACCAGCCAAAGCATTAAGAGTTTGTTGAAGCAACCGACGTAGTAATACCTTAGATTAATATAGTGCATTTCATGAAACCCACGGACGCTTTACACAAGTAACATTACAGGGGGACAAGGGGAAAGAAAATAGTAAGCCAACACAAACACGGACTAAGAGGAAAACATCTGTGCTAAATGGAAGTGGGGGTAATTTAATGTTGGCTACTGACGTACAACCACATTGCACAATCTAAAGTTATTTTATGAATAAAAATAGACATATTACATACCTAAATTCACCCAATTCGGGGTGGGTTTTGAATAATTTACAGTACCATAATTGTCTCCATCTGTTGATAGCTCGATCGAGTGTGACTCACATTATCGTTGTCTTTCACTTTATTTTTCCCTTTTATCTTTTAGTTGTTCTTTGTTTAATTTCCTTCTTTCCTGTGATTGTCCTGCCCCAGTATCAGCCCTAACTATTACAGACAACTTCTAAAATAACAGTAAAATACAATTAGGCCTATACAGTATAAAGACATCTCCTGCTTCTTTTTTCCTGGCTCCGCTGACATACGCTAACACCGGCTTTTCCGAAGAAATCTGTGACCCGTCAGAATGTGTTACTGTAGCGCCGTCTACCTGCCGTAAATCATTCTGTGACTTTGTGGGAAATATCGGACCCAGGCGGTCTCGTTTGCTGTTACAGGTCATTTAAGATCATTGTATGAAAAATGACAGAGCTTTAGAAACATTAAAAAGTTACACAGTTTCTTTAACGCAATCTCATTAACGGGTTTATATGATACCGTATGAAAACTTATGCACAACAATTCGAATAATATCCTACGAAATATTTTAGGTTTTCCCCTTAACTTCTTCCAGGATACGAACTCCACTCTCCCGCTTGAAAAACTCAGCGTTTTAGGACCCTTCCATCCACCCTGACCTCTTTGCACTCTTATACAGTGGCAGTGAATGTGGGACATAGAGTAATAAATACGTGGAATACTTATGAATTACAGTACATTACTTTTTTCGTAGCTTTATGTACGAATGGTTCATTAGAACAGCCTAAAACATTTTCCCCCATGAAATCTTAATGAATGCTTTATTTTCAAACTGCTGCTGTATCAACTCAAACCTGCTTTAGAGTGTTTTTCTCAGGATATGAAGTGTGGTAGTTGAATGAAGAGAAGTCATGAGTGAGGCGTATGATATAAATCTGGGTGCTGAAGTAATTAGAAGTAATCACAGATTCAAAGAGTTTTTTTTCTCCCACATCCACAAACTGTTCAGAGTTTTAAAGGTCTGTAGGAACACTCAGCATACCATGAATGTATTGAAAGCTCTGTGAAGTGTGTCTTTGGATCAATGCTGCCAAGACAAACTCCTGCACATGGATTGACTGGATGAGTATCAAAGCGAACGTCTCCGAATTGATCTACCAGTAAAGTACAGAGAGAATGTGTGCAAACAGCTGCAGACAATGCAGTGCTGTATTTGTGAAAGTGGACTGGTCCGCATGCTCTGTCTTGAGGGGGAAACCCTGCTACAAAGTAGCATCGTTAAAATAGGACGATTTCCCCAGCCGTGTTAAAAGAAAGCTTTGTGGTGTGTTGAAAGCCGTCCAGCGGTGGCCATTTTGTGTGAAAGAATCATTCACGTCCTGGGCTTAGATTTCTGTGGAAAACTACCGGCGAGGCACTGTGTGTGTGTGTGTGTGTGTGTGTGTGTGTGTGTGTGTGTGTGTGTGTGTGTGTGTGTGTGTGTGTGTGTGTTTGTCAGCAAACCAACATATCTATTGGCTCGTGGCTCCTCAGTTCACCACACCCTCCATGTGTGTGTCAGGTGTGGAAGTACCTCAGGGATGAGAATACCTCAGCACACTGAGAGCAGGGAAACTTACGCACTCAATAAAGAATGTGTTTTGAAAGGTTTTATCTGCAGCATTACTGACCCAGTAAGACACTTAATTTCTTCATTTGTCTGGTTGTTATCAGCAGCATTAGGCACAGAAAAAAAGTCAGCAACTCTAAAAATATGCATTTGTTGAGTTTGTATCTCCTTTACGTTGCACAAGAGTGATGTTGCTTAGAAAGACTGCACAGTCAGCATATGTAATAGTTTATCTGCAAATGTATTGACCCAGTGAGGCACTCTTTTCTGTGCTTTATTATCACCATAGCAACAATGTTTGTCATATTGGCAACACAGACAATTAGTAACTAAAAACATTTGTTACATTTAGGGTACTTAAAGTTTTTTAGCGCAGCTGTCAAATGGGCGAATAAAAATGGGATCTGTATTTCACATTGAACTTTTAGCAAGCCAGTCCAGTACCCCGAGGAATTATGTCCATAATAGGCAATAGTTCACCTTACGATTTACATGTAATGCCAATGTTCAGATCCAACAGAGGAAGGAGCGTTGCTGGTATGTAGCAAGATATAGCAAGGTAAGGTGTGGATGTTGTTCTGGGGGATAGTTGTGTAACATGTAGTGTGACAGCCACTGCTAGCTGTGTGTGTCTGCTTGCTCTAATAGTGTGTTCCATTTGTACTCGGAAGTCAGATTTTCCGCGTTCAAAGTCCTGCACATGCGCCCTGACCTCGGATTTCTGACCTCGGAACTAGGACAACCACCGAGTACCCTAAGCTTTAAATCCAACATGGCTGCTCCATGCAGCAACAGTTGTCAAAGCTGTAGTAACATGCAGTTATTAGCACTTCTGTCTTATTTGTGTCTCACTAAATCAGTCAAACACACAGTGCTGTCCACTTTGGACATGTTATTATGCTGCGTACTGTGTTGTTATAAACTGGTATTGCTAATAACAGCTAACCTGACTTGTAAATGGACTTGTAAATGGAACACATTCAACTCGGGTGTGACGTCATTTACAGCTTTGGCTTCCGAATTCCAAGGTAAATGCCCGGTGCTTCACAGGAAATCAAAGGCCCAGCTTCCTGAACTTGGCTTGCTCTCCACTCTGCCGACACTAGAAGCCCTGTTGCTATTTTATTTGTTCTATTGTATTTTTTTCATCATAAAGCCCTAGACACATTACACACATTCACTACTATCCACTATGGTATTGATTTTCACACCTAATACTTGTATTTAGTTCAAACTTCTTTTTGGGTAATACGTTAAATTATTGCCATTTTGTGTCTCTTTTTGTCATGACCTAGTACCTGGTTATGACAAAGTGGGGGCTCGTCCGGGATGTCCATGTAGTGTTTGGGGATCATAGTCTTTCCCAAACCCTAACCATATTTTATTTGCCATAAATACTAACCTTCCCCACTCTTAACCATATAGTAGTCTGCATTAACAGATATTGTAAAAAAAAAAAAAAAAAACATTTTTCAAAATGCTGGCATTGGAGGCAAAAACACGCAATTCAAGGTTTTGAAGAATCGTTCAGTATCAATGTTCTTGACTGCCAATAGTGTCTAGCAAGCTGCGCTTAACTGTGCAACTTGTCTAATGTCCCCATTCAGCTCCATTGTACTTTGGTGGCAGAAGAAATCTACTGTATTTTCCAAGACTAAATACCACTAGACCAAAGTAAGAAAGTTTTCTTTTGTAAACTGGGTTCCCATTAAATTGTTTGTGCATTTTCATCATTTCTGTTATGTCTTTGTGGGTTTCCTCTGGGTGCTTCTGTTTTCTCCCACAGTCAAAATACATGCAGGTCAAGTGAGATGGAAACTCCAAATTGCCCATACTGTAGGTGTGAATGTATGTGATACGCCTGTCCAGGAGGTTTTTTCATCCCTAAGCCAATGCATCCATGAACGGGCACCAGCCTTCCATGACCCGTAACAGGAGAACCATCAAGGGAGAGATGTTGCGTTCAGTTGTATTAAAAACAATTCTAGTCTTTGCTCTTCTTTTCTGCCCTTCTATCATATTACGTTACGGCTATTGCATCCAAAGTAAACAACCACACGCCTCACATAAATGAGCAGAATGATAACACATCTGTCAGGAAAATATCCGTCAGTTGCATGGTTTCAAAAATCTTGTTTTTGCCAAGTAAAAGCCAAGCCCTCACATTCCGCTGCCTGGTGGAGGGTGATGGAGCATACAGGGCTAAAAAAGAAAGGAAGAAAAAAGCAGACATCTTTAAACAGTTATTCAGAGCTTCCAGTCAGAGCTGCTGTGGTTTGGGATGTGTAGGCTGGTGTGTGTGTGTGTGTGTGTGTGTGTGTGTGTGTGTGTGTGTGTGTGTGTGTGTGTGTGTGTGTGTGTGTGTGTGTGTATGTCTTGCAGAGGATGTGCTGATTCTCATGGAGGAGCTGGGTGTGTCAAACCCAGCCCATATTTGTGTCAGGGTTAAAAGCTTGAGTAAGGCTTTATGGTTAGAAGTAGCAGGAACCTCCTGAGCGACGGAGCACATATAATCCTTATTCCTGGAAAATCTACACTGTGACACATTATGTATTATAAATGTTATAGATTTTATGTGATGTGATTTCTTTTCCTTTTTATTCAAGCTGGATATGTTTGTGCCCGGATGGTTCATGCATTATTTCAGCCCTGTTATTACATGAGATGGGTACTTCAGTGGCTCAGGTGTGCTCCAAGTGCCCCTCTGGTCAGCCCATGTGTCATTGCTACAGTCAGACTATAATGTGCCCTAAAGTCACAACAATAATCCTAAAGCCATGCTCAATCACACACAAACAATTATTTTTGTTTATTATTACACAGTTTAGGCCTTTAATCAGATCTTTGGATCCTTGCATATCACCCCTGATAAGCAACATTTGTGTTTGTTTTTGACTCATCTTAGTTACCTAATTTAAAGGAAACAGCAGATCAAGTAGCTAAGTGGCTGATGATGAACTGCTTACCTTGAAAACATACAGTATATATGTTTTTTCAGTATCAATATTATGTTGCAGTTGGGAACAACTTGGTTAGACCATGTCCAACAATACCAGCTCTGCTGTAGGTGCAGTGGAAATGGCTTTACCTGACTTATTTTTCCCAAAAAATAGGAACACCTGAACAAACACCAAATAAGCCAAGAAAGATAGATACAAAATGAGTGTGGGTTTAACTGTGATAAATAGTGCCTTCCAGTTAAACTAGGAAGTCGGAATGTCCAAGTTCCCAGTTGGAAATGTCAAATGGAATGCCCCGTGAAGTCACATTTCCGACTCGGAAAGTCAGAAGGACCTCACTAACCCCAACATCACAATCCAACATGGCTGCTCCATGCAACAACAGCAGTGAAAGCTGTATGAAAATTCTGTTTATTAGCACTTCTGGTTTATATGTCTCATTAAATCACACACAGCACTTTCCGTCTTCTATCTGTGGACATTGCTACGACGTTTGTACGCGCAAAATACTGCATAATGCGTTGTTACCAACTGGTATTGCTCACAATGGCTGACCTGGCTAGAGTCCCCCCTCCCCCCCAACCTACCCTCCAAATGGCATATTATTGTTTTGTTAAAGACATACTAGGGGCAGGAGACCTTGTGCAGACCTTGGCAACAGTGGAGTAAATAAGTGATATGGAACAAGAGTGAAGAAACTTGGCACCATTATTGCCTGGCATTGTGAAAATCTGCAGCTGCACCACTGAATGATTTCAAAAACAGTTTCACCTTTGGCTCAATTTGCACAAAGGTTCGACTGTGCTGTTGATGTCTGGAGATGAAGTCTGACATCCACACGTAACGGCCTTTTTTTTAAAATAGAAAACAAGTTAGATCAGAGTTGGAAGCATGGTGAGATTATTTGATAACATTTGATTTGATAAAGATGAGCAACACTGTCTGACAGACCTGGACCTCTGTGTGTAAAGAATTGGGAAAGAGTGTGTATCATTGCTCATAAGTTCAATGTAATTGTGTTGTTAGCCTTTCACAATTTACAGAAAAACGGTTACATTTTAATTACATTATGCTTACAATACCTTTACTTACCTTAAATACAATTTTGAATGCACGTTTTTTACATTTACATTATGGTACTTTTTACTTAAATAGGCCATTTTAATTTAGATTATACCTGTATTTTTATTTTTTAGTACTTCTTGGTTATCTGATAACACCAAATGGTCTATAGCTCAGGTTTGCTGGAATGAAAGATGACAGGCTTTCCTGTAACTATAATGTTTTTGTATTCAGGCCTAAATGTTTTTCTCCATAACAGCAAAGAAAAGATAAAAAGGTTGCCAGTGGTTCAGTGACTCAACACTAGAAACATTGTACCAGTGGGCTATACTGTGCATGATCCAACAGCTGCTCTGCATATTTTCCAGTGCTGTCATCCTTCACGTTCACGAGATCCAATATCACTTTCAAGGAGGGAGAAAAGCATTGGTGTCTCCCACCTGGTTGGAGCCAACACTCATCACTTAAGAGAGTAATTCATTGTCTGCCATCCGTGAGTGAAAATTACAACCCCTTGGCGCAAGGCGTGAAATCTCTATCAGTCCTGGGATGACAGGGTGTTACCAAAAGATTAGAGGGGGGTGCAGCGCAATTTATGTTGTTCCTATTTTCCCTTTGAGATAAGTGCTGCATTAGTGACTTTGTAGTTTCACTAAATCTATAATAACCCGTAAAACCAAAGACATTAGTGATAATTCACCCCCTTGGGTCTCTGTATATTCTGGGTGTTTATATTTCAGCAAAGGAGACAAAGCACTTACAGGTGCACACAGTTCTCCTGCTTAGCTTGAGGTCATATTTTCCATTTTTATGTTCTGAACGCAACACATGATATCACAGGTGGTAGTTTTATGGGTGATGCTCCCAACAAAAGGGTGGCATGTTGAAAGGGGATCAAAATGCTTCCTGGAAACAATAGTTTTCTATGTGATCAAAGCTACAATAGCTGACTTTTCTATAGTGCTGTTTGGTAGATGGTTTCATTCACAGCTCCACACAATACTCAATACAACAATGTATAAGTTGTCAGTGTGGATGTCATAAGAGAGAAGTTAACCCTTAATTATCAAATGTTGAACTACAGTTCTACAACTGCATTTCATCATTTTCTTTATAATACACGTCCAATTCTTTCCATTCCACATTTCATATCTTCTTACTTTTCTGTGTCGTCCTCTGCTCCTTAACATTATCAGTGACATGGTTCAAGAAGAACTTTAAAAGACTGTGTATGTTGCTTTAAACAATGGGCAAAGTTTGTTCCCGTGGCTCAAACTTGCTGAGAAGAAATGGATCAGGTGTGGCGACTACATCCCATTCATAAAACACATAACTTTTAAAGTGGAAGACACTCACCTATGGTCATGAAGGCTGAGTCATGACCGAAAGAACAAGACCCAGGGTACAAGCGGCCAAAATGGGTTTCCTCAGGAGGGTGGCTGGTGTCTCCCTTAGAGTTAGGGTGAGAAGCTCAGTCATCCGTTAGGAGCTCGGAGTAGAGCCGCTGCTCCTTTGCGTTGAAAGGAGCCAGTTTGAGGTGGTTTGGGCATCTGGTAAGGATGCCCCCTGGGCGCCTCCCTAGGGAGGTGTTCCAGGCACATCCAGCTGGGAGGAGGCCTTGGGGAAGACCCAGGACTAGGTGGAGGGATTATATATCCACCCTGGCCTGGGAACGCCTCGGGATCCCCCCAGTCAGAGCTGGTTAATGTGGCTCGGGAAAGGGTCTCCTGCTGGAGCTGCTACCACCGTGACCCAACCTCGGATAAGCGGACGAAGATGGATGTATGGAGACACTCATTATGTTATTGCTCTTACTGTGATCTTGGTACTGTAGAAAATGAAATGAAAAGCATTGACACCTGATTTTGTGACGTGTCATCATGTAGCAGCATCTTTAAATGAGGTGCACTCCTGACAAAGCTCAGTGTACCTCTCATCAGACATTTCTGCTGTCATCTCAGTGTAGCATTCACACTGTAAAATGACAATAATTAGTCTTATCAAAGCATGTTTTGATTATGATCATTATATTGAAATATGAATACATTCTGTATTCGTAATATACAAATTGACAGATGACAACAATATATAAAATTACTAGTTGACTACCAGGTAACAGTTGTTTTGAGTTGGCCAGAGGTGTTTTCTGGGCTGCATCCAAGTTCGCCAACAGCTTCAACAAACATATGAAAATCTCAGGGACAAAAGCCTTGGGTTTGGATTAAAAAGAACTCTACAATCAGTCAAAGTGTGAAAATGTCACAGTCCCTGGCTCAGGAGAAAGTGCCTTCTCTACAAACAAAATGCACTTGAACAAACTCGGAGACACATGATCAAGGCCTGAGGCTGACGGCTTGTCAACATGTGGCACACTGATGGTTATACATGAATCAGCTCTGGTTTACTTGGGCTACCTGCACTACAACTATTAACAAACCACTCGCTCTGAGGGCAGAGCGATTTCAGCAGCTTCACGCTTACTTCCTGTGTGACAGACAGGCACACACATGCAGGTTTATCATAATATAATGCAACCGAAAACTGCACCCATCAGCTTTTATGATGTTTGTTTTGTACTCGTTATGGCAGCAGATGGTGCCTGCCCACTTCCCACAAAACAACAGGAAATGATGTCACTGAGAGAGCGGATGGGCACCGAGGCGACCTGCGTGGAAGAAGCTGACAGTAGGATAACTGATACATGGTTGTTTACATGGTTTATACAGGAATACCTTTATTTTATAGAATCTATTACTGACAGCAGGTCAGGTTTAAGAGTGAACTTTCAACAATATTTGATTTTCAGTTTTTTATATTGTCTAGAAAAGTCTAATCATTATTGGTATATGAATTAAGTTTCTCCCAAGTCTCTGTTTTAAGTTAATGTCCATAATATCTGTAAATGAAAATGTGAATTAATAAACATTCCATCTGTTTCTGTTATGGAAACGCTTTTTCATCTCTCCACTGACTGAGTGACATTTAAAGATATATTATGTAACTTTTCTGTATTTAAATGTCCAAAAATCAACAATACCTATGCTAGGCCTATATGTTTTGTTGAGTTGTCTACTAACATTATCCCAAATGTTTCCAACAATGTTCAAACCCAGAGAAATCATTCATTATTCAAGTCATTATTCAAGGTTACGTTACATTTGGTCGCCTGTCAATATATATGCACTTTTAAGCCGCAGGCGTTTACTTTGTAAAAGTTATTTTCTATAGCTGGACACCTCAGACTGTTTGAAGCAGACATTGCTTCATGTTGTGGCTTTCTTGGTCTCCCTTTCGCCCAATATCTTTTGTATTAGGACACCTCAGACTGTGTTTAAGTCATAAGCCATTTTTTTATGTTTGTTTGTATTGCAAATGTGAAAGAAAAATGATGTGGGTTTAAATGAGTCAAAGAAGCCAGACCAATCTTTTATTGTCCGGCAGATTGACAGCAGGTGACAGTTTACAGATGGCGTCCAACATATTGCGAGACTGATCTGGGCTATTTTGGAAAATGTTTTGAGGGGCTTTCAAGCATGTTGATTTTTTTCCACTGCCTAGAACAAATGTGACAGCCAGTGCCTCAGTATGTCGGGGCCTGTCAGGACATTCCTTCCTCCAAAACTGACATCCTCCTTCTCCCCCTCTCATCTCTCCATCCATCCACCACATCTGACACTGGGCATAAATACTACATGTACTGTACGTGTTTGAGTCTGGGGAGCTCTGTGTGTACAATTACCACTGAAGGATGTGCATTCACTTTTATTTAAGTATGTTATTTCTTAAAGCATCAATGACAGGGTACTATGCTGTGTGTGAATGTGATGTTGACAAGCAGTTATAGCTTTTGTTTATGAGAGATTAGTCTCGCATTGCCAGACATTCCTCCACAGCGCTGCGGAGGAGGGTCTGGCTAGTAGTATGCACAGTATTCAGAGATGAGAGAAAAATGTGTTCTGGTTTTTTGGCATTTCTTTAAACCAATCACAATCGTCATGGGCGGCACTAAGCGCTAGACGGAGCCACGGTGCCGCTGCAAAATAGCCTCGGGAAGGAACTTGTTTTGGTGGAACGTGTATGTTCAAAAGTTGTTTTAGTCGTATGAGAGAAAACTCAGATTGGACAGACACCGGAGCAATCCCGGAAGTGGAACATGGTGGATAAAGACTAATGAGAGATCTATTTAACAAAAACCTGCTTTCCATTTCTTAGGCTGTGGTTCAGTTAATTTGTCATCTAGTGAATATCATAACTGACTGCTACTGGGTAGTCAAACACATTACTGAGCTAATGATTTTCGAGTTTAGTTAATTTTTTTGGTAACCTCAGACTAAATAATGTCAAGATTACAAACCCAAATCTTTATAACTTTCTTTATAAAACTTGGTCAAATATTCTTGTTCTTGCTGTGTTGTATGGACAAATCAGTGTCTGCATCTTATTTTATTAAGCAACTCAGTCACATTTCAACATGCACACACAGCAGTGTTGCATAATATCTGTTGAAATATCATGCAAATTTAGATTTACAGTGCACCTCTTATGCTACATAAGTTTGTGTACACACCAAAAAAACAGCACTTTGGTTACAATTAGCAGATTCTAAAACAGAATTTGACCCAGAAAGTAAGATTTTAAAAGCAAGAAATGTCAGCACAGTAGCAAGAAGTCCCTGTTGCTGATCAATAATCTTATCATGATACTGTTGTGCTTTTATGTTAAAATGACAAAATATCAGCGAAGTGAACATTTTAAAAGGGTATATCCACAAGTATGTTTTTTTGCACATTCAGTATTTACTGTATCTGCCTGATGAAAGATGAGTGTCCTCTTTTCTCAGCTTACCTTGCCCGGGGTGATGAAGGGTGTTGTCTCGCTGCATTACTGACTGAGAACAGCGAAATGAGAACAATAATGTTGGCCGTAGTGAAGAGACGTAAATAGATAGGTTTACAGTTTTAGTTATTGCTTGTTAACTTGCCAGGAAAAACAGGAAATGCAAGTAAAGATGATACTAAATGCATCTGTCTATTTCTTTAACAGTAGGAAACTGACCTCAAATTCAATACATGCCATCAGAGATATAACAGGCCTGTGCATGTTATGTCTTTTGCATAAGTCTGTGCTTTTGAGACTATCCTCTTCCGAAAAACGGCCACATAAGTTGTATATTCAAGCAGCAATTACAACTTATAGTGGTCGCATCCTCTAGTGGCCGTAGGAATTATGACAGGAGCAAGGCAGGTTGTAAACTGAGGAAGTATAAGAGCGCAAATTTCTGCGTAAAGAGGGAGGTATGGTAGCCTGGTTGACACCAGACCCTTCTCAGTTGTAACCGTAGACTGTTACTGTCAATGGTTGTAACTGAGAGTGGGTCTAGGGAAGGTTCATTCACAGCCCATTTCCAAAGGGGCGTCACCAACGGACGCCGCTCAAATGCCTCTGGGCGCAATTGGATAGACCGAAAACCAATCAGAGCGACGAAGGAGATGACGTATGCAAAGCGATGGAAAAACATCTCAACCAGCGAGCATGTTGCATCGTGTAAAACCCGCCTCAATGGCTGTGATTGGTGCCTCGATTTGGAAAAATTGGAAATGGGCTTGAATGGGCTCTTGGTCAGACGGACTCGTAGAGCAAATCTCAAATTTCGTCAGGAAGTTCATCGGGGTTTTCCCAGGTTAGAGGGATGGGTCATTTAGGAATACACAACCAATATCATCTTATGGTTTGGAGGACTTGTTGGTGCTTTTATTCCCTTTTATTTATCACAGCTGTATTGATTCTTCTGTATATTTCCCAGCTACTTAAAGAACATTTATAAGTCACGGGTGCTTGATTCCATTTTAATGTTATCTCTCGCTGTGGCATACTGACACATACAAAACCTTGGTTTGATGTAGCTAGGGTAATTTTCTTTGTTTACCAGGCCCAATTCTTTACCAACTGCTCTGTGCCAGAAAGCAATATTCATTGTTACTGGAAAGCATTTGCATGAGTCACTTGCAGAGACGGCAGCATCAGAGAGAAAATGGCAACTATGTATGGCAGGCGGCAAGTCTGGTTCACACCGCCTCTTCTGCCCTGAACCCCAAAACATTTTAGATAACGATCTGATGCACTTAACCAAAAGATTATCACTTCAGGTGGGATCAAACTTGTGATCTACAGGGTACAGGACAGTCAGCAACATCTGGCTCTCCATAACAGACGCTTGTGTCCATGTGTAAGCCCAGAAGAGCCGGCACAAGCCTGAAGCAACAGAAATAAATACACACAGAACACATGCAGCTGTTCACAAACAGAATCATGGCAGAATGTAAACAGATAACCTCATACAAGCACTACATGGATAAAGATAAATATACCACATACTGTATGTTTGTATCTGTATTGCTCCTCTGTAAGACTAACTTGCTCTCTTAACCCCCTAACCCTAATAAATTTAAACTGACATACATTCATTTTTTTAACAGTGGTGGAAATTCCGAGTCTAAGCCAGTCTGGGTCTCATTTATCATATCTTTCACACATTTATGTTTCTGGTTTGGCTCAAATCTGAGCCAAATCCATGATTTATTGCCCACCAAATTATCATGATGCAAATTTCTAAATGATTTAAGTTGATTTTCTACAATAAATAATAAAAAAAAAAGCTAGAAGTCATTTCCTTCATTATCTGGGGAATACATTCTATATATTAAACGTGTCCTAGCTTAGCAAGTTTCGAAGACGTGATCTGTGGTTTTCTGTGACGGATTTGCTTCTATTCTGCATTGCACAGTTCTTTTCTGTTCTATTTTTCCTTTGAAACTATTGTATGATGAAATCTGAGATTAAGTCAGAACATTTTTAATTCATTTGAGTGTTGGAATGCAAAAACATGTCCTGAAATGAAGAGTGAAGGAAAGTTTGGCTGTTTCCTTTGAACTCAGTGAGTACAAACACCTGCACACATACATCTTCACACACCTGCACACACATGAATACATGTTTGAATGCAAGCACACGCAGTGTTCACACAAGAAAAGACACAAACACGACCTTAAGGAGCTGTGTGTTTCAGACCTTAGAGATGAGGGTCCTTTGGGTGTAACGCACGCACAGGAAATCCCTGTGCACTGTGGGTGCGCTGATATCATTGTTCCCCCTGGAAACTTTTGGACAAATATGCATTTGTTCCCCATGAAATAAGGAAACGTTCCACGCCGCTCCTCAAGGGAATGCTGGCCGGGATGTCCTGGAATGTGACTGTTCATTACCTGCAGGATCGAGAGGGCTCGCAGGCCAGAAGAAGGTCAGCCGGTGACGCCTGTACTGTAGTCGAGCTGTAGCAACACTCAACACCTGCAGACAAATACAAATCTGCACTTTAAACTGAAACTTAAGCTAAATTGGGAAGAAAATAATGTTAGCAGTCTATTTATTGTATACAAGAATGTGTCTTTTTTAACATATTTGAATCCCTGATTTTACCAGTTGTTCTTTTTGAACAATGAATATGAATGTACTTGGCATTTGTGTTTTTGCGTAGTCTTGCATGCCAGACGCTCATCCACAGCGCTGCGGAGGAGGGTCTGGCTAGTCCACACAGCATTCTGGGATGAGAGAAAAACATCTTCTGGTTTATTGGCATTTCTTTAAACCAATCACAATCGTCATGGGTGGCACTAAGCGCCAGAAGGAGCCATGGTGCTGCTGCAAAATAGCCTCGGGAAGGAACTTGTTTTGGTGGAACGTGTACGTGCAAAGGTTGTTTTAGTCGTGCAACAGAAAACTCAGATTGGACAGATAGTCTAGCTAGCTGTCTGGATTTACCCTGCAGAGATCTGAGGAGCAGTTAACCATAGTCCTCAGAAATCCAGACACAGAATGCCAACACAAAGAAAGCGGAAGGTGACGGACATCCAGCCGAAAAGAGGGACATCCGGCAGAATTTCAGGCAGCACCGGAGCAATCCCAGAAGAGGAACGTCGTGGATATAGACTGGAGGAAAGTTAAAGGTGCTCTAAGTGATGTCACGCATTTTTTAGACTAAAACATTTTTTTGTCACATACAGCAAACATCTCCTCACTATCCGCGAGCTGCCTGTCCCCTGAACACACTGTAAAAAAAAAAAAAAAACGCGGTCTCTGTAGACAGCCCAGGCTCCACAAACGGCAACAAAAACAAACTGACCAACCTGCACCAAGAAACATAACAGTCTTACAGCATTCTAGCCAATAACCGACAAGAAGGATTTGAGGGGGGTTGGGGGGTTAGTGCGCGGAAGCACAGAAGGGAGGGGGAGGGGACGGGATGAGGAGGAGGGAGGGGCGAGCTAGCCTTGTTTTGTTTGAAAATACTTTGAACGTCAACAAGAAGTGCTGTCACCCAACATCACTTAGAGCACCTTTATTTGAATGGCTAAATTGCAAAGAGTTTATGCTCTGTTATAATTCATGGCAATCTGTATATTTTATTCTAATATTTCTTGAGTCTAGGTGGTCATTTTGTTCTGATTACAGAAGATCAGAGGCCCACCAAAACTTAAGAAAACATCCTCTGGGGACCATAACTATGGGCCAAAGAGAAATATTTGACTTGTAGGGACTTCTACTTCCAAATTTCTAGTCACCATTATTTGTTGAAATATGCCCAACCTTTTGGGCAGACTGAGTGACCAATATCTGCATCCTTATTAGGCCCTGCCGCTGGCTGAGCAAACATCTTGTTAAAATCCCATCACACCATTGGTATCCAAACTGTAACACAAACCAAAGGCAATAACTTCCTCTGCCGCTCTCTGGTTTACACACTCACATACTCTCATGTCAACACTGTCCTCTCGTCTCTCCCCCACCTCACCCTCAGGCCAGCCAGCCAGGTCTACCCCCCTCACTGAATGCTTGTCTGTCAGAATCATTCTCTATGTGTTAATCCAGGAGTTTTGTGGTGTTGTATTGCCGCTGTGCTCGGAGCCAGGGATCACCTCGATCACTCTGAATGCCCAGCATGCCTCTTTTCCGCCTGCTGTGTTTCTGCTTTGCTGTCACTCACCGTCCTGGCCTACTTTTTTTTTGCCTCTGTGCGTAATGTCCAGGCCCTGGTGTTTAAACAAAAGAGGGTGTTGTTTACCGGTTGCTAATCAATAGGCAGGATGGTGGACCTGCCGCATCAACAAATGAGATGCAAAGTGCAGAGGACTGCAGCCGGGTTGGCCTTTTAGTGAGACAAACATTTTGCAGAGCTGCACTGTAACAAAAAAAAATATCTATTACATGTACTCTCGCATTGCCAGACCTTCCTCCATAGCGCTGCAGAGGAGGGTCTGGCTAATCCACACATACATTCCAGGATGGGAGAAAAATGTGCTCTGGTTTATTGCCATTTCTTTAAGCCAATCACAATCGTCTTGGGCGGCGATAAGCGTCGGACGGAGCCACGGAGCCGCTGCAAAATAGCCTCGGGAAGGAACTTGTTTTGGTGGAACATGTGTACGTTCAAAGGTTGTTTTAGTCGTGCAACAGAGAACTCAGATTGGACAGATAGTCTAGCTAGCTGTCTGGATTTATCCTGTAGAGATCTGAGGAGCAGTTAACCATAGTCCTCAGAAATACACCGGAGATTAAAATGCCAACACAAAGGAAGGGGAAGGTAACGGACATCAGGCTTAAATGAGGGACATCCAGCCGAATTTCCGGCCGCACCAGAACAATCCCGGAAATGAAACATCGTCGATATAGACTAATCACATAAGACAGGTACGTAGGAGAGGGACAAAGGAAAACTCCTGCACACTGTCTAACTTACAAAGATCAATTTAATGGCAACCTTTCAGTACTAAACTTTCATCACGCAAGAGCTGCACTGACATTTTTTTTACTGGACGTGAATAAATAAAACTTGTATTAATTATTGAAATTCTTTTTTTACAAGAATTCATTTTTTGTCATTGAAGCTTAGCAGCTGCAACCTTCCCTCTGTAAGTACTTCATATATGAATGTATCTGTACCACCTACAGTCTGTAGTGTGATTTGCAAAAATCCACCGCTCCCTGTTCAGATGCACCAATCAGGGCCAGGGGGGGTGTCTAACTGCGTGTCAATCACTGATCATGCACACACATTCATTCTCCCTTGTGGGGGGAGGGGCTTAGGAGATTGTTTGGGGCTTTAGCGGAAAGGGGGGATGGACTGAGAAGTTGTCGATGTTCACATTTTTTGGTTAAGTCCTGGATCTTCGCAATCCTACCTACCTACCACGTTTATTAACAGTACTTCCTGTAAATACAAATCTTAGCTTACAGGTACTTGAATAATTTCCTTTTGGAAGACTTCATAATTTATTTATTATTTATTTATTTATTTATCTCGAACAATCAACAACGTTGCAAGACATTAAAAAACATAAAATAAAACACAAACAATCAGAATCTAACAACAAAATATAAAATATAAAAGAGATTAGTTCGAGAAGGAGCAGGCGGAAGCAAATAGCTAATTCTACACCAAGTATTCATTTCAGAGGGAAATGTTGCACTTTTTACTCCAGTAAGTTTACCTGACAGCCGCAGGTATGAGTCATCTTGTTTTTTCAACATAAGATACACTCAAAATGGTTGTAGAGTAAAAATTCCAAAATATTATCTTTTCAGGAACTCTGAAAACACAGTTTGATGTCACAATGACATTTTGCGGAATACAAACGGCACACGCAAACACGAAAACAAAAATCTTAGTATCATGACTCTATAAGCTAACAGTCTCAACCCTCGTATTGTCTTTACGTCGACCGTGCAGTTAGTCTGGTTTGCCTGTTTATAACGCATAAAGTTTAAATGATCACCCAGAAACCGCAACAGGAAGACATTTTCCTCAGGCAGCCGGTGTTTCACATGGAGCTCAACTGTCTGAGGACAGAGGTCCAATCTGCTAAGATTTGTATTTACACGAAGTACTGTACTTAAAGGTGCTGTAGGTAGGATTGCGAAGATCCAGGACAAAAATTTTAACATCGACAACTTCTCAGTCCCTCCCCCCTTTCTGCTAATGCCCCAATTTTGTGTTACGTCTTCCTAGCCAAACTTTTTAAGTCTAACTAATTAATGGTCTATAAACCTAATTTATGTAAATTACCTAATTTTTTAGTTAGAAAAGCAGAAATGATGAATTAGTTTGACTAATTGTTGTTACGGTGAGCAGGAGATAGTGGACCTAAATGCAGAGAGATCAGGCAGGCAGGAGAAGATTGAGTAGGGTTTATTGTACAAAAACAAAAACCATGGCAACAAAAAGAGTCCTGATGCAGCAGGCAAAAAACATCTAAGGTAGGAAAAAAACCAGAACAGGGAATCCAGGGGGGCACGAACTGAAGACAGGCACGAGGAATAAACAAACTGAGCGGCCAAGGAAACAACTGACGCAGACTAGCAGGGACAGGACACAAAACAATGTGACAAGACACAAAGGGAAACACAGAGGCTAAATACATGAGGTAGGGAGCAAACTAGGAACAGGTGGTACAAACAGGTGAAACACATTAGGAAATCAAAAAAGGCGGGAAAACACAGGCAGTAAATTGGACAAGACAAGACAGAAAACAGACTATCAAAATAAAACAGGAAACAGAAATACACAATCCACAGAACACAGTCAAAACAGGGTAAACAGAAACCTACACAATGAACTTGGAGGTAATTAAACAGAAATATACACAACAGAAATATACACAACAGGATACATACAGAAATCTACAAACAAGACAACAGAAATAAAACTAAATACAAGGCAAAACATCGAAACCATAACAATTGTTAAGATTAGAGGATCACATTTGATGGATGATCACACATGGGTATATGTCAAAGTTTAGTCAGGATACTGTTTTGAAACCATTTAAAACAAATGTAAGGGCAGCACATAATCACAATTGTTGTCATACAATTGAATAAACCACCCAAACTTCTATGATCGTAATCATTAATTGTACTTGCGAAGAGCGTTGTATGGAACCATCCATGTTATTTTTGGGCAATTTGGTTGAAAGAAACCCACGTTTCTGATATAGAAACTTTACAAAATGGGTCAAATTGGATCCGAGGACAACGGGAGGGTTAGTAAATACAGCATGACCATCTCATGTCGACAAACATTATAAGGACATGTTTCTGAGGGGTCATGGGGTCAGATTGGACCTCTGTCCTCAGACAGTTGAACTCCATGTGAAACACCGGCTGCCTGAGGAAAATGTCTTCTTGTCACCGTTTCTGTTTAACCTGCAGTTATTCTAACAATGTTGGCCGGCGTGTTCGGAGCACAAAACAGCCATCCACGCAGACTAAAACTACTCAACGGGTAGAACAGTGTGTTCAGCTATACAGCAACAATAATAACCAGGCTTTTATGGCTATAAGGAGTTGTGAAAATAAGCATGAGGGTGTTTCTTTCCAAAATGAAAGGAATGCACTGGGGAAATCGTTAACTGATGTTTTCTGCAATACAATCACAATCACAAAAGTGCAGGTTTGTTACATTTTCCAAAACATCCCTATTTACTGTAGCCTATGTAAGAAAAATAAATGTCTCCACTTAGCTAACAACTTCTTTAAAATATTAGTCCTTTAGTTTTAAAACGAGAAAAACCTGCAGGTTGTGCTGCTGTTTAATCACATGAAGAGGGTTGGTGTGTTCAGCTGAGGTCTCCATGGCTCATGACTGTCTGGAGGCCAGTACACTGAACAGTAGTGTCAGTCATCACTGAGCTCTTGAAACGACCCCGGGGATGTGACTTTGAGCTTGTTGTGTCTCCTCGGCCCCACGCTGCGCTGCTTTCCATACGGGGCGGGGTGGCGCTCAGTCCGGCGCACGGCGCACAGTGCACAGCGCACCGTCACCAGCGGCTCTCCCTGCACCGTCTGTCCTCTGACTCGACAACATGGGTCTAGAAAAGGAAAAATCGGACTGCAGTATAATTATGGACGAAGATGAGTTTAACAGATCGATAGAACCCATTCTCTCGAAGAAGGGGAAAGTTTATACAGCGGAGCCGGACCGAGATCCAAACGATATCAACGCGCATTTGAAGGTAAAGTCTGTAGCCTACATCGTGCGGAATCTCTCTTTGAAAGTGAAACTATAAAGAAGCGGTTGTCAAGTTGAATTATCTACAGTTACCAAGTATCGTGACCTTGTTTCCATGTAACAAACTGTGAGATTGGTAATCTGCATTTTGAATACCTGGAAGTCGCTGCCTGCGCGTCAATCCATCATCTCCAAAATCTTTCCTGCCAGTGTTGAATGTTTTTATATAAATAAATCTATATATATAACGCTCACTGTGTGTGTGTGTGTGTGTGTGTGTGTGTGTGTGTGTGTGTGTGTGTGTGTGTGTGTGTGTGTGTGTGTGTGTGTGTGTGTGTGTGTGCCACTGACTTGTGTGATCTGACAGGTTGATTTTGGAGATGTCATCGCAGAGCCCATCTCTACACACAGCTTCGACAAAGTGTGGATAGGAAGCCACGCTGCGTTTGAGCTGGTCAAATTCATCTTTTACCGCCTGCTGACCACGCTGCTGGCCGTGCCCATGGCTTTCATCCTCGGACTGGTCTTCGGGGTGCTCAGCTGCATCCACATCTGGTAGGGAGAAGTTCTTCTCAACTTCCATGTCTCTGTTTGGTGCTGTGTTTAGCCTGGCTCATCTGGCACAGTGCCATAAGTTGCCCTCACAAGAAACTATTATGGGTTCTCGACAGAAAGTAGCACACAAAAATATCATAGCGATGCCATGACACATACTCAGCAAGTAAATCTATAGAAGGTACTCCAAAGAGATTAAAAGTTCCAATAGACATATTATATGATAGTGATATGAAAGATTTAAGAAGGAATATACAAAAGGTCATCATACAACTTGTACTGAGTGATGCAAAACTCCCAATATAAAGAGGATATGAATATTACAGTTATACATGCATGTGTAAAATACAATTAAAGTATGATAATATCACTTATAACCTTGTTTTGAGCACCAAAAATGCAGTTTAAATGTCTGTGGAAACATTATGTGACTTTCCCTCAGGGGCCACATTGCTACTTTCCAGCATACTTGTTCTGGCTCTTTAGGCAAGGCAAGGCAGCTTTATTTATACAGCACATTTCAGCAACAGGGCAATTCAAAGTGCTTTACATGAAAACAGATAAATAAAAAACAGATTTAAAAGTTACAGTGCAGTATAAGAAATTAAACATTGAAGAGCAGTTAAAACAGTTAAATATATAAAAGCAGATAAAATAGGAATTTCTCTTTATATGCTTATATAGATTGTCATCTGTATAACACACACACACACACACACATAGACACACACACACTTAGGCAAACATTGAGAGAAGTTATTTTTTTAACCTCACATGTATTATGACGTTGAAACATGTTCTCAGCGTTTTGTTTTTGATACTTTTATTTGGATAATGATGTCATGCTTATGTCGGCTATATGTGCCTGCATCAAGTTAAACCAGATGCCTTCAGGTTTCCGAACAAATCATGCAACACACGCATACGTTCCCAACCACAACCCAAAGAGTCCATTTATTAACACTTGATGAAACAACATGTTATGCCCAAGAGTTCCCATTATGTACTATGGAAAGTTGGGAGGAATGTTGAGGTCCACTGGTAGTGCTGGGGAAAAAAACGCCCCTTGCCCTTTGCCGGGATCGCTGGCATTCTAGCAGCAGTACACACAGGCCTATTTACAGACCAGAGTGGGACATTCTTCAGATCATGCAGTTACTTTCACATAACCTTTCACCTGAGGTAGGTCACAAGCTCAGGATGATGCCTTCAACCGCTGTGTTTGAAGGAGGAATCCACCGCCGGTATTCATCAATGGAGGACTGAGTGGTGACGCTGAGCTGGTCAATACTGTATGCGTGGAATGTCAAGAAGGGACTTCACACAGAGGGCTGATGCTTTAAAGGAGGACACAGCTTCAATCAATCAATCAATCAAACTTAATTTAGAGCACTTTAAAACAACCAAAGTTGACCAAAGTGCTGTATAAGGCACAAATGCCCTGAAAGCGATAACTGACGCGCCTCAATTGATTCTTCTATGGCGCACTGCAGGCATCAGATTTGAAGCTCCAACACCATAGAACCAGCAATATTTTAGAGAAGGTCACTATTTAGCCAAAGGTTTTGTATGTTACAGATCCCCGTATCGGTGCTGGATTAGATTTTCTCCCTTGACGGACAGGCTAAACTTCCCTAGGGACTTCACACAGAGGGCTGCTGCTTCAAGAGAGAACACAGCTTCAATCAATCAATCAATCATTCAATCAAACTTTATTTATAGAGCACTCTAAAACAACCAAAGTTGACCAAAGTGCTGTTACTATACAGAAGAATAAGTAAAAGACATAAAGTAAATAACTCCCACAGGCTAAAAATGCAAATAAGACATATTAAAAGACATAAGAAGACAGCCATACAAGAAAATCAATACAATCAAAGTTTCCACAACACACCTTTTTATTTCATGTAATACATTGGAGTGAAGGTCACAAGCTGCAGGAATCTAACAATATGATACAGTTCTTTATACACTATTAGACATTCATTTACAGATGCAAATTCACCCAAAACATGTATATTCATATAGGTTATGCCTTTAGTAATAACCAGGGGCACACAGAATCTACATCCACACAGTCCCGTAGAATTTTAAACAAATTAAAAAAATAATCATTCTGTATCACCGCTGAAAACTGAAAACAAATCTGCAGATTTCGTTTGGGCCTGGTAATAACATTATATTATATGTATTTTTTTTCTTATCTCTAAATAATTGTGAAGACAAAGTGTCACAATACTTTTTGCAGAAACATGTAGGGAGTATCAACACAGATGCCCGACAGGTCAAACAAGGGGTGAAATGGCAGCATCCCAAAAACAGATGCTACAGATAACCAATTATGCGCCCCTAGACACCACATTCTTATGAACGGGTTCGTATAATATACAAAAACGTATGCATAACAATTTGTTTGATATCCTACAGTGGTGTAGTCTATTTTATACGCAGGTATACGCAGTATACCCACTAAGAAAGCTCCAGGATTTCTATATATCCACTTAAAAATGCCAAATGACACGAATCAACATACTTTCCATTATATTTTTGATATATTTTGAATTGTCATCTGTGTTTTTCTTATTCACATAGGCTAAATAAAGGTATTTCCACCGTAAATTGGTGCATAAAAGTGTATCTGAATACAGGAAATTAAGTCATTGATGCTTAAAACTTCCCTGGGGGAGGACACCCAGACCCCCCACTATGATATGACCCCCTTCCCCCTCTCTCAAAGGTAGATTCTGGCCAATATACAGTACAGTACACCCAATACAATACGTTAGACTACACCACTGATATCCTATGAAATTACAACCGTGATGACCGGTCACATGTTAAGTTTAGCGGTCTTTACAGTTAAATTCAGCTGAGAAAAGGTGACTGTAAGCCGGGTGCAGGTGTCGGCCATTTCAGAGGCCGTTGCAGTTGAGTTTAGCCGACAAATGGAGACTGTGAGCTGGGTACAGCAATAAATACGTGGCATATATACGAATTACAATGCATAACTTTTCGTAGCTATACGTACAAATGTAACAGCCTGCCCTAGAATGATAATGGAGGAAAGAAAAGATCTACTCTTAAATAAATTGTAGCGTCATAGATCGCACAAACATTCACATTGCTTTGTTTTGGACAGTAGGAAAGAGGGTTGAAGTAGCTGTGGATATAAAGATTCAAACTTTATCCATCAGCAGCATCCGTGAGCTGCTGGCATAGGCGTACATTTTGGGGGGGATGCAGGGGATATGGCCCCCCCAATATTGAGAGCGGTAGATTTAAAAAAAAATATGAAAGACAAGCCCAAAAAGAGGTAAAAATAACCATTTAAGGGGCTCAAAACAATCATATATCCTTTTTACCTGTAAATGGTGAAAACTAGTCAGGTGAAAACTAGTGAAAACTAGTCTATATCCTTGATGTTCCTCTTCCGGGATTGCGCCGTTGCCACCGGAAATTCCGCCGGATTTCACTCATTTAGGCCCGATATCTGTTGCCTTGGGCTTCCTTTGTGTTGGCATTTTAAACTCCGGTCGATTTATGAGGACTATGCTTGACCTTTTCTCAGATATCTGCAGGGTAAATCCAGACAGCTAGCCAGACTATCTGTCCAATCTGAGTTTTCTGTTGCACGACTAAAACAACTTTTAAACGTACATGTTCCACCAAAACAAGTTCCTTCCGAGCCTATTTTGCAGTAGCACCGCCCAAGGCGATTGTGATTGGTTTAAAGAAATGCCAATAAACCAGAGCACATTTTCCTCCCATCCCGAATGCTATGTGGAGTAGCCAGACTCCAGCGCACTTTGGAGGATGGTCTGGCAAAGCGAGACTAGGTGAAAACAATGCTCTTTGAACATTGAAGGTGCTTAAAGGACAATTCCAGCGCAAAATGAACCTAGGGGTTAATAACACATGTACCGAGTCACCCTTTCTCTGGGATATGTTTTCATGGTAATCGAATGTGTATGTAGCTTGAAACAAGCTAGCGCGAATCGCTGATTAGCTTAACGCTAGGCAATCAGGGCACTGGAAGAGTAAAAATAAATTTTATACCACTAACAAGGCTCAAAATATCACCACACTTCAACGGTAGCAACATGAGGGTCCCTAAATGTTAACCAAGCATTGAGAACATTATAAACTATCTTTTTAATGAACTGTCTGTACACTTACAAAGTTCTCAATGCTTCGGTTTACATGTAGAGACCCTCATTATGCTACCGTGGAAGTGTGGTGCTATTTTGATTCTTGTTAGTGGTATTTATTTTTACTCTACCAGTGCCCCAAATGCCTAGCTTTAAGCTAATCAGTGATTCGCACTAGCTTGTTTCAAGCTACAGAAACATTTGATTCGGTACGACTCGGTACACATGTTAATAACCCCTAGGTTCATTTTGCACCGGAATTGTCCTTTAATAAAAACTTGAAAATCTGCAATCCTCCTCCAAGAGACGTAATTAGGAGTGACAATGTTATTTAGGCAAACATAAGAAAGATAAAATAAAATAGTAGCCTCATTTATTGCACTTTCTGAAAGCATCGTTTCTCAGCATCCCTTCTGAGTTGACCTTTTTGATCTTGTCCTTCCAGGTTGGTGATGCCGGTGATCCAGAGCCTCATGATGCTCCTACCATCAGTCCAAGTAGTGTGGAGGAGTCTGACAGACATGTTCATAACACCGCTCTTCCACAGTATGGGAAAGAGCCTGTCCTCCATTCAAATGAAATCCACAGAGTACTGATGCTGCAGACACCTCTCTGTCCCCTGCAGAGACAGAAATGTAGGACAGATTGCAGTCAAAGAGAGTGAATGATGCTTGTAGTGTAATACATGAGCTCTTTATAAAGTCAAATGTGAAATCCTGAAGAGTCCTGCATAAAGTACTATAAATAACCAAAACAACTAATCAAAACAATTGGACTTAGAAATGGATAGTTTGCAGGGAAAAGACCTCTTCAAAGCTGGGCTTAATCTACTGTATGTTACATATAATTGAATATATTTCAATGTTTAGTAAGAATTTAATACATATTGAATATAGTCATTGTCAACAGTTATCTATCTAGAAATCTTTAAAGAAAAAGGACTTTTTCATCAAATGTACCCCACTTTTAGCCTACCTGCTGTGATGTCATTTAAACTGCAAATCAACAAAACCATGCACTTGGTCCTTTAGGGTTTACTAGTCACATCACTATAGGGAAGTATATGATCGTGATACTTTTGGGGATTTTATGAAAAGCTCATGTGTTCCAACCAAAATGGAGTTGTTTTACTGATTGTTACCAAAAAAAAAAATTCTTGTCATTCCATTACTTACATTACTTACTTACGGCTGAGAGAGCCGTGGAATCAGTTGGAGGAGTGTAAAATTGTTGTTAAGTCGAACATATTTGCTGAGAGATGTAATATTTCTGCTTTTTCATATATTGTATATATTGCAAGTAATTCAGCTAGAAGTTGAATATAATAACGTGAATTAGAGTCACAGAGGAGTTCACATGAACATTAAATGCTAAGATGCAGCTTGTTGCACATTTTCAGGCTTATCGTACTGTCTGCTGTGTTGATTTCACAGTGCATTGGCAATAATATTGGGCATTTGCTTTTTTTATGGATGAAAGCTATACATAATAGAGTTGTTTTAACATGTTATTTTAACTGTCAAAAAAACAGGATTGGATATCTTTGAAAGGGTGGCTTTCTAATTTATTATTTATGCGACGACCAATTCTCAACATTTGGCGGTATCTGACAAAAGAGGACTTCAGTTGAGTAACTGTAGTGTGTTGAAGGCGTCCCACATGTCGTACTGTGTTTGGTTGAGCTGAGAGTCCTGTACATGCATATTTAATTTAGAGGTTGTTGTTTGCTTCAGCACTGGGAGTTAGTATCTGGGTTTTGGAATATTTCTACAGCCAGAAAGGATCAACCATTATTTTTACCTCTTTGCAATAAGATTTGATAAAAGTTGAGTTTCAGGTACAAGCCTGTGCAGTTCCCACTTGCTATGAGCTGTACAATCTAAACATTAGGGTTAGGTTGGGGTTAGTCTATATCCTCGACGATCCACTTCCGGGATTGCTGGAAATTCCGCCAGCTGCATGTATTTTCGCCAATGTCCGTTTCCTTCCTCTTCCTTTGTGTTGGAATTTTAAACTCCGGTGGATTTATGAGGACTATGTTAACTGCTCCTCAGATCTCTGCATGGTAAATTGAGACAGCTAGCTAGACTCTCCAATCTGTCCAATCTGAGTTTTCTCTTGCATGACTATTTTACAGCGGCTCGGTGCGGAGCTTAGCGCCGCCCATGGCGATTGTGATTGGTTTAAAGAAATGCCAATAAACCAGAGCACATTTTTCTCCCATCACGGAATGTTATGTGGACTAGCAAGACCACTCAGACTCATCCGCTCGGCAGCGTGTGGATGATCTGGCAAAGCAAAACTAGGTTGGGGTTAAAACGTAGAGTTGGGGTTAGGGTTAGGGTTGGGGTTAGAAGTTAACATAGAGAGAATCAGTGTATGGAGCTGAGTGTCAGGTACATATTTATACTGATTTTTCATAAGTGCAATCCAACGTCAGATAAACAGACACGTACAACATGTTGGAGTGTTTCTGTGATCCTTTTTTCTCTTGAGAAACATCTGGTTGTTCAGATGCTAGATGTGCCACTTTCATTAGTAGCTCGTTGCTAACTTTGTCTGCCATTTGGTGCTGGACAGGCAGTGTCAAAACAGCTGCTGCTGCTTGTTGAAACAGGGTTGCTGAGGTCACAGAGAGTGAATCATTCAGCAAAAGTGCTGTTAAAACCAAATTAATGAACTAAAAGCAGCTATAAAGTTCAGTAGCGCTGCAGGCTTGGCTGATAAATCTCTGTGGGTTCCTCACTGCAAGTGACAACTTTTACATTACAGTATATGAACCCATTGTAAGGCATGACTGGTCATGGCTAAATGTATTGTTCCAGACAATCTCCCCAGAAAACAGAATAAGCTGACATGGTAAAGTGCTATTCCAACATACGATTTCAGGAAATAAAGGTGAATTATCATTGTACTGAAATACAGATTGTCACAAAGTCAGCATATGAACCAATAATCCTGTTACAGTTAGAGTAAAGTATGCAGTTTGATCATGGTGATCATGCAGATTTTCCAGGAAAAAGGGAGACACATTCACATTTGCCTTTTTAACCAATCCAACTTGTTAGTCAGCATTGCAGTGCGAGGTCCGAGCTAACCTCCTGAACTTCTAAACTAAAAGACTGACAGATTTGCCTTCTGACACAATGAAAGATAGACACTGTATGACGAGATGTTTTTCAACTGAAGGCAGCCGTTCTGTCAGAGCTTTTTAATCCTTTCACAGATGTTCGACTGCTGCCAATTAGCTGTGTTTAGTTTTTCAACTCTGAGAGGAGATTCAAGGTAGGGTTGTGCAATAGTGGAAGACGCAGGTGTGTAGCTAAAGCCTTTTCTTTCCTCTTGAACACCATGCAGTACTAATCAACCGGACATAAATAAATCATAATGTGACATGCATCTACCAGTAAAAAACAATACTCAATCTTTTTTATCTGTTGCTTTGTAATACTAAAATTGGAGCTTTTGCTTTAACATGCTCAAATGTGTTCTTCACGACCAAAATAAAGACATTTTTTTTCCTCAAGATATATTTTTCTGTGTGGTTTCTTACTTTGTGACAGGAGATGAGTGTGGTTGGGATTTGCAGCTGAGTGCCAGAATGGTCTCGTAAATCACTTTGCTGGGATTGCATAAGACACTTTCCTATACAAAGATGAGCTGTGGGTCGATGGAACATGACCTGAGGCTTCGCTGTTAGACCTGCAGGCCTGCACAGCATCTCTGCCTGTTACACTCACTTTTCTGCACAGAATAGTCATTCATCAACAGTAGGGTTTTATACATTTGAGTGTAATTGTGATGTTCTGTACCCTGCTGTGATGCTACTACCACTTATACTACAATTTACTACAACTATTTCCCTTCTGCAATGTCCTTAGTACTAAAAACCTACTATTATCTTAAGTGGTGTTCAGTTCTGAAGTCATGGAAGTCTTTTGTTATCTGACTTGAGCGTCTCAGGCACACATCCTTTTTATCCTTTTTTTAAATAAACAGACGTAGCAACGGTTCTCACCTTAACTTTGACTTCATCTACAGCCATAAACTACGCCGGCTGGTAGGATGTGCTGCCGGAGAGGGTCAACTGTCTTTCCTGAATATGAACTTCTGCCATCAGGGAGAAGATTCCGAGTGCTGAGATGTAAAACAAATGAACTTAAGTCATTGTTTATCCAAACCTCTATCAAGCTGTTGACCTCCAGTAGAAAATCTTAGCAAAGATCAACAGAGCAAAGTGCAGTAAATGTACCAGCAGCACATAGCACTTTAATTCTTACAGTCACTTTTTAAAAGGTAGTATTGTCTGTACAGTCATGTGTCCTTCCTTCATGTTCTTAGATGTCTTATGTTGATCTCATGTTGATTTTATGTTGATTTCATGTCAAATTTAGAATGGTTTCTCTGTTACATGTTTGTTCACTATGCCCAAGACAAATTTCCCTCATGGAACAATAAAGTGTACTCTATTCTATTCTATTCAACTGACCCCACTCTATGTCAAAACTGCATAGAAACTTTAGTGTTAAACTAAAAAATTCTCGTGTTTTATCTTTTCCCTGTGAAGCTCAGTTGCTATGACTTGCGCTGCTGCTGGCGACTGGTATATCAGATTCAGCAATACCATAAGCCAATCACCATGAAATAAAGCTGTGTAATGTTTTAAAATACAAGCGTTATAATGTCTTCTGGTGTGTTGCAGCCACAAATGTCTGGCTAAAGCATTTGGAAGGGAACCCTGACCTTTGGCCTTTAGCCATAGACTGATACGTACACCATTCACAAACATTCATACACTGGTAGCCGTTCATACAAGCTGCCACCTGCTCATCAGATAATAACACTGAAACGCATTCACACACCGATGGTACAGCATCGTTCAGTGTCTTGATCAAAGGACACTTCGACATGGGACTGCAGGGCCTGGGATCGAATCGCAGACCTTCCAATTGGCAGAGGCTGTTCATGCTTTGATGGCTCTGTATTTCTTCTCCTGATGTCAAGGGGTGCAAACAGACTGTGATATACATCCATCCATATATTTAAGAATAACAGCTTCTTCTTGTTTCCTATCACTACTACTCCAAAATGACTTATATTGCTGCCACTGCTTCCATTGCACTGCACTGCTATACTTTACTCACTGTTGCCTTTGTTGCTATATAACTGCTGTGAATGCAGACTCTCCCTCTGTGGTAGTAAGCGGATAGTGAGGAGGTGTTTGCTGTATGTGACAACAAATGTTGTAGCCTAAAAAACGTGTGAAATCGCTTAGAGCACCTTTAAAAGAACACCCATGACTTTGTCATGATCAAAAAGATCCTTCTGGTGTCGAGCATTCACTGTGGTCACACAGCTTCTCCAGCACATCCAGCCGGACCGAGAACGCAGTCGCTGGGTCAGAATCAGCTGTTTATGAACCTGTTCTCTCACTGCCCTGACACGCTCATTTATAGGTTTTTGAGTCTAATCATGAACCTAAACTGCCTCAGTGTGATGATCCCACAGATCCTGTTTTGCCATGGAACTATGATTCAATTTCATTATAAAGTGTGTTGGGGTGTTGTTGACAGAACCTTCTACTGTATGTAACCTGACTTTGACACCAAATGATAATCTTTGCGTTTCATCAATTTTGGATCCTGGAAGCTATTCATATAGTCCTAAAACAATGTTTCATATACTTGTTTACAAAAACAGAATATGCTAAAATTGTCCCCCAGGTCAGAATCTGCTGATTCTGTGAGTCTATAGCAACATAGTCTATATCCTTGACATTCCACTTCCAGGATTGCTCCGTTGCTGCCGGAAAATCCGGATTTCACTCATTTAGGCCAGATATCCATTGCTTTGGGCTTCCTTTGTGTTGGCATTTTGAACTCCGGTGGATTTCTGAGGACTATGGTTAACTCCTCCTCAGATCTCTGCAGGGTAAATCCAGACAGCTAGCTAGACTATCTGTCCAATCTGAGTTTTCTGTTGTACGACTAAAACAACTTTTGAATGTACACATGTTCCACCAAAACAAGTTGCTTCCCAAGGCTATTGAAATGCCAATAAACCAGAACACGTTTTCCTCCCATCCCCGAATGCTATGTGGAGTAGCCAGACTCTCCTCCGGAGCACTTTGGAGGAGGGTCTGGTAAAGCGAGACTAGGTGAAAACAATGCCCTTTGAACATTGAAGGTGCTCAATAAAACCTGCAAATCTGCAATCCTCCTCCAAGAGACGTAATTAGGAGTGACAATGTTATTTAGGCAAACATGAGCAAGATAAAATTAAATAGTAGCCTCATTTATTGCACTTTCTGAAAGCATCGTTTCTCAGCATCCCTTCTGAGTTGACCTTTTTGATCTTGTGCTTCCAGGTTGGTGATGCCGGTGATCCAGAGCCTCATGATGCTCCTACCATCAGTCCAAGTAGTGTGGAGGAGTCTGACAGACATGTTGATAACACTGCTCTTCCAAAGTATGGGAAAGAGCCTGTCCTCCATTCAAGTGAAATCCACAGAGTACTGACAGCAACATAACGTCTCTCTTTGAAACAGGTTTTCATTTAGTTATATGATCTGTGTTCAGTGTCTCACCTGATAAAGTAAAGAATAGTGACTAAGTATATTTACTGTATGTATATAGCACCTTTCCAGGACAGATGTCCCAAAGTGCTGCACAATAAAAGACAACATCAACAATTAAGATTCACTGCAGCTCTTTCTTCTTTAATTGCTGCAACAACAACAAAACAGCAGAATGAGTGATGTCAAAAATAAGTTGAATGCCAATAATAACATATTTCAAAAGTTTTAGAGTTCTCAATTTCTGTGTGTTGACTTATAGACAGGAGAAGAATAACAAGCACAAATGTTTAGGCTAATGTCTTCCTTTATGTGTTCAGGTTAAGTGGCTGTTTACAGTTCAACCTCTTTATAGAATGTAGACAATTTAAAACAAAAACTGTCGTAGCAATGGGAAAGGTAACACATATTTCCATAGAGAAGTAGTAACACAGAGACTTAAAGATATAGCATGGCAGTGTCACCACATGTCAGAAATATAACTTCTAGTCATAAAAAAGGCCTAAGGTTTTAAAAAAATCCTTTTAGCGGATGTTCAGAATTACAGTTTTTTTTGTTTGTTGCCACAATCAGTTTAACTACCAATGTATTGACATTAACAGCTCCCATGCTTCTTTTTGTGTTTTACTTTTTAAATGGCTTACAGAATTACCATTTGTGACTGCTTATTAGAAATTGAAAACCCCATGAACGACCAAATTACCTTCCAGTAATGGCTTATAACTGACATATAAAGCATTAGTAAAGTATTAATCAATCATTCATAAAAACCATAACTTACTTTTTGTAAACTTAATATCAAGACAGCCTTATTGGAAAGTGGAGTAGCCTAATGTAGTCTTTTAGCTATCATGGGACACCTAAAGTTAACAAAAAAAATGTTCCACAAAAAAATGAAAAAGCACTACCTCTGAGCATGTGTCCTTAACAAAAAGTGTATGGAACTAAAACCAAAACTAATGCGAAAACAACCTATTATTTCAGTGCCACTCCTTTCAGACACGCCCAAAAGAAACACTGGTATCCTATCCACTGCTGGCTGAAAACAGCTGAGTGTGCCAGCTGGTGTCCCTCCAAGATGAGTTGATACAAGAATGTAAACAAACCCAAGTGACCAGCATGGCTTCCCAACTTTGTAAAGCTGAGAACAACAGCTGGAGTGCCAATTCACCATATTTGGGTTCATCAAAGCTGTAAATAATTAGTATAAACTCATTTTGAGGGATGAAGCAAGTGATGAAAGACTGGGTTTTATAGTTGGTGATATAGATAAATACATTTTTTAACTTTTCTATTTTTGATTTAAAGTATATATTTATTGCTCTCTTCCACCCATTCCTGTATAAACAAGCTAAGGTATGGCAAATATCGACACCTTGCCATAGCCAATTAACGCCCACATTTCACTGAACAAAACGGGTAGTATACTCTTCCTTGATCCTCAAATAAAGTAATTCCACGCCAGTTACAACACCACTTTAGTTTGAGAACACGTCAGTCTCTCCCCCAGTCTGGCAGATTGTAGGGTGGCTCTCCTGTCTCTGCTCACAGGTGACTCCCCGGGGTGCGAGGACGCGCTCTGCGGGATCCGAAGAAACGCCGGAGGTTTCCCTTCATAGCTCTGGCATTAAATTCTAGTCACGTTCAGCGAAAAGGGCAGGAATTACATGACTATACAGGTCCCTGAGAAGAGCCCCATTCCTCTCAGTTTGCCTTTACGCCTCCCACTCGGCTTCCTATATTGTCTTCTTGTCTGTTTCACCGCGCTAATCTGTGCGAAGTTGAGGGAAGCATGACTGGAGGACTGAAGGACGGAGAAAAAGAAGAGGTACAGTATGGCTCTCATGCAGCTGGCACATTTTTTGTTGAAAGTTTTTAGCTGACATGGATTTTTCTGCATCGAGGAGCTGATTATTCTCGCTAATAATTTGCATTTATAAAGAACAATTTGGATGTTTGATTTTTTTTTACTTCAGAGCACGTCTCAGTCTTATCTTCTTTTTTTGGCACCTAGTCATGAACGCTTCTCCCATACACGCTGGGGGAATGTGAAGAATCATTGAGTGTACATTAGCACGTGTGTGTGAGAGTTGTACCTGCTAAAACCTTTATTAACCCTCAGAACAACCGATGGCTGTTTTTACGCATCAACCATGAATGTTTAGATGTTCGTGCGTAAAAGCGCCAAGGTGAGTACAACCTTGTTCTAAATCAGGAACATGCTTAAACACTAAATAATGAAGCAATACAGTTGTGAGTATAAATGAGAATGTGCTTCAAATATTCACGAAGGACAGAGTAGTACTGTGGGAACCAATTACGTCTTTACGCACTCCGTTTTTAAGGCAATGGACACGGAAACCCAACCTGTTTTCAAACATTTTCCTCAAATCTGTCAATATTTTCACAAGTAAGATTATTGATATTCCCTATTTGTTGTAAAACATTTTCAAAATCATTTCAAAAAAGCCTAGTCAAGATAGAATGATTTAATATTTGGAATATGCGCTTTTACGCATTTCTTTAAAAATGTTGCCATGCTCTTATGTACATGTTGAATAAACTGTATGTCAGTTCAGGATATTAGATTTCTCTCCGGGTGGCGAGGACCCCTTGTGGCTGGATCGAGGGGTGTGGTGCTTCACTTTCTATTCATTTAAACCCATCCCTGTTTGTGGGGCAGGCTGGTTACTCACAGCTCCGGTCTCTCTCCCTCTCAGCGCACTCCACACTATCCCTCCTCCTGTTCACTCTCTTCTTTTTCTGCCTCCTCCGGATCCTGACAGGAGTTTCTGCATTCTCCGTTCATCCGAAAACAAGGGAACATATACAAACCTAACAACAAAGACATGGACAACGACAGTCTGAACGAGAAGACGATGGAGGATGTCCACACCAAGGAGATCGACCTGGTCAACCGGGACCCGAAGCGCATAAACGACGATGTTGTCAAGGTGAGTCAAAACTGGAGGGCTGTTAACTTCTGAGCTTTGTATTTGGGGTTAAACGTGCGGCTGCTGTGTGCTTTTCTCTATTATCGTGGCAACTGAAACCATAACGTCACCAGAATACCTGTTGCAGAGTTTGCACTTAACTTCTGCTCAATGGAACCGCCTGACAATCACTCTAAATTGAGCCGAAATGTAGGAGCTGTCAAACTGGCGTTATATGCGGGTGTGCGCGTCAGGGCGCACGGCAGTTCTTTTGCGCACTGTATTGGGCGCTGTGGATCCTGCAGTGTTCCCCCTCACTGACTTTACCCTATTAGGAAAAAGGCTGTGAAAAGGTATTACAGCCCATTGAGGCGATACAATAGCAAGCTATGCGCGTGTAAATATCTGCGCGTCTGCACAAGCAGCAGACTTCATAACTTGAACATCCTCGCTCCAACAAAGGAAACATTGCCAATTTCCTGTTGTTGGAACACACATTTCCCACAGTCCTTGTTGCACACGCCTTGCTGTTGGGAAAGTAGAATTCTTTCCATAAGAGAGAGCAGCCTGGCCGCATAAATACGGAGTGTTTATTTTGTTTAAAGGAGTTAGCAGAGAGGTTGTCGGAGCAGAGGAGCGGTGCGCTGGAAGCCACCTGACGCGTCTGCATGGTGGCGGGGAGCAGCAGCTGTATGTGCCCGGCCGCCCCTTCTCTCCAGCTGGGGCAGTCTTTTTCATAAGAGTGGGGTCAAACGGCTCGCTGCATGGAACAGGAGGGGTCAGCTCTTTGAAATGTCTGAACTCTGCCTTGTTAAAACAGGGAAACACCCAAGTAGCGGAGTAGTAGTCTGATGGGATATCCCTCACCACTCCCATCTCTCCTCCCTGTTTTCCTCCCATTCTACTCCTCTCCTCCCTCTCTCCCTTCTTCCATACATGCCTGTAGTTCAGATGAGCAAATGTCCATGTGTTGATCTTTATTGGCTGCTGTCAGCTTCCAAATGATTAGGATAGTCTGACATTATTGACTAAGTTGTTTGGAAAGATGATCCTTAGTAGATAACCTTTAACTGTTGGGGGACTGTAATGAGATTGATTCATTGGCATGGTGTTTGATCTAGCTACTGATGACTCTGACATATTCAGAGTGAGTAGAAAAGCACATGTGAGATTCATTGTGTGAAATGATGACATGTGTCTAACTGTGACTTCCCCACATGTGAAAAGCTGATTCACATGAGATGTCTTTCATTTCACATGTTAAATATGTGTTCTTATAATGTGATTTTTTTAGTCTGAAAACCACACGTGCCAACAAGTAAATTTTCCTCATGTGGCAAATATGTGAAATGTACGGAAATGTGTTTCACATGGGATGAATTCACATTTGCAAGGGGAAAGAAGACACATTTAGTGCATTGGAGTATGAACAAAGGAGATACAGTGCTACACAGTCTTGCTTATGATCAGCAGCTATACAGTATATCCTTCTTCCAGTTCTGCCACATGAACAGCTTCACCGACGCGACTTTGCCTGTTTCCCTGCGTCTGTCTCCACTTCTTCCACCAGTCTCTGCTTTCTCTCCCTCCCAATTCTCCTCCATTGTGACAGTGAGTCAGACTCTCCTTCCAGTCTCAGAATAGAATGCAGCTCTATGATTTATCCCGCCCCTCTCTAATCAAATCAACAGACCGCTGGTAAAATTATCTGAAATCACATGTGTGCGTACACTGTAAAAATTAAAACTGCTATAGGGAACTGATGAGAGCCTGAGACTTCAAGTAAATCCATTTACTCAAGTACTGAACTTAGAGTTCTGATGTACTTTTAGTTTATTTAAGTATTCTGATGTTATGTTATACATCTTCAATCCAAGGATTTACAGCTGCAGTAACTAGCTACAGATTAAGATTAAAGTATAATGAGCATGTGAAATACAACACATTCTTATACTCAAAGTTAAACCACCCAACAGAATGTTAAACTGCACCTCGGCATACACCACTACAATTTTGATTGCAGGACTTTTACTTTTAACAGAGTATTTTTACATTGTGCTATTGTTACTTTTACTTAAGTAAGACTCTTAATACTTCATCCACCACTGCTCTGAACTATTTTGAAAAACAGAACTTCCTTCATACAGAATTAACAAACTCAAACATTATTTAAAAAAAACCTCTGACACATGTAGAGAAATAACTTGCTACCGTGAGGAACCCAAAGGTGCTCACTGCCTCCGTACACAGCTTCACTGAGGTGCTTTGAGGTCAATCAAACAGTCCTGCCAAGTGGAAGCGTGTTTTCGGTGTGTCCCAATGAAAAGCACACGCAGGGAATCCCTTCCAGCAACCCTCATTCTGCAATCCGCCGTAACCCCCGCCCGCCCCCATCCCCATCCCCATCCCCGTCCCCCAACCCCATCCCTAACCACACACAGCACTCACACGTAAATGTGTGTACTGTGCATGCAGACGTGCTGTATGTGGTGTGCACACGCACACACACACACACACACACACACTCACACACACACACACACACACTGCATTCTTGTAAGAAAAGGAATATAAACCAGCCTCCTGTAGCTGCTGCAGCTGGCCTCAATCACCTGGCCACATCAAACAAGTTCCATTACTAACATGCATGTGGAGTTTGCCTTTTCTAAGAGAGCCTTTTTCCCCTCGAGAATTTGTGGATCTTTATATAGCAGAGAGGAGGGGTCAGTGGAGTGAAAATGTCCCCACTGGAGACATTATTTTAGAGGGTATTGTGAGAAGTTTGATCCAAAGTCCTAATGGTCAAATTGAAAAGTATAACACCACTCCCTCTGGGACTGCAAAGTCCATGATTAGTTGACTCTTGATCATATTTTTACTTGACCACCTCATTCTGGGATGTTTATCTAATTATAAGTTTATAGTCATCATTGTGTGATAATCTGTTACCTCCAGTTTGAACAATGTCTGGGCTTTTGTCACAACTACGCGACTACACACTCCTCTGTGGGTTGAGACACTTCATGATTATGAAACTCTTTTCAGACCCAGTGCAGGGGGATTTAATTCCAGCCAAATGTCATGCAAATCTAACAGAACTATGAATACATCACAAAAATATACGCCAAGGAAGGGTTGCATCGCACAAATAAACTTCCAAAAAATGTTTTTCACAGATTGATTCAACTCAATTAGGTATTTTTGCAAGTGGTTATTGCTAAAGTTTGGATTGGGATACATTTTTATGGAGGGATTAAAAAAGTTCAATTTAAGTGGTTTTGTTATTGCGGAAACATTTTCAAAAGGCATTTTAGATTGAAATAAAAGTTCAGCAACCCAGAAAAAAGCATTTATTGTCAGAGCTTTAATATGAGATACATACACTTGTGTTCACTTCCTAATTTTTGGTAGATGCTTTCTGAATCAAAAGTACACTGTAATGAAACAATTTAAAATGCAAGTCATTGGTGAAATGAGCCGGCAGTCTGTGTCCGTTGGTCGCATACTGTGTCTCTCCGCTGCCAATCGTCCTAATCTCCAACCAACCAAAAGAGTCCATTAATGTGCTACAGTCTGACCTTCTCCTCCAGCGACCCACTGTCTATTCAAGCATAGTTGACAGCCTGAAGATAGGGCTCTGGAAATAGCACATCGCCTTATTTACTCAATAATACAGTCGCCTTGCCAACTAGTCACATGCTGACCCTGAGACTCTGTCATATCAAACTCTGATTGGACCACAGAGGCCCATGCTTTGACCCAGCATAACTGGACTGCTGCAGTAAAAGTAGACAAAGTTTTGGTGTTTGTAATGTTGTTTATACTGTAGATGTTTACATTATTGCATTTCTTCATCCAATAACTGCTAAATGTTGAGGACTTCAAGAAATAGTGGACTTTTGGGATCTTCAAAAACATCCTTACTTTGATCAAAAAGTAGTGGATTCCAGTTTCCTTTGGACAAAACTCTTCATATACCATCGGAGTAAATGGACATTTCTCGATGATATTAGTCACATTGTAGACAAAATCCAAACCTCATATTTGAATACAACAAAATAAAACCCTCTGAAGTCTTAGAGGACCAGTGTGTAGGACTTAAAGGCATCTAGCAGTTAGGTTGCAGATTGCAGCCAACTGAATACACTTTCCCTTTACGCCTCCCTCCCTTCCCTTTTCACTTTACTGTAAAAAAAAACGCAAAAAGCCCTCTGTAGAGCCAGTGTTTGGTTTGTCCGTTCTGGGCTACTGTAGAAACATGGCGGGCTCCGTGGAGGTATATGCTGCAATGTAGTTACTGAGCATACTGCTCAAGCCTCATCACACAGACGGTTATTTGAACCCTGCTATAACACAACATTATAGTAAATAAATATTAGGTCAAATGCAGCAATACTTAAAATTCATCATACATGAAGATGTGACTCACCTTATAAGCAACGAGATGTAACCCTAACCTTAACCTTAACCCTTCACAGCTACCTAGCTGCTAAGCTGCTTAAGTGTTGTTGCTTGCACGGTATACCAGTTACATTCAGTAACCACAGGACATTCCAGCATTTACCCTCCGTGGAAGAGGACCGCTCCTTTTGTACTGTTGATATGAAGGGCTCATTTTAAGCTAACGAAAAACAATTCTTAGTTTTATGTGACAAATGAAAACATAGTTATTATTATATTCTAGGGCTGGGTATCGCCAATGAGTTTCCGAATCGGTTCGAATCCGATTAACAAGGTCCCGATTCGATTACATGTCCGATTTGACTCAATATCATTAATGTTAGGGAAACTGAAGTTATTATACCAATCTTGCTTGGATATAAAATAAATTCTAAGATAACTTATGTTGTAATTTGTACAAGCAAGAAGCAACCCCTTAATTTAAAGTCAATTGAACATAGTGGCCAAACAATGGAATTGCAACTCCTGGCCCATCACGGAATGCCCTACTACATACAGTACATGATGGAAAACGGCACATATTAAAAGATTGATTTCGAGATTTTATTACTCGTTATAAGATCACTCACACGAAGATCTATTTTAATTGGAGAATCAATTATTTTAACCCAACCCTATTCTATTTCTGCCAATAGATCCCCCTAAATCCTACACACTGGTCCTTTATGTACCAAAAAAAACCTCACATCTAACCAATTCTGAAACTGTTGAACCTAAAGGGGATTTGTTTATAGACATTAAAGTGCCAAACTTAAGTTAATGATGATAATTTTCCTCATACTGTTACAAAGAGAACAGTATTTAGAAAACTAAAAGCATGGAAAGAAAAATGCACCAAACAGCTTGACTTTATGAAGTCAAACCTCTCCACCATCCTGCTGTGGTTGTGTTTGTGCCTCTCTGCAGAAGGCCCTCATTTAGTCTCAATCAAAGTTCTGGAAACTGGAGTAGAGTGGGTCCACTTTAAAATTTGTAGCTGTGGAAAAATTAAATGGACGGCGCGCTGGTTTTGTGGCTGCAGTCAGATTTATATTATAAGGCTTTCGTGAGCTCTGCTGTGAGAAACACTTTATGCTGCTGCTTGGAGTAAAATAATTGGACTTCTCTCTATGTTCTTACTGCCCTGGCAGATTTCTTTCACGTAGTTAAAGGAATTGTCCGTTTTGGGGGAAATGCACTTATTTTGCCAAGTTAGGTCAGAAGATAGATGTTGCTCTCATATCCGTCAGATATTAAAGGGACAGTCAGACAGTTCTATACGTATTCTATATATTTGAGAAAAGGCAGACATATCTACGGTCAATATCTACAACACTGGGCAACTCACACCAAAACAATCTAGATTGATAAATAGCACTACAAGGTAGAAGAAAATATGTGCATTTTTTTTTGGGAACTGTCCCTTTAAGCTGGAGCCAGGGCTACGTTCAGCCCTGACCAACAGAAACGGGGGTGCGTTGAACACCCTTTTGTGTGCACAAGCGATTTGCCTTTGTATTACCACAAGTTTACAGACACGTCTCTGCTGATTGGGTATCACCTGCGACACAACCAATAAACGAGAGACACACCCACCAAACACATATCTCAAAGACGGTGTACAACGTTGCACACCGTTTCACACAGTTCTGAGGAAACATGCCGTTAAACCAGGAAAGCGTAGCAACACGGTGCACACTGTTTTGAGATTGAACGTGCCCCAAGAGACGGTGGAAACAAGAAGCCAGAAGAATTGGTCTACCAGCGCCTCTAAAGCTCACTTATTCATTTGTTTAATCTAAAGTGTGGTTTTACGGCTGGAAATGTGCTGTAGTAGCTTTGATTCGCATAACCCCTTTGACGTACAAGTTGTACGCGCAACTTGGTGTTTCTACACTCTGGTTTGCCTGCTTTAACCATTTTTAACAATGAGTAAGTTAATTAGTGAGCTTCAGAGGTGCTGGTTACCTTTGGACTGAACCAAGCTAGCAGTATCTCCTTGCTTACGGTCGTTAAGCTAAGGTAACTGGCTGCTGGAGCCTGCTTAACATTTTATATTAGCAGACAGATATGAGAGTGGTATCGGTCTTCACTTCTAATTTTGGACAATAAAGCAAATAAGTGCACTTCCCAAAATGTCTAACTAGAATTTAATTCCATTTTTAAAAGAGTAAAGGTAAACCATAATGTGCTTTTAACAGTCAGCTTGTGTAAGTGTCATTCTGTTTGAATGATGTTGATAGTACCTCACTTGGGAATGAAACACTTTCCATTTCACTGTCAGTTTGACACTGTATAATATCTGTGTGACTTATTGATATTACAGCCATTAGCCCTCAGTAGCCCAACTCTAGTCTGTTAGACGAGACACAGTTTCCAGGTAACTGTAAAATAAATATTGACATTGACGTGGAGAGGATGAGAGAGAGAGGGAGAGTCTGTATTGTGTTTACAGTGTGCGAGTTGCCACTTTTACGTCCGTTCCTTAAATAGTTGCACTGGTGGGGTCACGGACACTTGCAGAAATTGTCAGATTTAAAGACCTGAGAGATGTGTTTACAGTGAAAAGAAGCACTATGTTTTTGTTCATCTTAATGGGAGGTAGACGAGGGGTACGGCCATGTCTTCGTCTTTGGATTTTCTGCAGAGGAACTTTGAGTTTCTGTGAGGTTGCGTTGTGTCTGTCGTTTGACCATCACTGGTCACACTAACTGTGCAGTTATCCATCTGTGTATTCCACACAAAAAAACAGAAATGTGAAACCCACCACATCCTATGCACCACAGAATTTTTCCTAACAAAGACAAACCACACACTGAATGTTTATGACGGCAGCTTCTCGATTTAGCCTGATAATTATTTGGATATCAAACAGTGACATGATGTCTTTAAACCACCAAGCAGACCAAGTCCTGAAACTGTTTATTGGCTACATCTGGTCCATCTGTGGCCATCATTTAACATAAGAATAGCTGAAAATGTAACATCTCAGGCGCCCGGATAGCTCAGTTGGTAGAGCAGGCACCCATAGAGGTTTACTCCTCAATGCAGCGGGCCCGGGTTTGACTCTGACCTGTGCCCCTTTGCTACATGTCATACCCTCCTTTCATGTCTTCAGCTGTGTTATCAAAATAAAGGCTGAAAAATGCCCCCCCAAAAAAGAAAATGTAACTGCTTACTTTGTCCATTTTGGTCCTCAGAATGACATCTGTTTTATTCATTACTGTCACTCATCTATCTATCGATCGATCGATCTATCTATCTATCTATCTATCTATCTATCTATCTATCTATCTATCTATCTATCTATCTATCTATCTATCTTTCTATCTATCTATCTATCTATCTATGATGCGATGATGATGAAGATGGAGACAAAAATCCTTTGCAGAAAGCGAAGTGGATGCCAGAGATAGTGTGTAGAAATCAGTATTTTGGGTGGGGCAGTGTGTTGGTGATTAGACTGTGTGCCAGTCACCGCGAGGAGAGATGTGAATCCTGCCAGGAATCCTACCCTCCATCTCAACAAACTGACATACAAACAGGGAGTGAAGCAGCTGATTTATGAGGAAATAATGAAGGATTATAAAGTATATGTGATAGTTTAATTTGCACCATATTAGGGCTCTTGTGAAATACTGTTGGCGGTGGATGAAGGTATTTGCCAAGTCATAGCGATGAGTCTACTGTGAGTGAATGGCTCTGTATACAGGACAGTACATGTTAGTGTGTGATGGTTACTTGTATTTTCTTTTCACTTTACAACACTGAAAACATATGTGGTATGTACCTCTAGTGTTATAAACCTATGGAAGTTTAAGCTTCATTTACCAAGATGTTAAGATAACCATTTATGAGATTCCTGCTGCCAAAACAAGACATTTCACTTTTCACTATTTTCTGACACATTTCATAACGTTTAATCGAGAACATAATCGGCAGATTAATTGACAAGGAAATTAATCGTTAGTTGCAGGCCTAGTGGAGGCATTTGTTAATTAAACTATATCTTTTAATATGGATCACAGGAAGAGTAGTTGCTGCCAAAGTCACAGCTAAAGGGATCCAGCTTGACAAGAAACTAGAAGGGCACTCGGAGAGCTTCGATCTCCGCCAAGGCCATGCCCTATCTCGCAATGTCAACAAAAGTGGAAAATGTGTGTATCTGCCCCGTGATTCGGATCCGCTCTAAAATTCAATGGCTTCTTCCTTGTCCATGCTACACCCTTCCACCAAGCTTCATGAAAATCTGGCCAGTTGTTATGTAGATAACAATGATTTTAGATGCCAGAAGTGTTTTTGCCAACAGTGTCTTACTCTTCCACTTATTCCTTTTTCAGGTAGACTTTGAGGACGTGATCGCCGAGCCTGCTGGGACCTACAGCTTTGACGGCGTGTGGAAAGCTAGCTTCACCACCTTCACTGTCACCAAGTACTGGTGCTACCGGCTGCTGACGGCGCTGGTCGGAATCCCCTTGGCGCTGATCTGGGGTATCTTCTTCGCCATCCTGTCCTTCATTCACATCTGGGCCGTGGTGCCGTGCGTCAAGAGCTACCTGATCGAGATCCACTGCGTCAGCCGCGTCTACTCCATCTGCGTGCACACCTTCTGCGACCCGCTGTTCGAGGCCATGGGCAAATGCTTCAGCAGCATCCGAATCCGCACAACCAAGGAGGTGTAGCATCCAAAAAGACGAGGAGGAGGATTAACAGAAAGAGGGGAGGGAAGATGGGAGGGCTAGAGCAACACAGATGGAGGGAAAAGTCAGAACAGAAAAGAAGAAGAAGAAAAACAGACCTCTGGAAAACGAGAGGTGAGACTTTTCCAGAACTGGGCGGGGTTGTTTGGAAGGCAAGGGGCGTGGTCACATGGCATCTGACCCCGCCTTTTTTCCACCAGCTGTTTTTTCTCTCCAGTGTTGGTGTTACCAAACGGGTGGGCACAGGAAATCAAAGGGTCGATCTCCGGGGTTTTTGTTTGTTGTTATGTTTGTGTTTTAGTTTTTTTTTTTATATTCCTCACTGTTAACTTTGTCAAGAAAGCAGCCAAGCTCCGTATCTGTTTTCTGTTAGTTTTGCCACATGATGTAAATTCCTTCCATTCTTACCGTTTCAGTGGATTGCTTATCACTTCGATTGATTCATGTGAAGAGGGGATGTCAGGGTATATCACCATCTTCTCTCGCGTTTATTCGTGTTTGTTTTTTGGAGCCATTGTGCGGGGCAGGATGGGTGGGTGTCGGGGTTAGGAAGGTCAAAGCAGAGAGAAAATGAGCGATGCCAAACTCAGCAAAAACAACCCCACAAGCCAAACAGTCATGCCCCCCATGACCTCCATAACCACACACCCACCCCCCCCCCCCCCCCCCCCCCCCTCCCTACGCCCGGCCTCCCAGCAGTCTGACACACTGAACCTGCCCTCGTTCCTGCATGCACCTGCTTCGCCTTGCCAGCAACTCGCAGTCCGCCACCGCCACACCCCGCCACACAGCCTTACAATGCAGAAAAGATCTACAGCTCAGCTCACTCACTCTGTGCCTCAGCTTCTTACTTCTCCTCCGACCTCAAAAAAAAAAAAGTTTCATCAACATTATCCTCATGATTGCATGAGTGTGACAGAGAATGTTAGCATTTGAATTTAGCAAAAACTATTCTTTCTGACCAATTTAGCCTTTCATCTTTCACTGAAGCTAAATGCTTTTAAATGCACATCACCATAGTTCCATAGTGAATGTTTTTTGTTTCTACAGTATGAATATGAAGAACTTTGAGGGTTTACCTTCATTACCGTTGTTTTAATACCCTGTATGTACTGTATGGGTGTCGATGCAGAAAATGAGACTTTACAAGCTATGGCCTCATTCCAGTGCACTAATCTATGGGAAATTATTGTTAGTGAATAGCACTAATGAAGATTGCCTGTCTTTATTTGCAAAGGTAGTAGAGTACTAGCAGTTACTGTTGCACACACTGCACTTAGGATTTGCAGTTACAAGCTTGTGTGGAGTTTTATATTTTACGCGCTGTGGTACTTACACAGGTTAATGCATTGGAATTAAGATAATGTGAGATGGAACGTGTGATTTTGAATGCATTTTAATGTGTTATTTGATCATAAGTTTGCTCCATCCCCCTTTTTTGTCTTCCTAATTGTTCTTGTTGTTGTTGTTTTTATTTCCCCTACTTGTTGGTTCTGCTGCCCTGCTTCTTGACAGTGGACACGATGCTGAAAAGCATCAAACTGATGCCTCCCAACCCAGAGATGGGTAAAGAGAGGGACGGTTGGGTGGGGTTTATCCAACGGGGTGGGTGGGGTTATGTTTTATTGAGACACTAAGCTGGCTTTGACTCCGTCACCTTCAGTCTACCTGCTGTCTTCTCACAGAGATGGTAATATCATAGCACCTGTTCCTTGAACTGAGTGTTTTTAAGCTCCAAAGGTGATATTTTTATAAGAAAATATGTTTTTACTTCCTTGCTTTTAATGTACATTATCACGCTGTGCACATTAAAATTTAATATAATCCAGTGTGCATTTGTTGTTGTTTTTTATAATTTGTTTTACCAAGATGGATAAAGTGATCAACAGCATGTGACTCTTATTAATGGCAGATATTCACAGTAGATTTTTTGTTCTTTTTTACTTGTGATATTGAGTCATAACAAATCTAATTGTGTAACGATTCACAGTAGATACTTGGTGACTGGTTTCTTTCATCTGTACTGCAGTAACCAGCCAGTTAAAGCTCCTCTTGGAAAACAAATACATAACAATGAAGTTAAAGCAAGAGCAGCTGAATACAAAATTCCAGCAGCAGCCCCCTCCAAACCCTCCATAGTATTTGTATCTGCATCTGTGTAAGTAAAGCCAGTGTTGTGTTGCTCATGGGCTTCTTTTTTTTTCCAGAGCCTGGCACAACATTTCCATGGTTACTCGATAAACAAATGAAAGTGTTGGGCAATGTTCATGAGACTGGAGTCAAGTCTCTTGGCTGCATTCAAGTTCATTTCCAGCAAAGGCAGGCACATAATTATGCCGCCTGAGGCAAGCCTGGACTCTCGCTGAAAACTGTTGTTCAACGGTAACATGTTCAAGAATGATGTCAAGTCGACTTAACAGTGGTTCATTGTTTGAACCTTTCAAGGCTGATTTAAGGATACAACGGATACAATAGAAAAGAGGAACAACATGAGTTGTTAAATGCCACCTCCAGGTTGTTGTTTTTTTAAGTTTATTTTTAGGTCTTCATTGACAGGACAGCTGAAGAAATGAAGGGGAGATAGAGAGGTGGTGAATGACATGCAGTGGAAGGCTGCAGGTCGGAGTTGAACACGGGCCCGCTGCGTTGAGGAGTAAACCTCTACATGTGGGTGTCCGCTCTATCAACTGAGCTATCCGGGAGCCCACGCCTCCATGTTTTTGTTTCAATTCATGGATACATTAGTAGTAGCCAGTCCTCTCACATTTGAGTCACAGAGCTACATTAACTGGCCAAAAGTAAGTGGGTAGACAAACATCACAACTATGTGTGCAGGGTTCAAAATTAGCACCATCTACCAGACATGGCTGGTAAAATTTGAACATTAACTCACTAGCTATTTAACTGGTGGACCAAAAAGTTCATTTTAAACCCTGCATGTGTGACTGTTGAACATGTTCAAACCATTTATTCAACCATTAAGCTGCTGCTACAACATCATCCACTCTACTGCGAAAACTTTCCACAAGATTTTGCAACCAGTCAGGTACCAGTGTTGATTGACCGGTGATTAGTCCTGGAGCGTCCACATACTTTGGTTCTCAAAGACTCTTTGGCTGAAAACTAAAATTCCATTAGCTGCACAATAAAAACATATTTTTAACCAGTCTCCTAAACTCTGACTATTAATCCAAGCAAAGATAGTAGTCCAAAGTGCTCAGTTTGCATCAACAAAATGAAAAAGTTGATCATCATCATCATCATCATCATCATCATCATCATGTATGTTGAAATGATATTTTTCCATTATGTTAGTTGACGTAATAACACATTTGTATTTTTCTTGCATTGTCTAAAACGAGAGATACAACACTTATACTCATTATAATCTTTCACAACTTAGGAAACAGGGTGAAATCTGTTTTATTGTACAGCTGACGAAATAGTTTCTTTAAGAAATACCTTCAGAACTGCAATAAACAACTTTTTTTTAAATATCAAGTATCTTCAAGAAAATCTGATGGTTAGCTGTATGATGCACATTACATGAGAACTGGGGCTAGAGCAGCATCCATGCTGTGTCACAACAGAAAACTCCTGAGCAGGGTGCAAAAGGTCTTGGTTAGAGTAAAACCTGCACGGAAATTTCCAGTGATTCACAGTGCTGGACCAAAGCAGACATAACAGGAGGATGAGAGAACACAGAGACGGCTCTGTTACCTCCATGCAGACGACAGGATTGGACAGTGGCACTTGTGAGCTAATGGCAATGACCTGATACAACCAGGGTGAGAAGTTACCACCACCAGCTGCTCAATGCTTCTCTGTGTGGTGGAGGTACTTTAACATTGCCTGTTCTATCAGATATCATTTAGGGGTCCCTAATCTTTACTATAAACCTACTTGTCTGGTGAAATAGTGAAGAATGAAAGGACCATAGGGCTTTTGTATGTTTTTACCAATTTATCTACAAGTCATGTAAATTGTATGTCATTTTTCTAACTTTCAGGCAGCTATTTATATACATTGGTGAAAAATGAAGTAAGACTTTACACATAGTTTAATAAATAAAAAAATAAAAACACATTTCAAGAGTGCAAATTGATTTTCAAACTGTACAGAATTTAAGGCAAATTCCTGGAATCAGAGACAAAAAAACACCCAAAGTCTTATTTGCACGGGATTATTATTACCTGGTGACCTCTAGTTATTTGTAATTAATTACGGAGGTTGTCTGTGATCTTAATCCCGTGCAAATCGGCCATGTCTGTGTAATTTGTGAAGTAAAAATTCCCTTGAAAATGACCTACCATATTGTAGTTAGGGAGCAAAAGTTTGCAGAAACACTAATATTGTGTTTTTACTAGATATTGTGGCTCGTTGGTGGTTCAGCTGTCTGTACTGTCCCCTCCTAAAAAAGAAATCGCTCGGCTTGATCGTGTTCTCTACTATGTGTGTATGTTCTCTCCAGCGGTTAAGGTGGATTAAATACTCTAAGAATATGAGTGTGTGGATATGGAGATGTGCTGAGCCTGAGCCTGGGGTGGAAACCTATCCTGGGTGTTATTTCTCCAAGTGCATGCTGGGAAAGGCTCCATCATCCTGTGACTATGAATATAAATGATAAGGTTAACAAAATAAATGCATGATCCCTGTGAATGAAAGTATAAAATAATTTTTGGGGTATTTTGTTATGTCTCTTGACTCTCCTCAGCTTTTACAATGCAACAGTTCCCTCTAGTGGGATAAATTGAAAAATGCAACTATATAATATATGACCAAAAGTATGTGGACACCCATACTTTACATGCATGTGTGATTGTTGAATATATCATTCCAAAACCATTATAGCCTTTAATACAATTTTATAATAGCCTCCAGTATTCTGGTGTCAGGCTCTACACCATAGTATTGAACCTGGCTGATGCACATGAGGTCCAACACTGATGTTGTGTGATCAGGTCTGGCTCACAGCCGGAGTTGGATGGAGTTGAGGTCAGGGTAGTCTATATCCATGACGTTCCACATCTGGTGCCACCTGACATATCGCCAGATGTCCCTCTTTTTGGCCGGATGTCCGTTACCTTCTGCTTTCTTTGTATTGTAATTTTAAACTATGGTTTAGGACCTTGGTTAACTCCTCCTCAGATCTCTGCAGGGTAAATCCAGACAGCTAGCTAGACTATCTGTCCAATCTGAGTTTTCTGTTGTTATGACTAAAACAACTTTTGAACATACACGTGTTCCACCAAAAAAAAGTTCCTTCCCGAGGCTCTTTTGCAGAGGCGCCTAGCGCCACCCAAGATGATTGTGATTGGTTTAAAGAAATGCCAATAGACCAGAGCGATGTGTAGGTAGGTCTGGCAAAGCGAGACTAAGTTCAGCGCTCTGTGCAGGCCCAACGCAGTTGTTGGACGTGGCTGTGCACGGGGTCACTGTGATGTTGAAACAAGAATGGGCCAAACACAAACTGTTGCCTGTTGGTTGACTGTGATGACCCCTCCCACTCTGTGGGTGTCTCTTTGGTACTTTCCTTTCTCTGTCAGCTGTTTAGGAGGCAGGCTGAGTGGCAGACATGTGTCAGGAGGATCAGCAACACCTGAATCCACTCCTTCTGGTTGCCCTCCTGATTCCTATATCAGGACATGCAGATCTCTCTCTCTCTCTCTCTCTCTCTCTCTCTCTCTCTCTCTCTCTGTCCTCACCTCACAGCCAGCAGAGTTTGTTTTTGGTGCAGTTGTCCTTTGAGTTCTGTTAGCATTGCTTTTCACACACAATACATTGGTTTTAATGTAATTCTTAATTATGTGTGGTCTCCCTTATTTTTGTCTAGACTTTGAGCTGATAACACACACATACACACACACACACACACACACACACACACACACACACACAAAGTGAAATCCAACCTGTGAAATCACCACCATCTTGAATAGAATTCAACCCCCAGTGAAATATTCATTCTGTGTGCGATAGTTAGTGTTTTGTAAATAGGCTTTGAATATATACATTTTTTAATGCTTCTTATATTTTGTTATATTTTTAATGTGTACTGTTTTTCTTAATTGCCTTTTAGATTTGTTATTTACTTATTTTATTATATTTTAATATGTCACTTACATTTTCTACTTACTGTTTTCCTTTAATGGAGCCTCCAGGAATACGCTTTTCACACGTTTGTACTTATATAACCGGTGTGACAATAAACATCTTGAATCTTGTTTTTTGCCAGAAGGTTGGAAGCACGCTGTTGTCTAAAATATAAATGTGTGCTGTGGCATTTAGGTTTCCCTTTATTAAAACTGAGGAGCTCTGCCCAAACTATGAAAAACAGCCTCTGATCAAAAGTACACCGTGTAAACGTAGACAATGATGTCTATAATCATCTATGATTAATTATTTAATTTTCATGCTTCTATTTAAATATTTTGATGCCAACATGTCTTTCCACTTTAATCAGTCATGGAAGGGACAAGAAGTCCTAATAATATTGTTTGGTGTCAACACCACTAAGCAGTGCAAAGTAATTATTTGAATTGCTCTGTTTGTGCCGTGTTGTATCACATAACGCTCTGAGTGGCGGGAGGTTTGCATATTCAACATAAATAAATCAACACTGATTTTTTCTATGAGAGAAATGTTGACTGCTTTATCTGCCCTCTTCAGATGATTTATTACATGTTTGGTATAGTACTCCTCTCCAAAGTGTGGCCGCTGTAGATTACTCCTAAATTCTGTGGTTGTCAACTGAACAAGCATCCTGTGGTTAAAACGTGAGATACTGTAGCAGCCAGATAACAGATGTAACAAACGTAAGGTAGACATGATGTTCGGTCTCTTCTGTCGATGACTCGGAAAGGTGACACAAACATTGTGGCTTTTAACCACCTGGAGCTGCAGGATCAGCAGCTGTTTCCTCTCTCTGCAGACACAGCAGTGATTAGAGAGAGTTCTCGGTGATTCTGTGTGATTTGTTGCTGTCAAAATACATCAAGTCGAGACATTCACCTTCCCTGAAGATGGTGATTAAGACCAGGGGTGGGGCTAGAAGGGGGCCACGGGGTGGCACCGCCCCCCCTGAAAAATGATTGGCCCCTCCTGGTGCCCCTCCCCCCATACCATGGAACCAGCACTGGAATTGTTTTGTTTAAAAGTTGCAGACTGAGCCAATAGAAAATATGATATGCAATGTGCTTAAAATAAAAACGAGTGAAACTAATAATGAATGTGATGTTGTATTTAGCAGAATTACATTGTGTTGTTCTATCCTATCCAATATTTCCTATATTTCTAAGCAGATTTCCTATGCCTCTGCCCCCCCCCCCCCCCCCCCCCCCCCTTACTAATTATAGTGCATAGTTTCTGTCTCCCCCATGAGGAATTCTAAGTAATGACAACAAAACTGTCGGCACGTCCACATGATACAAGCCTTCTGTGATCGCGCACAGCACACAGCCCCCCCCCCCCCCCCCCCCCCCCCCCCCCCCCCCGCCACCCCTCTTGTCACTTGTAGCCAAGAAAAAAACATGATGGCCTCTTCAGAAGGGCTAATTATCTTCAACTCTCATCTTCTGAACATAGCCATACTGAGAAATACACAGAGAGTTGTGTGGAGCTGATAGTCCTAATTAGCTTTATCAATGGCTTGAATGTAACGGACGTTCAATAATATCAAAAGTTATGCACTAAAGCTTTAAAATCCCAGGTTAATTCCCGCACTAGATGTGTCATTCAGAGAAACCTCTTGTGTGTTGCATCCTCCTGGTGGGCAGCATGGAACGAGACAATATGTAATTTCATTGTATGTGATGATATCAATATATACTGTACCATGATATAGAATGTAATAATAACCACACAGAAATGATGTAAATACCTGACAAATGAAGGTACTTTAGATTGTTAGAAAAAATATATAAAAATCCAGTATTGCTATGAAGCAGCTCATTGATTTGCAACATTAGTTGTGTTAGCCTTTATCTTTATTTACTGAAGTTTCTTTAGAGTTTAGTGGTCAGACTAACCTTTTTTTTTATATGCGCCAACAAACAATGTGGGGGAAAAAGTTATACTTTCAGATTGGAAATCCTGAAATTGTTTAGAAAAATGATTAAACGAGTTTTATCATTTAAATGAGACAGCTACACTCCGTTAATTCTGAAACACAGACTTTTTTTTTTGGTATTTTGTTCCTTTTTTTCTTACTTTGATAGAAAAAAGACACAATCCACTGCAATCCACTTTACAGACTTTGGTTTTGACCCAGATGTTCTTTTTTTCCCCCTACTCTTGATTGGTGAAATGGAAAGACTGAAAATATGATTTATATTTTACAACTTGTTCAATATCTACACATTTTCTCCGGATTACACAAGCTTTGTTTTTTTTTTGCAGAAGTGGATTTTTTTTGGCAGCCGGTTGCTGGTGACTCACAACCATCAGTGGGTGCTGACTGATTGCACATTCATCAGCAATGCAGAGGAGCGGCTGCCTTCCTGATCTGTTAACAGACATCTGCGGCTGAAACACATTTCTGACAGTTTTTACAAAGCCAGCTTCTCGGGTCAAATCGCACACACTGCCCTCTGTGTTCTCCAGCATGTCCTCTTTATTTGGTTTCAACAAACAAACCCTCAGGGAAGCTGCTGGCCTGGTTCGCCCCGATCACTCACTCACACACACACACACACACACACACATATACATCTGGACATCGAGTCTGAACTCACACAGAAATCAATAGAATTAATAATCTTTGTCATATCTTATCTTCTAAAAAGGGGAAAAATGGGTGAAATGTATCCTTACTGACTGAACATGTATTGTGTCCATAGACTGTATATATTAATTATTATTATTATATATTTTTAATAATATACAGTCTATGATTGTGTCTTGATAACCCAATAAAAATATGTATGAATTTTTTTTTATTGATTTTTCAGGTATAACAGCAATTCCACCTGCATTTCTAATTTCTTTGGAACTTCTTAGAAATGAACCTTAAGCCAAATATAATATACTGTAAGTACACATGAATACATAAACAGGAGTCATATACTGACAAATATGAACCATAACTTGATACAAAGGTATTTTTGATGATTTCCATTTGAGCAGAAAGGAACAGCATTTGCTTTTTTTGCACAGCTATGCTGCATTTTACTGTATTGGCTTGTACCAAAGTCTCTTTTCTCTCCAGTCTCTTAAATTTGCTCCTGTCATGATTTGATATATTTACAGAAGCTCCTAATGAAAACATGACTTGACACACACGCACACACACGCGCGCGCGCACACACACACACACACACACACGCACACACACGCACACACACACACACGGAAATTCCCACATGCAATATTTTCAGAGAAACAATCAAAATCATTTTTTTCACGCTCTGCCAGCTGTTACGGCAGTGAATGTTGAAAAATGATGAAGCGTGCTATGACATCAAGTAAGAGGAAGGCTGGCACAGATCCATCCCATCAGGCTCAGCGTCCCCCCCCCCAGCACACCTGGTTCTCTCTAAGTCAGTGCACTCTTTGAAATCATAGGTCACTTTTACCACATCTGTTTGAGACAACGTAATGTGACATCTTCCTTTGTTGATTCTGTCTCGAGTTTTGTTTCTGCACTGCATTTCCCAGAGATCACCCGTCAATCAACCTTTGTGACGACGTCTTTTCCTCGGATAATGTCTTTATGACTTTTGCTTTTCTGCTCCTCTGTTTATTCAAAACAAACACACCACATCACTTTCATCACACAGGATGACACATTTTCCAATGACAAAAAGCCCATTGTGTCCAGAACCGCTCAAAACAGCATGTGTTGTAATTCTTAGTCTAATTGCCCTTTAATAGTTCCTATTTTTGTTTTTGTTATTATTTGTTGTAATTATTTTGTTATTGTGTTTCAAAGTCGACAGAAACAAAATAAAACTACGAAAAGCTGTTTTGGGTTGAAATAGACACATTACCAATTGACATGTGAAAATATGTTGGCTCTAGACAGGCTAAAAGTATTGCTTTTTTAAATGGAGTCTGGTGGGTTTAGCGCTATAGCGACTGCAGAGCTGTTTCTGGTTAAACAGGAAGGTCTCAAATAGGTTGTAAAGGTCTATCTCTGAAGGGATCCTTTCCATAATGTTGTCAGACATTTAATCTGAGCCTGTCAGCGGCAAAACGAGCATTTTTGTGAAGGTAAATACAAGCTGGACAATTGCCCTATTAACCTACATTAATAACTTGATTCACCGCTGCCAACAGAAGCGATCTCGCTTAATACTGGACCAATGTCACAGATTGTGAGTGTGTGTGTGTGTGTGTGTGTGTGTGTGTGTGTGTGTGTGTGTGTGTGTGTGTGTGTGTGTGTGTGTGTATGTGTGTGCGTGTGCGTGTGTATGTGTGTTGCAGGTGTGTGTGTGTGTATGTTTGTGGGTGTACTGCATGTGTATGTATGTATGTGGGCGTGGATAAGTGTATTGCATATTGTGATGTGATTTTTACACATATTCTTGTAATGGAATGTCAGTGATGTAATGGGTATGTATTGTGTATCTAATGTGGATGAGTAGCTGACTGCTACGGTATCAGCTAATGGGGACCCTTTTAATAAACAACAACAATAACAGTATGTGTCTACAACAACCACATCAAATAAATATTTTCATACTTGCAGCAGATTACTATTTGCATTTAACCCTTGTGTTGTCCTCCCGGGTCAAAATTGGCCCAGTGTGTTTTGCCTGTTAAAGGCCCTGAACACCCACACAGGTGTTTTCAGTTACCCTGGCTGATTAGACCTCTTCCCAGGACTGTGTGGGTGTGTCGAGACTGATTGATTGACATCTTCCTGAGTCTCTTTTAGCTTTGTTGCTCCTGTTAGGGCAGGACAAATGACAGCTTTATATTTCTTATTGGTAGAAAATATTTGTGATCTAATAAATTCCCATCCAAGCTTCAGCCCACTTTTAACCTGTGCAGAATCTAATCAGCCAGATCAACTGGAATAACATATGTGGGTGTTCAGAGCCTTTAATAAAGTATAAATTATCATTGTCATTACAATTTTGTGTTACATCTTCTAAGCCGACTTCATTCCAACTTATCACCTCTCAGGTCATCTGGGACAGGTCTGCTTTCTGTCCCCAGAGTCAGAACTAAACATGGAGAAGCAGCGTTCAAATTGTTATGTTCCACATATCTGGAGCAACCTCCCAGAAAACTGCAGGTCTCCGCCGCTACTCTCAGTTCTTTTAAATCAAGGCTGAAGACCTTTCTTTTTGGTGCTGCCTTTCTTTAAATAATTGTTCATTTCTTATACTGCACTATAACTTTTTAACATTTTATCTGTTTTTTTATGGTTATTTTTAACAGCTCTTTGGTATTTCATGTAAAGCACTTTGAATTGCCCTGTTGCTGAAATATGCAATAGAAATAAAGATGCCTTGCCTTGCCTTATTACCATTAGTTTTACACTTATTTTTAGATTTCATGGTCAATAAATCAAATTCATATTAAATTATACTTAATTTTTGAGTTAAAAAAGGTTTTTTGACTAATAGTTAAATAAGAGGAACGTATGTTGATTGATTATCACAGCCTGTTTCGTGTAACCATCCATGATACTTTTGGGCAATTTGGTTAAAAGAAACCCATATTTTGTATATAGAAACTTGGAAAACAGGTCAAATTTGACCTGAGAACAACATGAGGGTTAATTAAGGAGAATGAGAAAGAAGAGGAGAATCAGTATACAGTATATACAGTATGGAGGGTAGGGCAAATGAAAAAGCAGGATAAAGCCCAGACTGTGATTACAGTGGTACTTAACTGTGGTTTATTTCAGTCAAAGCTTCCACAGATAAACAACCAGGACGGGAGAGTTTAAGAGCTCTTAAAGGCTTCCTGTAAACTGAAAAAGACGAGGCAACACAGCCGCGGAAAATGGAAATGAAGCAATCTGGCACACTGAATAAGGTCAAGACTTGAATCCATTTGTATCATATTGAATTTGCTTACATTACAGAAACAGAGACTGATTTCACAGTAACTAATGTCAAAGAGCAAGTACATTTGGTTTGTAAATCTTTAACTGAGTTTCTTCACAAAATGGATGTCTTATTACAGCACATCAAAGTTTATCTGCTTTGCACGGTTGTTTTTTAAGTTGATTTTCTGACATTTGAAACAAATGTCTACCAGTTTCTGAAATCCATGGTGTCATTCTCAGTCACTTCGAGACGCATGTAAATGTGTATCACATCTTAAGAGCTGTCTAATAAACTGAAACATATCCACATTAATTCCACAGAGCTATATAATAATAATAATAATAATAATAATAATAATAATAATAATAATAATAATAATAACTTTTATTTATATAGCTCCTTTCATCAAACCCAAGGACACTTTACAGAATGACTGTGGCTAAGCTAAAGGAGGTTGTAGGCTGTGGTAAGCAGGCAGTGTTTCAGTTTTTTAAATATGTCCAGGGATGGAGCATTTCGGATATCTGCAGTGAGGGTGTTCCAGAGGGATGAGAGGCCCTGTCTCTGAAGGTACAGACTGGTGTGGGGAATGGAGAGCAGGCCAGCGAGGGATTTGTAGGTGAGGAGGAGGATTTTATATGTGATGCAGGACTTCATTGGGAGCCAGTGAAGGTGGATATCTCTTGTAAACATTGCAGGGATACAGGGATATTAATGGACTATGTGATCTAAAAACTATGCGTGAGCTTTTCTGAGCTGATACTGCTGCTATATCGTATTTGTGCATACACTGATGGCTTTCGTCGAGTGTTGATACGCAACGTGACTCCATCCATCCCTGGACAGATTGGCAGATACAGACGCAACTTATTGACTGACAGTTTTCTTGCCTGTCTGCTGCAGTAACCATTTCCTGTAATGTATGAGATTGTAATCTTTTGATTTCCTTTTTCATTCGGAGGGACTTTGACACACAGGGAGTGGAAGAGGGGAGCACAATCTTTTTCTCCAGATGTAAAAATATGGAGTCTAGCCTTCCATCGTGGTGCTCTGATGGCTGCATGGCAAGCAGTAACCAAATGGTGACGAAAGGTTCAATCTACAATATGAACATCAGTGAGCATGGCATGCATCAAAAAATAACAATGTTAAAAAGCAACATAGCACAAAATCTTCTATTTCTAATAAAAAATAAAATTCTTGGTCATTTTTGGCTGATATTCAGTATTTCAATTTTGTCAACAAAACATGCAGAGATGCCAGTTTCTACTCCCACCGTAGCAGAAAATAAACCATAATGCAATGCAGCTGCTGGCCAGGTACAAATTTAATAAACAGGTGCAACTTTTCCACAACAAGAAAATATCATTGTGGTATTATTTAGCTATCTTAGACACACTGCAGAGCCCAGACATGAACTGAAATAACCATGTACACTTACTATTTGTCAGCAGTCTTCTTTAACAGCCTCGACTCCTTGATAGTACACACTAAACTGCCATCTCGTTGAGAGTTACTGCAATATAGACAAGCGCATCAGCAAAAAAAAAACTCCATTGACCTATGTTTCATGTAACCTTTTATGAAGCGCTCTGTCGTTATCTCTCATGAACCGTAGTGATCCCGCTGAAGAAGCCTGTCTATGGAGATACACAGCTGAGTGATGAAGGCAGCGCACACTTCATCACCACGCCGCCCATGAGCTAAAAGAAGGTAAAGAATCCATCCACAGAATGAAGCGGTGAGGACCTCTGATGGGTCATGAGCATCAATCAGAGTTTACTGTCCCGGTCAGCAGTTAACCAGGGTTATTGACCCTGCAGGTGATAAATAACCTCTGTTGGACTAGTTTTAGGGTTGACAGAAATGGGAAAATCAAGACTGAGTGCAGCCCTGCTCCTCCCTGATAATACCTGGAAATTAGCCTGACCTGAAGCTCCCCTCATGTCTCCATAGACCAAAGAAATGCCTGTTCGCCTAGTGCACCAGCAGATGGCGCCACAATGAGTCAGATTCCTATTGTTGTGGTAGGATTTAAAGCAAGGCCGCCCAATTTGGGGCCCCAGGGCCAAGTTTGGCCCGTGCTCTCTTTGTTTTGGCCCGCCATGGATTTGACATAGCCTAATCATGCTTATTCTCCTCTTATTTTAAAAGTAATGACTACAAAACATACATTTTGTGCAGTTAAAAAGAACGTAATCTGAGTTTAACGGCAATGTAATGCACAGTGCTGGTAAACTTATCATTTAAATTACATACGTTTTATCTATGGAGAATGGCAAGAATTACGGTATTCTTCAACATCGACATTTATTTTTGGCCCGTGGCCTTCCATCCAGATACATTTTGGCCCTTCATATCAAAGAATTTGGGCACCTCTGATTTAAAGGGTCAGTTCAGCCAAATTATGAAAAAAAAAAAAAACATTGGTATTTAGTAATGCAGATAGTTTCGGTTTTACTTGCCCAGGTTTGGAGATACACTACATGGCCAAAAGTATGTGGACACTGAACCTTACAAACCCTATGCGATTGTTGTATATCTCATTCCAAAGCCACAGGCACCACTGCTATCCGCTCTTCTTGTTTCAGGCTTTCCAGCAGATTTTGGAACATGGCTGCAGGGATTTGGATGTCGGCGACAGATGTAGGGCGATAACACCCGGCTCGCAGTCATTGTTCCAGTTCATTCAATTAAAAAAAATCAAATCAAATCAACAAGAACATTCATTTCCAGTAACAGTGTCCCTGATTGTAATTTGGGTGCACTGACAATTTAATGCTACTTCACACTCACACAAATTACTTCTTGATGTTTTTTATGTCAGCTTTGTGCAAAACATGCAAAGGAAATAGACATATTTAGTTCTTGTGCTGCAGGTGCTGTGGTTGCAGGATGCAGATCATTCCTGCAGCGCATGTCATAATTTTAGGGTTGTGTGAGATTCACAACCCAACCAACCTTTTCCTTTTTTCTTGTTCTTCTTCTTGTTCTTCTTGTTCTTCTTCTTCTTCTTCTTCTTCTTCTTCTCCTGCCTGCCAAGACATGGGGCCTGAGCCAAAATGGAGTTTACCACAACAGGAGCCACACAGACACACCCGTCGGGTATACAGTCAGAGACACACACACACACACACACACACACACACACACACACACAAACACACACACACACACACACACACACACACCCTGTATCAGACACACCCCTTGGCAACTGCGTCAGAACTGCCCCGAGGTAAGGCAAAACACAGTTCCTCTGGAAAAAAACAGAGACTGCAAAGAGTGAAGGAGTGTGTTGTGTTGCTTCTTGCTCATCTCTAAGAAGTAAAAGAAGATTGAGCTTCAGGTGAAAGAGAGATACAGCAGAGGTTTTGTGTCATTTTTAGACAAAGTGGTTGCATAAAACAGCTTCTACAATTTCTGAGCTTCTGTTTGTTCATAATTATTAGCTTTGTTAGTCCGTGAACCTAAAGGAATTATTCAACATTTTGGGAAAATATAAGCATTCCTGGAGTCTCCACTGATTGCCTGGCAACCATCACGCTAACAACAAGACTCTACAAAGCCACTGCATCGTGGAAACACATTTGTCCTGCACGTAGCCCCCTGGGAAACCATGAGTTGTTGTTTGACACTATTAAACATGTGATTAATAGACACAGATTAAACATACAAGATACAGCTATGTTAAAAGGTGCTGGTGGGTTGTTTTGACCTGTTTTCAGTCTTTACAATAAGCTTAACTAATCTAACTTTTGGCAAGAAAGTGAACAAAATGTCCAACTATTCCTTCTGTAAGCACTTATTTTTTATAAATTCAGATCTTTTTTTCAGACATTTCCTCTGTCTTTCTGGTTTATTTATTCAAAGTTTTACCGACATCGTATTTTTTTGTTGCTTGCCACCGTTATAAATGAAGCTTCTTCTTTAATGGTGCTTTGAGATGAAAAAAAAGGTTGATGACGTACAGTGACAGTTTGAGGGCTCTCTGGTGTTTTGTCAGAGGTTACAGTGTGTTCCTCTGGGAAATCAGGGAGTTGACAGTAGAACAGGTTGATGAATTTGGGTTGGGGTATTTCATCTCTATGTTTCAATTTTATGAATGAATGTGACAGACATGTAAAACCAGTTGAGCCGTTCTAGCATTAAAAACAGGAAAAAAGGGAAGAAGAGAGGAAACTGCCACTCTGTAGTGACATTTTAGCTCGCATACAGAGTGATCTGTCTAGTTTTACAAAGAAGATGTGACCGATTCCATCACATCACTCATCACCCCACTTGAACACTCTCGTCCCCTGATTGTCTGTCTCATTAAACCCTCACATGTCACTGCGTCTGTCAGAAAGTGAGCGCAAACAGCCGTTGTGCTGCTCCTCGGCTGCTCTGTACCTATTAATTCTCCGTCCACACTCTGTTATCAGGGTTTCCAGTCTTCATTCCTATTGCCCTCCTTTTCAGGAAGTGGGACAAAGGAATTTTTTGTGCCGGCCACTGTTGATTCATGAGCTGAGACACACACACAGTCTCACCCCCCCCCCCCCCCCCCCCCCCCACACACACACACACACACACACACACACACACACACACACACACACACACACACACACACACACACACACACACACACACACAGAGTTGGTTAACTCTTTATAACTTAGCTCATTATGTATGGCTGAGTGAGCCGTTTTAACATGACAACCAGTAGTCTGACTCATAGGGCTGCTGGAGGAGAGTCAGGTGGAAGTTGGAGAAGAAAGAAAGTCCTTCCTTTGTGTAGCCTATGCAACTTATTTAGGGGATTTTGTTAAATTTTGAACATTTATGAAGTTTATATGGTCAGCCAGGGCATGTTGTGCTGTAAAAGATGCTTTATTAATGGTTTAAAGCCCCTTCTTCAGAGTCTAGTTCAGGGATATTCAGATCTGGTGAATAAATCCCTCCTAACCAAGTTGTTTTTGGAGGTAATTAAGAATTTCCACCTAAAATATAGTACTTTAGTACATAGCATGTGATATCAAACTACAGAAAAGAGATACATCAAACTAATTTGAGTTCTTTGATGGCATTATACACAAACTTTTTCGTTCGGACGTCTTTGAAAAACTGGTTTTGTTGTAATTGGTGTTTCTGTGCCACATGATTACCACTAACTAGAGCTCATAATTTACTGTTTGCTCTGCGTGGGTCTGTTTGGTCTCACCTGAACTCCACAGAGCGAGGAGCCGCAGCAGCACCTGGACGCGTCACAGAGTTTTGGAGAGAAAGAGGCGGAGCTTTTACGCGCCACGAGAGGAGCTGATGTGCGAGCGGCAGGAGCAGCAGCAGTGGGCTTCTGCTGGATGCAGTCAGTCAGTGTTGAGATTCACAGGTTTCAGCTGGCGACCAACGAACTAGAGTTGAACTACTTGGAAAACGGGCAAGGTCAGATTGAGGGAGTTCAAAATCATCGGAATATTTTTTTTTTTTTCTGGGAGTTTTATTTACGGAGAAGCGAAGGAAGATTCCACAGCGATCAGTTTGGACTTGATGAGAATGTCAAAGAAGTCCCGCGCTTGAATACACCAGCGGAATATGATTTGAATCAAGGGAACTTCCAACACTGTTGCTCGCTAACAGGTGAGTTTATTATCTGCAAATGTTCTCACAGTTTCTTGACTTGACTTCATTTCACTCAAACTATAGTTCCATGCGTAAAAACGCAGAGACCCTGAAACTCCCAACCCTCTCCTTCTCCTCCTCCTCCTCTTCTGGATATCACAGTCTTTGAAATGTTTTTTTTTCTGGCTCCTAACACAATTTCACCAGCTTCCCATTTGTGTTTTCTGAGACCTTTCGCCATGAGTCACTTTCCTCTCGAACTGAAAACATTTTCACTGTTTCCCACCGCCTTTTGTCCTTTGAAAACACAGCCGTGCGATGAGGAGGTACATGTATTGTGTTTGGTGCAGGTGCGCAATAATATTCCCACTATTACTTATAATTGTAGACCAAAACAAGAAGATACTCACCTCACCATATCCTTCATAATAAAAAACTGACTTATTTTCGTCTATATCCCCTTTGTCCTCCTACTGTGTTGCCTCAGTCTCTTATAGTATGTCTTTATTGGCACTTGTCAGTAATGGTATTTGCTTTAGACTTTCATATGAGTTTGCCTATAAGCACCTGTTAGGTCTGTCTGTCTCTACATAACACTGTGAGAATATAAAACTGAGCCTTCTCCCTCAGACTCGCTCTAAATACAAATGAGTTGCTAACAGTGAGACATCAGTTATAAATCAGTCCAAAATGTGCACACAGGGGATCTCAGTGAGTTTATGCAACACTGCAGATATACTTGCAAAAGCCAAACCCACTGTGCTGGAAGTGTTTGTCTTGTTTTGGTTTACATCTGTTAAAACCACATGGAGATATAGGGAGCATGCAAATGCACCTTTTGCAAATTCTCTGGTGTTGCTCACCCACCCTACCCCCTCCCTCCCTCCACTAAAAGCATCTCCCAGTGGATTACCATTTAATTGCTGGGGTTATTTATCATTTTGCAGGATTGGTCCCCCTTTGCCTTCTCCCTCCACCCTCTTTTGTTTTAATTGAGTTTATGTCCACTCCCTCGGGCCCTTGCTGTCTAAACTTAGGCCCTGCAGAGCGGGCTCCTCTCTGGGTGATTCACTGCTTTGCCTCTCGTTGTGGTCACTTGGGAACGGAGCTGAGCACCGCAGAAGTGCTCACCCAGGTCCCGCTGCTGGTTTGTCTAGGGTCAGTGGAGTCAGACGTAAAAGCGCGGAGGATTAGGAGGCTGGTATTGAAGCATTGTGTCACCATAAAGCCTTCAGTCACTTCAGTATGAATGGTTTCACTGCTTGTGGTGAAGTGAGTAAACCCTGGTTTTATACCCTGACACAGTTCCATTTATGAGTCTCAAAAGGGATTGCAATGTCCCTCTATTTTCTCCTCAGTGGTCCCTATTCAGCACCGACTGCGCCCTTTTTCCACACATTCACAATCTGGACAATTGAGGCCACCTATTCACAGATATTTATTTTGATGATTGATGTTTTGAGTTCTCTGTGTTCCAGCAGGGATGTTTCACCAACTCATTTCTCATGTCTCTTATTTCTGGAACAGGATGAATCTCCGCTCACTTCATGCCGTCATGCTGCTGTGGGCCTTGTGCCCCAGTGTGCAGTTCCAGTGTGATAAATCACCCGAGACCAACAAACTGAACCTCTCTGTCAACTACGAGCTCCCAACGTTCACTGCAGACTTCCCCATCCAGAACATGGTGACGCTTGATGGGATCATCTATGTCGGAGCTGTAAACAGAATCTACGCCCTGTCTCCGGACCTCACAAAGCTGTCAGAGTACCGCACGGGGCCACTGCTTGCCAACGAGACCTGCGGTCAGAAACTGTCCAGCGCAAGCAGCAGCGGCAGGGTGGACAACCACAACATTGCTTTGGTGGTGGAGAACATTTACGACAAGGGGTTGTACAGCTGCGGCTCGGCAGACAATGGTGTTTGCCGCCGCCACGTCCTGGATGACGACGCTAGCCCGAAAACCGTAGACGAACAGGTCTACTGCTTTGCTGACAGGGTGAGACAACACAAGGGTCAACCAAGCGACTCAGATGTTGTGGTCAGCCCTTCCGGCTCTCAGGTGCTCAATGTGGAAAGCAACGTCATCAAGTTTTTTGTTGGGAACTCTGAGATCCCAGGCATAGGAAACATATCGGGCAGCGCACCACATCCTCATACCATTTCCCTGCGGAAGATGAAGACGAGCCAGAACGGCTTCACTTTCTTCTCCAACCGCTCGTACATGGACTTAATTCCGTCTCTACGTGGAAGCTACTACCTGCGATACGTTTACTCCTTCCACAGTGGACCTTTCACTTACTTCCTCACAGTGCAGCGGGTGAACAGGGACTCTCAGGCCTACCACACCCGCATAGTCCGTATGTGCTCCTCGGACCTCATGATCCGTCGTTACGTGGAGATGCCCCTTGAATGCATCAGCACCGATAAAAGGCGACGCCGCTCTGCGGAAGATGTGAAAGTATTCAACATCCTCCAGGCTGCCCACGTCACCAAAGTGGGCAATGACGTTGAGCTGCAGAAGCAGCTGAAAGTGGAGGAAGGTGATGACGTCCTGTTCGCCGCTTTTGCCCGGGGGAAGCCGAACTCTCCGGAGCCGACCCCTAACTCAGCCGTCTGCGTCATATCCCTGAAACACATCAACAACATGTTTAAGATGTACATGCATAAATGCAACACAGTAGACCCGTATCACTTCACTGGATCAGAGAAGAAGTCCTGCTACAATGTGGTAAGAGCCGGGAAGGGGCTGGGCTTACTGTGCATGGGTAGCAATTGTGGAACTCCTACTTTGCATTTGTATTTTATGAAAAGGAAAATGGAAATGTTGGTCTTTCCTCAACTGTCAGAAAAGCACAATGAATATTTAAATCCAAAGCAAGATGGAAAGAAGACATTTGTCTGTGTTATGTGTAATGGCAACCTCAACAATGGCTACTCCTATATAAATGTGTATATATATATATATATATATATATATATATATACATAAACACTTTTTATGACTGATTTCTCCTTACGTTAGTTATAAGTGTGCAGACTGCACAAACTTGGTAGGTTACATTTTTTTAATTTGTTTATAATGCATTTGGTATGGTCTGTCTCGAGGTCCAAGTCCTTGCTGTACATTGCTAAATGCTTTGCTCAACAACTGTATATCAGACATTTACGTCGTTACTTTTGCAGATGAGCAGAGCATCATGAGGATGCGGTTTTACGATGTCTTTCAGACACATAAAATAAGCCTCTATCAGTCATCTGTTGTAAATGCATGGCTTGGTTTTTATCTTTGAGAGTTATAGGCCCTGGCTGTTTATTCCCTGCAGGCAGGTTGTCCTGCTGGCTGGAGAGAGTGTCTCAGTAACTGGGTGGTCTCAGGTCTACTGGACCTCTGTCCTTGTGTCCTTGTGTTCAAGTGTCCTTGAGCAAGACACTGAAGCATGACCTACTCCTCACTTGTCCCCTGACCTCTGACCCCTCTGGTTAAGAGCATACATGCAGGTCTGCATAATAGCGACATGTGGAGAAACAAATCCCTGACGATAGTGTGTTGAATCTGCTTTAAAGATCCTTATATGTCTGTTGATTGATTGATTACCAGAAAGTGGAAACATTTTGAGCCAAAGTTTTGGCTCTGTACAGCAGCACATTGGATTTGAAATGAATCAATGATGATTGGGTTAAAGGGCAGACTCTCTGTTTTAATTTGAGGCTTTTTACAACCATATATGAAGAACAGTGTAGGACTCTTAGCCAGGTATCAGGACAATGATCCCAAACGTACAGAAAAGACCAGTGGAAACATCATGACTGATGACTGGTTGGGTCAAAAGCCAGTTAAACGTGTAAAAAGACGATTAATTCCAGGTCTGGCAGTTTATTTAAATTTGTCCCATACATTTTGGCCTGTAAAATTGGATAACTATGTATAAATATGGCAACAGTTCCTTAACATCCACATCAGAAGACAAGTTATCACCCTCAAATTAAAGCTGAAAGTCAGCACTTTACCTCCTAGTCACTGCTTCAATTCATGTGCATTTTAATGAAGAAGATCTGCAAAGGTTAATCAATTTTAGTTGTCAACCATTGAAATTATTCAATTGATTAATCGGTTTGAGAAATTCTTTTACGGAAAAAGGTCTACGTTTTCTGATTATAGCTTCTTAAATGTGAATATTTTCTAGTTTTTGTACTCTATATAACAGTTAACTGGATATCTTTGAGTTGTGGACAAAAACAGACCTCATCTTCTGGGCTTTGGGAAACACTAATCAACATTTTACAGACCAAACAAGTAATCGATGAATCGAGAAAATAATCAACACATTAATCAACAATGAAAATAATCTTGAGTTGTAGCCCTACACTGAAGAAAACGTCCCCCCTCCCTGTGCTGCTGCAAGCCAGTTGTTCCCTTGCCTGTAGTCACTCACCTCTAATCCATCAACATTGACTCAATCAATCAGTTGAATCACCTGATCAATAATGACATGAAGTTAACTGCTGACCACCCGGCCAAAGGGTCTGTCAATATGTTTACTGGCACTGAAACCCTCTCTGACTTCTTCTTTACTGAACCTCATCATCAGTCAGGCAGTGGATTACCTTAGTCTCCTGGATATGTGATATGCTATATATATCCTATGTTGTCAAAGGGCAAGCACATACAGGGTGTGTGTGTGTGTGTGTGTGTGTGTGTGTGTGTGTGTGTGTGTGTGTGTGTGTGTGTGTGTGTGTGTGTGTGTGTGTGTGTGTGTGTGTGTGTGTGTGTGTGTGTGTGTGTGTGTGTGTGTGTGTGTGTGTGTGTGTGTGTGTGTGTGTGTGTGTGTGTGTGTGTGTGTGTGTGTGTGTGTGTGTGTGTGTGTGTAACATTAATTGCTGCTGTTGCTTGGCAGCAAACATAACAGCATGGGTAGAAAGCATCTAAGACTGGTTGTGCCAGTGTTATTTTTTTTTTTCATGTTTTATAGTTTTTATTAAAAATGACATACACTTTACATCACAGCTTATCATTTTGAAAACAAGGCTTCTATATGTTTATGTTCATATATAACTTATATGCTTAAGTTGCATGATGAACAGCAAGATTACATTAAATGTACCCTATGTTTTCTTTTGTAACACACTTGTGTTTACATTCAGTCCTAATCCCCATTGTGTGTATTCTTGAAACCTAACAAATGGTGAATGCATTTCTGCACTCATAAAACATTTGCAGAGCCATTTTTTTTAAATATTTTAAAACCCTTATTGTTTATATACCTGTCTATTTTGGCTAGTTGTCTTCTTCTTCCCTTCTTTTTTCCTGGTGCATTGCTTCATTTCTTGGTGATTTACTTCCACTACATGTCCATAAGTGGAATGGCATGACCTGTCTTCTAATGTAGGTACTGGTGCATCTACCTGGACGTACTACTAGAGCGCCACACACAAAATACACACAAACGCACACACAAAATAAACTGGATGGATTATACAACTCAAGTAAATTTGAAGAGCCTACAAATTGATTTTCATACTACACAAAACAAAATGTTAACCAATGGCTGGGTGGAAAGATAATATAAATCTAAAACTTTTGCATTGCAAATTGGTTGGCAAAAGTGTAAAGTATACATGATTTGTAGCTAGGGAGCTATACCTTGCAACACACAGTCCTTTAAGTTCAGCGCTGTATGTAGTGATCTGAAAGACACATGCTGCAGTGAAGAGATCAGACAGACAGACATGACTAGTGACATGTTCTTAAAACGGATTCAAACCAGCTTTGCAAATACATGGTGGGTGGGTGTTTGGGTACATCAGTACAGTCCATGACAGCTATCAGCGGCGGAGATCCACAGGGGAAAGTGAGGAATGCTGGGAGCTGGGGGGGTTCGGGGGCAGCGCATATCTGACTCTCAGCGAGCCGTGATGAATGGCTCAGGGATAACAGGGCATCAGCAGCTGGGCGGAAGATGATCCCCTGACCCGATGGGGCAGCCGGCCTCACTGGCGAGGCCTCTTCCCCACTCCCCTCGACCCCCACCTGTTACCAGCACCTGTGGGAAAGTGGAAGTCGCATCAGTAACACCAAAGAGCCTTTTTATCTGGGTTGATGTTTTCATGGGTAATCATGTCCTATGATCTTTCATTGACTTTCTAAGGCATCGCATCTTGTATGAGTATTCACTCAGTGACACAGCTCGAGAAACCTTTTTTAACTCAACAAATTTCAGTTAGGGATGTCCTGATCAACTTTTTTTGGCCCCAGATCCCATTTTTTTTATATATATATATATTTAATATCTGCAGATACCGAGTCCCAAGCATGCTGTATGCTTATTGGCTTACTGACGCTTATGCAATGCAGTCGGTGCCTAAAAAGTATTTAATTGGGTACCCAGCCCTAAAGGGGGGGGGGGGGGGGGGGGGCAGCTGGAGTGCTGCAATTTGGACACTTTTGTCACGGAGCATGATTTAGAAAAATAGTTAGAAATAGTTCAACATTTTGACGACCTCCAGGCAGATCGTCTCCTGGCATATTTGGTGAACAGATGTGAAAGGTTTTGTGTGATGTAATGCTTAACAGTGAATGTCCAAAAGTCAGAAACAGCCTTCAGCTGTGAACTGATTACTCACAGAGCCTGTTGTTGAGCTCCTGTTCACAGGATCAAAGCAAAAAACATCCTGTTACAAACAACAAACTGTTTGCGGCCGGGTTGGATCAGTGGGTAGAGCAGGCGCACATGTACTGAGAGGTTTATGCCTCGACGCAGAGGTCCAGGGTTTGAATCCGACCTGTGACGATTTCCTGCATGTCTTCTCCCTCTCTCTCCCCTTTCTCACCTAGCTGTCCTGTCAAATAAAAAAATACAGTATACGATTAACAGTACAGTGTTATTCTTATACTGTATTTTTTTTATACCTCTTTATTTAAAGTGTTTTTTAAGCTGCTAAAATCTGCTGCTGGATATTTAATTTCCTTGCGGGAGTCATCCCAAAAGGATCAATAAAGAGAAGTCTAAGTCTAAAATGAATGGCGGAAAAGCCCCAAAAATTTAAAACAACTAACACTTCAAACTGGTCTGACTTCAAACTATTTAACAAGAGCTGTACAAAGTGATAAAATGCTGGGAAAATCTGAAAAACCCTGAAAACCCCAAACAGTGATTGTCTGCTGCCACCTCTTTGACAGGGACCGGCGGTATGAAAACTGTTGTTTTGATCACTCGGAGAGAGATTGTGCTATTCCATTATTAGACATTCTTTCCTCTTGACTCACTTGATTACTGGGTTGGCGTGAGGTATGACATACGTTTTGCAAGAGAGCATCTCTGTGCTGTATAATTATCATAGAATCCTTCAGTTTCTAATTCTGACTCTGCGCAGATTTAATATTTCTGCAAAAAACTTTAATTTAAACTATGCTGACATTATTTGTTTTTGCAGCTGCACTGTCCTCAACCAATGATACATTTTACAATGATCCATACCCCCAAACCAAAAACTAGAACAGTCATGTTTTTTTTCTCTGCAGGACTCATCAGAGACAAATGGCAAAAAAATCTGCTTTTTAAAATTTTGTTTGAGTGCAGACTTCCAAAAGTGCAGACGGAGCAGGTCAAGTGCTGAATCGTGCAGCCAAAAGAGCTTTTATCTCAGTGCTAAGCCGTTTTCCAAGTTCTCTTTTATTGCTGACAGTCTTACGTGTATCCTCTTGTCTTCAGCTGCCAGGTTAAGAAACAAGCTGTAACGACAAAAGCCCATTGAACAACTGCCCATTTGATGCTCGTGTTGTAAGCCTGAAGTTAAATGATCTAATCATACCACTGCTTAATAGATTTATGACTTGTATTCAGTGGCATATGGCAGGTAGCCTTTCTGTTATCATGAGGATTGGGAGAGATACGCGCGGCCATAAATTCATAAAAGGTGTAAACGCTTGGAGGAGGCATACTTATAGAAAGCACACAGGAGGTTATTTTTGTCATTTGCTCCACCAAACTGTGTATTTGTGGTGGAAATCTCCCAATAAGGATCTGGATAAGGGCGAAAGGCCAGCGTAAGAGCATGTTTGAAGTTTTTAAGTGGTGGTTGTCAGCTAAGACGTGCCTCTTAACTCTAGTTTAGGCAGCAAGATATGATAAATGTTGTCATGATGAGTGGCTCTCTATGGCTGTCTCGTGATGGCTCAAATCTGCTGTTCTTATTGTTTCTGCGGGGCCATTTCTGTCTTTGCTTTCATGAAGAAACTGGAAATACAATTGCTATTCTTAGCATGAGACGTTAAGTATGACTACTGATTCCTGTGCTTTAGTACACAGGTCTTCAAAAGGGGGTCCTCAGAGTCATGCAGGGGGGCCACCAAAGTATTGTTCATTTTTTGAAAGTAAAAAAAAATAAATGAAAATGTCTTAACATGAATCCAACATATTATTAGCAAATATAAATCAGCCAATTTGTGAAAAAACACATTAATGATAGGCTTACTAGCCTATAGGTAAGGTAGTCACTAAGATCCAGATACAGGTCATTCTAAGGATTCACTGTGCCACATGTATGTTTAACATTAAAACATGATTCATAAAATCATGGCAACAATTATTTAATAGCTTAGTATTCTGTACACTATAAAGGTACAGCATGTTTAAAGGCTTTAGGCCGCCATACACGTTATTGTAGGCCCAGTTTAATATGAAACTCAGATAAGGGGTCCTTGGCTTAAAAAACGTTGAAGACCCCTGCTTTAGTAAAAATGTAATTATGCTACATTTCTAGGTGCAGTTTATTTTTCAAATATTTTCAATTTTATCTGTATTTGTAGAGGCAGAGGCACATACTCAAGAGTTCCTATCAAAAAGGCCTCAGTTGTTAGACTTAGAGTCCATTCTATTATTTACAAAGGCCACATGGAAATGAATAATCACTAATCTTGGTAAACACACTAACACATTTGAGTACTTAATGAAGCAGTTTGATACTTTTAACTTATTTTCCGAGCATGAATGCCAAAGATTTATTCTTGAACAAATATTCTTATTTTTTAGTAGCTTTCCACCTCTCATATCAAAAGCATTCTTTAAACTATTGATCCGACCCCCAGAATGAGCTGTTGCCTGACAGTATCGAGTGTAAGAGTAAGAGTGTGGCCATTTTGCTGGGTAATGTAGTGTGCAGAGCCATGGCAGGGATCTGGAGCGTCCCCAACACGCGTCGCCTGGCACCCGTTCCCATAAGTCTATTGAGGGAGCAGGAACATTTGCGACTAAAAATAAAGATCAGCCACAGGTCAAAATTATCATTGGATTACCATTGATTCAAAAAAAAACCACCAAATGCTGATTGCTTTTAAATTGAATCTCCGGCCTGATTGATTATAGTGTGTGTAATATAATTCCAGCTGGGAGACGCTTTTGACCGACAGTCATTTTAATTAGCCCGCCTGTTTTAATGAACAAGCTTTAAACAAGCAGACACAGATGCCCATTGATTTTATGTTATTCTGTTAAGGAATTCCTAATAATTTCTGATTATGAAATACAATAAAGATGCAGTTATGGGACTTCCAAGATATATTTGGCTTTGCCAGTCAGTTGTTTGGTCACTAGATAAGATGGGATTTCATTTTATTTGCACATAAGAAATTAGCACTGAGTAACCGAATGAGGAGGAGCATGCAGCAGAGGTTTTGCCTATTGTAGGTCCTTACCAGGGAAATACAAGCTTTATACAGCATTAATGACAAGATGCACTGCATGCATATGCAACTCTTAAACAGCTTATGGAGTTTAGTTGTGCTAAACATCTGTAAAAGCCACAGCTGGGAACTTGATGGAGGTCTAGTGGAGTATTAAGTATGTGCAAATACTGTCTACTTTTGACTTTGACTTGTTCTTCTGTGTCTTCATCGTGTATGATGTGGCCACTGTCCACTCTGTATGTATGGTACACATTGTGTGTCTGTCAGTTTTTGCTGCTTTTCCTGAGGTTGCTCCAGTTTTCCCACAATTGATGTTTTTGTGGAGTTGACATTATTCAAGTTAAGGGTCTTAAAGATAGTGGGTATCTTATGTATATAGGGCAATGTTAATACAATTGACTTTACTTGACTAGAAAAACTGAAACAAAGAAATTATTGACTTGAGAGTTAAACATTTACAAAATGTAAAAAATAAATCTCTCAAGTCAGACTTAAGTCACAAAATGGCAGTCTATATCCACGTAGTTCCACTTCCAGGATGGTTCAGGTGCCGCCGGAAATTCCGCCGGATGTGCCTCTTTTCGGCTGGATGTCCCTCACCCTCTGCTTTTCTTTGCGTTGTAATTTTAAACTCTGGTGGATTTCTGAGGACTATGGTTAACTGCTCCTCAGATCTCTGCAGGGTAAATCCAGACAGCTAGCTAGACTATCTGTCCAATCTGAGTTTTCTGTTGCACGACTAAAACAACTTTTGTACACATGTTCCACCAAAACAAGTTCCTTCCGGAGGCTATTTTACAGAGGCACCGTGGCTCAGTCCGCGCTTAGCACCGCCCAAGACAATTGTGATTGGTTTAAAGAAATGCTAATAAACCAAAGCACGTTTTTCTCCCATCCCGGGATGCTGTGTGGATTAGCCAGACCCTCCTCCACAGCACTGTGGAGGAGGGTCTGGCAATGCTACAAAAATGGTGACTTGAGAGACATGAAAGAAAGGGCAAAGGCTCCAGTTTTGACTCTGTTAAATCCCAAACAATAATAGATAAATAACACAGTACCAGGTAGGCCTTGCATAACTATCGACTGTACAGGATGCATTGAAAGGACATGCAGCTTTTTTAAAAGCTATTAACACAGATGCTGTCTTCTTTTAATGGTCTGCAGCATTCAGGTGCTTGCAAGACTTGCATCTTGACTTGCAATTTGACTTGACTTATCTTAAACCTTAACTTGGACTTACCCTAAAAAGCATCAAAAGCACCTGTGAAAATAGTTGCATTTGTTTCCAAATTTCTATTTCTGTGACATACTGGGTAAGTAAACTTTATTCTCATGGCACTTTTCAAAACAAAGGTTAAAAAACACTTTACAGAAAGAGAAGAAAGAGGAAGAAGAGATGGTCAGCATGATTAAAAAAAAAAACACTTATCTATATTGTGAGCTGTATCATGAAACCTTCATATGAAATATACAGTATTATCTACATTCTCAGATATGTACTGTATGTAGAGTTTGCATCAGTTGCCTTTCAGCTAAGATACTGCAAACTGCATATATCAAAGCCTTAAACAGCTACATGTGATAGGAGATGTGCCGTAATAACTGAATTTACGGATCAATCAATCATCTGTTTAAGTGGCCCTTATATTTCATGCATTCGTTGTAGTTTTCCAGTGACAGATGATGAGACCTACAGCAGCCTGACAATAGATGGACTTAATACGGTGAATCTCTCAGTAATGCTGCTGATTCAATGGGTTCTGTTGTGGATTTTGGCCCCACATGCCTGAGCCTGCTCATGCCATCACTAAACTGGTATTTGTTCGCTTGAACTCTCCCTCTGCATGAAACACAAGTTCAACAGTAGACTCTCATGGGGCTGGTACACATAACATCAACATTACCGCCATCTAGAAGTAATATTCTGAAGTCTTTTTTTTTAGATGCTGCACAGCAGATATTACACCCCAGAAAACATAAGTAGAAAAAGATAAGTTGAATAATCAGATGTCATTTTTTATGTTGGTGTAGTCCTATGATCTTTGACATTTTGTCCTAAAAGACTGTACTACAAGACAAGACAGTTGGAACTTGCATGATAAAATACAGAATAAACATGTTCTACTGTTGGCAGCCAGAAAATGCATTTCTGGAAATCTTACCACAGTGGATTAAGATCTCAAACTGTTTTTCATTTCACTTCCAGGACATAAAGACGTGCAGTCGGTGCTCCATGTACAGAGACTCACATTTACAGTACGGCGAAACATGATTACAAAATTTAGTAATTAAAGTAGATAATTTAACATAGTGAGAATCAGAGAGAAAAATCCAAGATTTCTACAAAATTTGTCCCGTATGAACTTTTGACTTTTCAAAAACATTTAGAAACCCACAAAATATGAATCTTGATTTTCAGTCGTATAGTAGACCTGCCCCCTCTTAGTTGATTAATTGATTAATTGGGCATTGTGGTCTCAAGATTTCTTATTAGTGATCTGATTAGTCATTTTTTGTAATGCTTTTTAATGCAGAATGACTTATTTCCAAGAAACCTATGAGCAAATCTTTGGTAAATGTGAGATTTAAAGCTATAGTGTGTAGTTTGCGTCGCCCCCATGAGGAATTCTAAGTAATGACAACAATACTGTCGCCGGTTCCACATGATACAAGCCTTCTGTGACCGCTCACAGCCCCCACCCCTCCTCCACGCAGTTGCTAGTAGCCGAGGAGGACACGGGGGATTAAAAAAACATGATGGACTCTTCAGAAGAGGTTCACTTAAGTTTCTGCGTGCAAAAGTCAACGGAGGACACCATGTTCTGAACACAGCCATGCTGAGAAATACAGAGAGTTGTGTGGAGCTGATAGTCTCAATTAGCTTTGTAGCAACTCATTTGGCAATGGCTTGAATGTAAAGGAAAGCTTTAAATGGGGTGTTTTCGCATGATTCTTTGTGCAGTTTTACAGATCTGTCAATTAAATCAACTAATCGATTAGTCGACAAAATCATGCGTTAGTCGACTTAGAGTTTCTTTAGGCGAGGGCAGCCCTATTGGACAGTAAGAATTGCTGATTTCTTGATTTGGAATCTACTAGGCACAGTTGTTGATGAATGGAAAATGTATTCTTTCTTATTTTTATATCTGATTGCGCATAATAAGAGAAAATTATCTCTCAGATTTTATGTCCGTGGTATGCCACACCAGAAGCTAATTCTTCCAGGATGAGCACAAACATAAAAACGATAAAAAAATTAGCACAGAGGCATCACTGTCCATCCCGAGGTTTTTCACCCCAGTTGTCCCAGAGATTGTGTCCCACATGCCCGAGCCTGTCCATGCCATCACTAAGCCGGGTGCAGAACCCATCGGCGGGGGGGGGGGGGGGTCTCCAGCAGCAGCATACGGGAACCAACAAAAGAATGAAAATGCTACATTCCTGTCCTGTCCTGTCTTTTTTACTCCTCGTAAGCCTCCATATTGATAAAGAAGACCAATGCGTGTGTGTGTTTGTAATTAGATTGGATCGTCTGGGTTTCAGTAGCTTGCTTCTATCTCATAACACACAATTTTACACAGATCTTCACATGTATGTACACAAACACAGCAGAGTTAGGCAATTTGTGGATGGATCAAGCTATATTTTTGGTACTTTTTGAAATAACTTTATTTCTATGGCACTTTTTTTAACAAGGTTACAAAGTACTTATCATAAAACGGCATATAAAAACCAAGAACACAACCAACAGCAATGAAGTAAAATACAAAAAACAGAGGTATCATAAACTATAAAACTCCTAAGAAAATACATAAATATATATCGTATGTATACATACTGTACATACATACATACTGTACATACATACATCCACACATACATATAGACCTACATGAACATTTATATACACAGATATATTAAGTCAAAAATATATATTAAGTGTCAGATTAGCTGACATTAAATCTGTAAAAGCAGCAAATAATAGCAAATGTAATACTTGAATAGTTTTTAAATATTTTAGAGCTGAAACAATTAGAAAATGAATGTATAAGTCCATCGACTGACTGAAAACGATATCGTAAATTTCCAGCTACTCAAATGTGAATATTTGCTGACTTTCTTAATCTTCCATTTATTTATCTAAACATATTTATTTTTCTTAACCCCTAACCCTTTCAGTCTTTATTGATCTAACAATTTATTGATCTGACAATTGACAGATCAAGCGATTAATAAATTATTAGAGAAAATAATCAACCAATAATGAAAATAATCGTTAGATGCAGCCCTAAAATATAAATTTCTGTGTTGATTTCAGGTTTCAGTAAAGAGTTTTAGCAACATAAGGAGTAAATAAAATAAGTCAGGAATGAAAATACAGTAGTTGGCAGCTTTAGTGCAACAATTAGCCGTATTAGAACACTGTTCAGTCCGGTGCGAGATCCGGTTTATTTGTAATAGCCTCATGGAAAACAGCCTTTGACCCGGCACACTCTCACTGGTCATATGGCCGATATGTTTTCAGTGAAAGCTGGCAGCTGTGTGCCCTCCGTCCCTCCACCCTCCTGTGGGCGGTTGCGTCACCTGGCAGCCGTGTCCAGACAGGTACCTGTGCATGAGCACCCACATCCAGCTGCACAGCACATCAGGAAAAAAAACACGTACTTTATTCAGTAGGAGTGTTGAAATAATTAATTGTTTCGATGCATGGTGATGCAGTGACAGACCATAGTCGATGATTGCTTAGTCTCTATCCTTCGCGTTCCACTTCTGGGATTGCTCCGGTGCTGCAGGAAATTCGCCGAATGCATGTATTTTCCGTTTCCTTCTACTTTCTTTGTGTTGGAATTTTAAATCCGGTGGATTTATGAGGACTATGGTTAACTGCTCTTCATATCTGTGCATTGTAAATTGAGACCGATAGCTGGACTATCTGTCCAATCTGAATTTTCTCTCGCACAACTATTTTACAGCGGCTCTGTGCGGAGTTTAGCGCCGCCCGTGACGATTGTGATTGGTTTAAAGAAATGCCATTAAACCAGAGCACGTTTTCCTCCCATCCCCAAATGCTATGTGGAGTAGAAAGACCCTCCTTCAGCGCGCTTTGGATGAGGGTCTGGCAAAGCGAGACTAAAGATTGCCTAATGATGCTACTTGTTGATCGTGTCTTTTTTTTTTAAGAGCAGATACAATCAAAAGGGAAGTTCCTATATATGTGACTGCTTGAATTTGTTGATGAAAACCATGTGTAGCAATATATGACAATACTGAGGAGGTGACCCATTGTGATGCATCATGATATATTGAATCTATTTGAATCGTTGACAGGACAATCGTAATCGAACAGTGAGACCAGTGAAGATTCACTCCCTCCACATTATTCAGTTTAAGGCTGTGTTCCGTGCTGCAGGGGGGACACTCCAAAAAACGCAGTGTGCATGACACGGTGGCCAATCATGTAACCGGCGATCAGACTTGTCGATGTGTTTTGAGCTATATGGTTTGAGGCGGTGTGAGATTCCCATACAGTAAACGGGAAACATCACTGGCTCTATCGCTGCCACGAGAAAGTTTTAAAACACTATGAGGGTAAAAAAAAATGAAACGCAAGACCTGAACTGCCTGGGAGTTTGTGTCATAGCTGAATGTTTCCTTCAACAACAAAACACTCGCTATGTCTCACTCGTCTCTTTTTTTCCATCTTCCCCCTGTGATATAAGCTGCCTTCAAGTGCGTTCGGAAACGTCTAATTGTGCTTTGTTAGTGAGGTTTAAGAACACAACAGGATGTCGCCGCAACACCCTGCGGAAAATGGCCGGATCACTTTTCTTAGCGTGAAAACGCCTCGATATCTATACTGTAGACCTTATCGATATCGACTATTTGTGCTTTCACAAAATATTTTCACAATGATATTTTCGACAAATACTCATCAGTAATGTGGATATAATGACTAAGTGGGTACAGGCAAATAATAAAACAGCTAGAATAGTCTGGTGAATTCAGAAAATGACATCACTTTACTGTAATGCAGCCTTTATAAACAGGAACAGACAACACTTATACCATATTATGATATCCAAATTCTAAGACGATATCTAGTCTTGTATCACGATATCGATATAATATCGATATATTGCCCAGACCTAGTGAATGCCCACTAATTGTGTGATGCTAAAGGTCACCGTTGAAAAGCTGTGCCAACCGTGACAAACCACAGTTTGATTCATGCTTTAACGGATCATTAATCTTTCTATCAAGGTTTTACTAATGATAACCATTCAGAATAACAGATTTCACAATGCTTTTGTAGAAGATAAAAACTGTCACACATGGATTGCAGCAACTTTATTACAACATTCAGTCCTCCTCAGTAGTATTGGGACAATGTGAGCTTGTTCATGTCTGCAGGCATTTTCCTGGATGGTTTTCTACATGATTTCACATCCACTCAATGTCGATGTTTAGTTTTGAATCCACAGAGTTAATGATTAGCCCAGGAGTTCGTTTTTTTTTTGTTTTGCTGGAAAGCTGAACGTGTGTGTAAATCCTTTTGCACAGGCTTTTGTATGCACATCTTATCTGTGTTCCGTAGATAAAGACTAGAGTAGTAAATATGCAAACCGCCAGTGCCTGCAAGATGTCTTCCAATAAATAGGGTGGGAAACTACCACCAGCCGACATCAGCCAAATACTGTTCAATTTAGGCCACAGCTGATAAGATGTTTAGTGCTAACTACCACTCCTTTTGGATAAACACCTATCACTTGTGGGTTTTTCTTCTCTCTTCTAATTTGTCACTTTTCAAATGGGAGATTTTCATATAAGTGTTTATTGAATATTGTGGGGGGTTTTGAGTGTTAGTGGAACAACACTAACAGTTAAACAATGTCAATTTGGTCTTTGAAGTTATTTTCCATATTTATTTCTCATTTTTTCACTATTTTGTTACAATTTATAGACAAAAGGATTAATCCTTCGACAAAAACATCATCAGTTGCAACTCTACTTGAAACCTTCAAACATAGCTGGTGGATTTTTAAATCTATCTTTCGCTGTGGTTGGCTGATGGATAAAATACTTTGTTTCCGGCCAATTACATGAAGTGCCTTGGTGATTATTGTTGCCTAGTCATCTTTCTGTTTTGAAACAAATGCAAGGTAAATGAGATACCTATCTCAAATTCCACCCTGCTGATAGACTCATCTCTGACTTAATGTTTGAAATGCTTTCTTTAGCAGCATGGAGGCGTTTGCCAGCAGTGCCAGAAGACACTCATGATGCACTGTTTAGTGTCAAATATGGAGGAGCTTTGCTCTGCTGAGCTTATGAGTCAAGGCCTCCGAGCTATTTCCTAATCAGCGGCATGCCTCCTTCTCTTCTATCTCACCACATGGTGATATCCTGCTCTGTATTGAAATGAGGCGTGTGGATGCTTATCTGTCATCCCCCACGCTCTAAATGAAGGACCAAAAGCAATCTCCTTTTCTCCTGCTGCTGTCCCGAGTAGTGACCTCACCTCGACCCCAGATCGCTCTCATTTCCTTGGCTCTGGATCCTTAATCTTTTGTCATAAGTTCTCAGTCTAGCCCTGTGAAACGCTCATAATCACAAAGTTCACTAGAGCAGCAAACGGTCCAGGCGGGACTGCGGCTACAGGGGAGACAGAAAAGAAATCTTACCTCATCTCCATATTTTTTAATCTTTATTTTATGCAGTAAGGAGTACATACAAAAGGCGAGGTGTAGATTGTTTATGTGTATAGTCTGGTTGATGACTTGGTCGATACCACAAAAGAAACATGGACAGAAACTTTTGGCCAGTTCATCCTGTAGAACTCAATGTAACCCTTGTGTTGTCTTCCTGTCGACCATGAAAGCAGAAATCATGAATTATTAACGACTAATAGTTAAGATCAGAGAATGTTGAGTGGATCACAGACTGGTATGTCAAAGTTTAGTCAATATACGATAGACATTTTTTTGCTATTGCTATGCAATTGAATAAAACACCCAAAATGCAATGAAAGTAATCCTTAATTTTACCTGTGAAGAATGTTGTATGGGTTCCATACAAAGTACATCCATGCATCCATGTTATTTGGGCAGTTTGGTTTGAAATAGGGCTGTTAGCATTAACGCGTTAATCACGATGCGATTAAGGGCCGAGCATAATGCGTTAATTTTTTTTAATCTTATTAATCGCATGCTGCCATTTATTCATTTATTTTCACTTCACTCGGCATTGCGTTGTGCCTAACAGGCTACTATTTTGCCGTACTTCCTCGTAACACATCCTGCTTCTGCAGGAATAGCAACGCAGCTTTTGGTGCCTCATTCTGGTGCCACTGATATGTCTGCACTTTTCTCGGATGCTCTGAAACAGACGTTACAGGCAACAGAAATATTGCTGCATGTGACGCTAGTTAACACTACACTCGACAGCAGCTAACGTTAGCCTACCGCTAGCTAGTAGCTGGATTAAACACGGTTACAATGCTGACAGCTTACGCTAAACGGTGTAAAGTTTGTCTGTATTTCACTGTAGAGGATTCAGACACCGGGATGTAACAATCTGCAGCTGCTGTTGTCGGAAAAACACAGACGGTGCGTTCAATGAAACTGGTAATTTACAGCGTCGTGGTGCATTCAAAGTTGTTGTTGTTAAATGCCCTTTTCCCATCCGGTGGTTGTTTTTGTCATTCAACAGCTATTTACTAGTGAAATAAGTTATTGTTATAGTGATTACATTATTATTAAACGTTTAATTTTGACGATATGGCCTTAGCAATAAACAAGCCATTCTTTAATGTTGCCTACTGTTTAGTACCTTTCTTTTTTTAACTTTCTAAAATGTATCCGTTCAGGCACCGTTAAGGCACCGGTACCGTTTTAAAAGTACCGCATTCATTTGATTCCCAATCAAGATACACTGGTAAGAATTGCTTTCCATTTTAATATGTACTTAAAAACAGTTCTGAAATGCAAAATAATAGAATTTTAATCATGTGATAAAACATGCGATTAATCGCAATTAACTATAGAAATTCAACAATTAATCGCGATTAAGAAAATGTTATCGTTTGACAGCCCTAGTTTGAAATAAACCCATATTTCTGATATAAAAACTTTTAAAAACACAAGGGTTAAGCAGAGATGGATATCTCAAATAAAGCACAAATAAAACCAAATCCACCTTGCATGTCTAGGTAGCATCGAGTAAAAAAAAGTGGCCACCTACATTTTCCTAACCAAATGGAAGTGGACAATGATGTCATTCCAGAGGAAGGTCTCACCTCAGATCTGGACTAATCCACCCTATTCCATTTAACCAGTAATCCCCACACAATGCCAGCAAAGGATTATGTGAGAATGTGTTCTTAAGTAATGGAGGCAAAGAGAGAAGAAACCCTCCTCCCCATCTCTCTATACGCACACTTGTATGGCTTTATCAGTCTGCTGCGCTCCCAAACAATGCACCACAAACAGAGAAGCTATATAGTCAATCCCTAGCACACTAATGTCTCTGCAGGCTTTGATCTTATCCTCTTCATCGGTGATTGCTTGAATCATATTACAGGAGGAAGGCAAGCTCACACCTGAGAGGGCTGAGTAACTTTTCTGGGAAGTGGATACTGGATTTTACGGTTAAAACCCTAATTGTCTCAGCAGCTGGACTCTGCCTAGATTATATTGGTTTAACAAGTGAGAAGAAAGTCTTACAAATATCTTAAAAGATGCTTTCGTAAAGACAGCTATTGGCTATTTTTAGTTTTATGGGAATACAGAATCAGTTTTTGTTAGGTTTGCAAACCTGACTAAATTGTTGTTTGTGTTGTTTTGGAGGATAAATGACTACCAGTTTGCTTTCAGGTCAAGAAACCATTGTTATAGTTAGGTTGGTTGCATCACACACCTTCAAGTCTGCACATTTTTCGAAGTTAAACATGGAACCGTGCCCTCATCATGAAGTCAGTATACTGACCTTCTCCAGTCCTGCGCTAGATATTCTGGCTTCAGGCCTGGTGACTCAGTAAGTGAGAACAAGCAGATGCAGCAAAATTATTCCGAACCCGATCCCTGAAGATCTCAGATATACAGCATGTGTACGAGAGTGTTAGAAGGAGGTTGAGCAACACTGCAAAGCCAGATGCCTACTTCCAGGGGTTTTACAAGTGTGAAAAAGTAAAACAATGATGCATTGTTGCATTCCTGGTCAGCTCTCTGAGGACGGTGGCAACACCAATTTGTTTGCTTAGTCAGGCAGTATGGAGACTCTGAAACACACGAATGGCTGCTATCTGCAAGCTGTCACGACATGCAGTGAAATATTTGATAGTGACTTCATAAAGATCTGCATCTATAAAAACCCTGTCCGTTTTCTGAAGTGTTTTGATGAGGTTTGGGCTGTTTGTGTGTCCATGGGATTTCACTGTTATATTTAGCTCTGTTGGTTTCTGTGCAAAGCTGCTAGAATATTACATTTACTTTTCTGTGTCACTTGGTGAAAAGGGGACAAATATGAAAGGCCGTGCCACTGAGCAATAAAAAGTACATTCCCTCTAAAGGACATATATCTATATTTCAGATTCCCCACTCTTGCGCTGTCGCTCTGCAGTCATTTGTTTTGCTTTCTTCATCTGGCTCTGAGATCTACGAGTACAAACACAGTTTTTTTTTTGCCAGCACAGCGCCTGCCAGAGATCTCATCTCATACCGTGCTGAGATGAGGAGGCCCGGGTGTCCAGACCTTATGCTGACCCTGGCTTGATAAGCTGTCTTGCTCCTGAAGCGCAGGCCAGTGCTGTTTACAACCTCAGGTTATCTGGCTGTTCCTCAACGGCTGCTGTTGTGCTGCGGCTCTCCAGCTGCTGTTTCCCTGCCTTACCTCATGTATGAGCAAGGCCCCCGCAGTTCAATCAGTCTCCAAGACAGAAAATTGCCCCTCAGATCTGACATAAAACAAGAAGCAGAGAGAGACACTTATAGTCATGAAGGCTGTATGCTTTAAATGGTAGTGAGAAGGCCAGAGGAGCTGTTTTTGGCAATTTCTGCTCACAGTGAAATCTTCAATGTGCAGTGAAATCTTCTCTGTGTAGACTCTGCCAAGTGTCTGCACCAGTGGGTGGATTTCATTATTCCAGACTGCTAGGAAGCAGGAATTCTGGAACAAAAAGAGATTTGGCTGAATAACATTGAAAAATGCCCGTTTTGTGCGTATCACCGCTTCAAATTGAATGTAGCATAAAGGGATCATTATTCTGAGATTTTCTGTGAAGCTGTTATGGCTGTGCACGGCAGAGCAGCTGTACGTTTAAACTCCACTGTGACTGTAGCAATCAATGGGAGAGGGTAACGCTAATGCTAATAAAGTCATGCGTATACAGTAGATGATTGGTGCTAACTGTCCGAAGCAGCCTCAACATTAAATCACTCCCCACCCCTTTACGTTCATGTCTTTCTATAATAAAGAGCACATGTAGGAAAGGCAGCTGCTTTAGTAAATACGACTGATCGCTCTGCATAGCTGCCAGATTGTTGATTGATCTGACCTCAGAAAGACATTAATGCTCTAAAATAATATCCTGAGTGAGTAATATCCAGGCTGAAAAAGCAAAGCAAGACGTGCCACTCATTTGCACCCTAAAATTACCCAGTGTCATAGCTCATTTAGTTACAGAGCAGTCTGAACGTATTAAGACAGGGTGGTTGGGGCTGTTTACATCCATATTCATCCACAATATGCTTGTCGACCTTTTTACCCTCGGTGGCTATATATAAAAAGCACTGCAATACCTACACCATTTATCTGATGTGAAGTGTTTCCCTAATTCATTGTGGTGAAGGCAGAGATTTCAGAGAATGGATGGAAATTAAAGCCAAACTATCTGCATGGCTAGATACCACTATCATAAGCAAGAATGTAGGAGCTTTTCTGGGTGTACTGACCGTTCAAAAGCTGAAAGCCAGCACCTAAACCTCAGTCATTGTTTCATGTTAAATTGAATCTGTTAGAGCAGTGGTTCCCAATCCCCAATAATTCAGAATAACAATACATTTTGGAACTTCATGAACAATTTTAGACTGCATTTATGCCGTAATTAACTAGAACTTGGAGCAGTCTTTGTGCTGCATCTTTCATTATCTCTCTCTGTCACTCCCACAACAACATGAGACTGATTTTAAACTACGAGTCAAGTCAGTGGCCCACACACACACACGTTTCGAGGCAGATGGGTCAAGATCTGCCTCAATACAGGTAAACAACATTGAAGAAATGGAAGGTACATAGCGAACATTAATACGAAATGTAATACAAAACAACTGACATGATAAAACCAAAGTCAAAGTAATGAAATATGAAGTTAAGAGAAAAGGAATAAAATCAATAATAGTTTAAAAAGCAGTGGGTCACTAATGCACAAGGTTAGTGTGATTAGGCAATCATCACTGTGTGCTCATTCTTTTAGACAACGGGGGGGTTGAAGGTTGGGAAGAAAATAAATCCTGACAGAATATAGATTCTCATAATACAAATACAAAGATTTCAATTGGTGCTGGTACATATTTGTTCTCTTACAGTTATTACCCTTTGGGAGCAAATGTGTACCCCATTGGACATAAATGCTCTTGGGCTAAAATGTACCCTTGGAAATAGTACAAGTTTAGAGCTGGGGTTCTCAAACCTATCCCTTAAAGGTCCGCATCTGAATTTCTTTTAAGGTTAGGGGTCCGGAACGATTGGCAATAAATAATATATATAGTAATATTTAATTAACTCACTTTTAACTTTTAAGCAACAAACATTCAAGTTAAGTACTCAATTTCCCTGGTCAGCTTTTGTACCAATTTGGAAACCGTTACATGGAATTTACCTTTTTTCCAGCTTCTAGCAGTAAAAGTAAGGGCATTTTTGTTGATTTTTTTATTTTTTATTATTTTATTTTTTTTTATGACGTTTTTTTCTGCTCACTTCAGTGTTTTTAACGTTGGGTTTTTTTTCGCCCTTTTTTCAGCTTTTTCTTCACCTTTTTTCAACGTTTTTTTTAAAAACTTTTTTTGGATGTTTATTTGCCGATTTCCTTCCTGTACATTCAACGTCCCTAATAATTTATTGATCAATAGAAAATGAATAGAAAACACTTGACATAATGTCGAGGGCTGGGTCCGGATTGACTTGCCATTTGGTCTGGACTTTGAGAACCCCTGCTTTACAGGCTACTGCCCCAGTGACAAGCACGTTGTACCCTGTGATGGCAAATTAGTACTCAGTACAACATGAGAAACAGTCAAAAATAAAAAAATTTTTTTACTGTAGTAGAATAAGCTTCCTCCCTCACTTAGCCAGTAGTAACCATCATGAGGGCTCCTGCCACCGCATCCTCACAGCAGATGTCACAACTATCGATGTGACCTTGGTATTTAAACAAATAAAAGTCAGGGAGAAACGTGCAAGTCCGGTGGGAATGTTTTACTGTATATCTGATGCGGAAAATGCAAGCCAAGCATGACAAGCCTGGGTTTATATGGTGTAATGTATCTCATATGTCAGGAGCTTTTATGAAACACCTAGGATACGAGCTGCATGGATGTAACCAAATATCAATCGTCAACGGAAAAAACGACCCATCTGTTTTGTAAATAAAACGGAAATTGGCCTTATTGATTTAATTTCTAGAAACCTTTCCATGTGAAAAATATTTTCTCTCAATATCTCATCTTTATCTGAAGGTAAGAATGTATTAAGGAGTTGACCTGGACTAATTCTCTTTGATCAGCGGACTGTAACTTTAGCTACTGTGTCAGTCCGACCGAAATGATTTGCAAGGCATCTCTGGAAAGATCATCTGAAGAATGTCTTGTTGCCGTTAAGTAGAAGACGTGGAATCAAAGAAGTTCCCAGACAGAGCAGAAATAGTGTCTTCTGGCCCCCCCGATCACCCAACTCAGCAGTTCATCATTCTTCCCCTTGTTTTGAATTGCATAAATCCCCGATCTCAGAGAAGAAGAGAAGGAAAATATGTTGACACATGCAGGAAAAGAAGTCGCTGTGTCAAGCAGCGATGAAAAATCCTCTTTAACTGTGTTCTCAGAGATGATATTTTAGTCTCCTATTGGAGGCAGAGGAGACAGAGGATCCAGGATCATCATTTACTCAGCCAGGTTTCATACAGTTGGGGTGATTTACTGGCGCATTGTTCCTGTGTGGGAGAAGCCTGGAGAACACACAACTAGATTATTTAGCTGTTAGAATGGGCTGTGCATTGATGTGTGTGCAGAGAGGTAAAGGAAATAGGAAAAAAAGAGAGGAAGGTGGTTAGTCAAGAGAAGAATTGAAGTGGGGGTTGGGAGGGTAGGTGGGCGAAAGGGCAAAATTGAACTCAGGACCGGCCCGGAGGAAAGGGGGAGAAACACAGAGAGGCTGTATAGACAACATTTTCATGAAGAAACAAGATCTTATTTTCAGTATCTGGGCTGAATAAGGGAATATCTTTCTGTCCGTGATGTTTGAGGATTCTTGCTTTGGTGAAGGAGAGATTTTGCACAGGAAGTGATTTGTTTTAAAAGAAATAAAGAATTACGCAAAGATCTGTGAGCTATTTTGGATGGTTGCAGTTCGTGGGCAGTGCATAATCGTGGGCAACAAATAAAACACAATTAGGCAATTAAAGGTAATTTCCCACTTCTTCCCTGGGAAAGACTTTACAAATACAGGCTCAGAAGTGTTCATGCAATAAGCATGTGAAGTCTAGAATACCTCATCATAGACACCATCATTATCCTTTGTGTGAAAAGGTCAGCTAATGGGTTAAGGCCCTGACACACCAACCAGACGGGCTGACCGTCGGCAGAAAAGGCAGTCGGACTGATCAGTCGGGTGCCCGAGGTCCAAAAAATGACAGGACAACAATACAAAGACATGAGTACAAAAAAGGTTTCCTGTATGTAATACACACAACACCATTTATCATCACTGGAGCAATCTCTAAAAACATTTTTTTTAAAAGAAAGCACTACATTACATGTGCAAATTAAGCCGAGTTATTGCACATGGAACAAAGGAGTTTTTACTCCTATTGCTCTTGCACCGAGGTACTATACGTACAGTCTAATATAGACCGGACCTTGTGAAGTACTTGCTGGTCTGGTTGGTTTAAGGAAGACTCAAGGCAAGGCAGCTTTATTTGTATAACCCTTTTCAGCAACAAGGCAATTCAAAGTGCTTTACATAAAACATTAAAGAGCAGTTAAAAACAATTAAAACATTTGTGAAATAGAATATAAAAACAGCTCAAATAGAATAAGTCAGGTATGAAATACAAGAAGAAGGGCAGCACGGTGGCTCAGTGGTTAGCACTTCTGCCTCACAGCAAGTAGCCACTGCAGAGTTCGACCCCCGGTCCGGGCAGGGACCCTGTGTGTTCTGTGTGGAGTTTGCATGTTCTCCCCGTGTTTGTATAGGGTTTTCTCCGGGTGCTCCGGTTTCCTCCTACTGTAAAGACATGCATGCTAGGTAACTACAGTTGAAAATTAGCCGTGGTGGCGCATTTACAGAAATTTGATTAATGTTCATTGTCCTTACAATAATACAAGTTACAGTGCAGTGTAAGAAATGAAAAAATACTTTAAAAAGGCAGCATCAAACAGAAAAGTCTTCAGCCTTGATTGAGAGTTGATTCAAGCAATGTAGTATCGCACTTCTATAAAATTGGGATTTAGGATTTAGGATTGGGCATCGGGAACTGATTCCTACTTGGAGTCGTACGATTCCAGTTGAATCGTTTCTTTATTGGAATCGTTTGGAGGATTTGGTTTCAAATCTGATCAGCGCTTCCCAATTCAACATGCGCAAGTTCTGGTTTCCAGGCGCATGTTGTGTTGCAGCCTTGGAGCACAGTAAGCAGCGCTCTAGTGTGGCTTTATTTTACATTGAAAAAGCCCAGTAAAACTGCAAACCACCACTGAATCAAAATAAAACATGACCCGTTTCAACTCCACCCCTCAAAGAATCAGAATCGATAAGAACCGGAAGCGAAAGGAAGAATCGGAATTGGAATCCGAATTGTTAAAATCCAACCCTAATTACATTTCGGGTTGCTTGCAAAACTGCTATCTGCTTTCACATTGCTTTACATGTGTTTATCTCAACATTCATACATTCAGAGCTAAAAGACCTTTCAGTAGTTGCTACTCGCAGCCTCAAATGCTGGAAAATGACAGTGGTGGAATTTTACATGAAGGATGTTTTTTGGAAACCAGTGATTTTAGAAACCTCCAGTTTACTGCCCCACTGCATCGAGACGGCCACAGTGAGTGACACTATGAAGACTGTCATTTCTAAAACTGTGTCTATTTTGGAAAATATTCATACATGCTAAATTAATCCAAGATCCCATTTTTTGGCACAGTGTCAATTATCTGTGCATATGACAAACTGTATGCTGCAAAGCATTGGAGGAAACGGCAAGTCAACTAAATAGGATTGTAAAATGTGTCCCAATCTCCACCCGAGCACTGGTTTTATTCTTTTTTTTTTTTTTTTTTTTTTTTTTTTGCAAAAGCTGTCAAAGATGTGTCGAAGGGGTTTGGAATTGTGTCTGTGGAAAGTTTCCACTGCAATCTTTAGCTATTAGACTAAACACTGCACAATGATTACAACATACCGGTTATATATTAGTAATATTATTAGTACTACATCACCACTGGTTGTTCAAAACAGCAAAGTCCAGATGTCATGAAATGAAAATATGTCCCTACAGTTTTGTTGTTTTCACATTTCTGAAAAACTGGAGAAGTCTAATTTTACTATAAAATCCACATATTATTCTCCCTGTCTTTTGTTGGACCTGTTTATGTACGAGGCCCCATTATAAACAAAGCTGCAGTCCTGCCTGGCGTCTGGGGGGCCACTCGAGGGCGAGGCCAGCTGCACTGCGAGTGCCAGAGTCTGTCCTCACCCTATTGTCAGCTTCTCTCTCTCCCTTAACTGTCCCTAACACCCTCACAGTCCCCTGCAGCAACACACACACACACACACACACACACACACACACACACACACACACACACACACACACACACACACACGCACACATAAACACACATTAACACATGACTCCATGCACATGGTGCGACCAGCCACCTGCGTACTTAAACACACATACACACACACACACACACACACTTCAAGGTAATTACAGCAACTGAGAGTCATGTTGCAGAGTAACATGCACCCTAAGTCCAGGTGGTGTACTGTAATGCGTGCCCCAACATTACCGCAACAATGCACATACACGCACACAGACCTATTTTTGCACTCAACATTCCTTTGCATTTCACTTTCTCTAAAAAATGCATTTCCACACACCCCGACGATAACCAAACCTCTCCGCTGTCTGGAGTGCACAATTGCACATGCACTCCGCCGGTCAAAGGTCTGTTATTCCAGTGAGAGAGCCAGCTGTGCGTCAGACAGACTTTGTACATGTGTGCAAGTCTGCTCACTCGGGCTAAGCCTCCGCAACACGATGTGTATTTTTGTACATTAGCAGGAGCGCCTTTACCCTATTTTTGCACAGCAGTGTTTGTATCCAAACTCTCTCCTTCCATTAACCCAGCCCATGTTTACAATTCAGGCATTAGTGTGTCTATTCACATGAGACCCAGGGGCCACAGTGAGAGCATGAAAACGACATTAGGCCACGCAGATCACCTTTCACCCCCTTCTTGACTCTTCTGAGCAGTGCCGCAGGGTTAAGGAGCCCCACAACACCGAAACCCTATCGCCATGCCGTTGTTTGGGGGACAATGGCTGCTGGTTAAGTATGGGGCAAAAGGTGTACAATATTTCACGGATCTGCCCAACGGTGCCTGTTCTACGGCAAGAAGACACGTTCACAAAATGGCCTGAGAGATGTACAACATCAGGAGCACTTGCCAACATCGTAAATCTTCCAAAAGATGAATGTAAGAGAAAGGTGAAAAAATGTGTTTTAAACTTAACTTAAAATGGAATCAGTTCCATGGGGGGCATTAGGGCTGGGTATTAAACCTTAATACTGTCCTGATACGAACCGAAATGTTTCTGTAGCACCGACAGTGCCCTTACTGTGTTCCTTTATTTTTTAATAACGCGTCCAATGCCAACAAAGCCTAGTGCATGTTGTTTTAGTTACCTGCAGGTTAAAATATATCTTGCTATCAGAACTGGACTGCATTTTGTTAAAGTTGACAAGATTATAATCGCTATTTCAATGGCATTTTGATGACTATGTAACAGGTTCTACAGGCTCTCCTATCTTTTTAAAGCACTTAAAATGTGGCTTGTTTGCTTGCAATTCGTAGCCCTGCACCTCAGAGCAACATTTCAACCTTTTGAAACTCTTGTCGCTCATACTCAAGCTGCTGCTAGTGTTAGAAACCCACCATTACACAGTATTAGGGTTATTAAAAGTTTTTATTGCGTTCTTCTAGAACTTTTTGTGTGTTTCTTGTCTAATTAGCTTGAAAACTTATTGTGAACATTAAGTATTTCTGTCGATCACTGGCCACTGTAAACTGTTTCAATTATGTGGTTGTTGATGGAGGTTGTCATGAATGATGAATATATATTTATAGTTACAATCTCAAAGATCTCGGTTTCGTTCTCTTTGGCAGCGCCTATGTGTAGCCGTGATTTTGGATCTCACTTATACTTTAAGGGCCCTATTTTAACGATCTAAGCGCACGCCGTGAAGCGCCTGGTGCAGGTGCGTTTAGGGCGTGTCCAAATCCACATCCAAATAAACCAATCAGTGTCATCTCCCATTCCCTTTAAAAGCCAGGCGCGTTTGTACCTTGGCACATTGCTATTATGATGGCGGATTTGCACCGTAATATTTTTATTTGTAATCTTTTGTGTGTTTGTGTGCTGCTGCGCTTCCCTGTGTGTGTAACAAGCATAGTGTGCGTGTGCTTTGCATAAGCCTAGGCGCATTTTACTAATTTGCTGTTAAAATAACAATGAAATGCTGCGTTATTGACTTTAGACCAGGTTGTTGTTGGTGAATGGCGCAATCACTTCCCGCTGCCCTAAGATAGCAATACGCCAAGAATTCACCTGAACACACCTCCCTGTAAGACCAGCACGCCCATGGGTGCAAAGATGGGCGCAGGTGCATTTGCTTTTTCTAGTTGAGTTTAGGAAAAAGATTGTGGTTTGGATTAAAACACTCCCGAGGAACGAACCGAGTTTCCTGGGTGAAAGTCTTTTGTTTTCGCCAGGAAGTGAACTCCGCTCCCCGCGTTGTTTTATGTTGACACCACGTTGTGCTATTTAATTTTTAGATTATTTTCCATTGAATATTGAAGTTCATAAATAAGTCTGTTGGCATGGCTGGCCTGGTAACACTTATCCATGGTATTGGAAGGGGGATTTCATTCTTGTACATTTTTTGTTGTTGTGCATGATCAAAAAACCTTGCCGCAACGCTAGAAGAGACCGGAAAAAAACGTATGCCTCTTCACACACAAGTAAAGTGAAGAATAAGTCTGTAGCGTTAGCTCCGCCTACCCTCTCTTGTGGACCAACCACTGCTGGGTGATAAAATCCGTCAGGAACTGTGCGCCGCTTGGGATTTTTTCCGGGAATGTCGCCACAGACACCCAGGGCTTTCATCAGTGGGCCATAGAATCAATCTCCATTGTGTTACCTCAATAGATAGCGACTTAACAGACATTTATTAAACATGTAAATCTTTGAGATTATTCCTAGAAATTCTCTTTTGAACTTTGTGTAAGACTTTATTTATGGAGGAACCTGTTTGCCTCTGTTTGACGCCCTCTAAAAGTCTCTCTCCGTGCCAAGAAAAAGCCATGGTTAACAGCAGCGGAGCTTCAAACGAAGATTGTCTAAACAGCCTTTCCACTGTCCAATTTAATTTGCCTTGATCCTCAGGAATACCTTAGCAGAGGCAGAGGAATGCCTCCAAGACCTTTCCAGTTCTCCCTCCCATCGTCCTGCTCCGCTTCAACAAACAACCCAAAGTCCTGTTTGTTTGTTCTGAAAATAATCAGCCCAGGGGATTGTTTTTTGAGCCGCGTGGCATAATCTCCACAGTGATGACGTCTCTATCTGTTGTAGTTTTGAGAAGTGGGAAGAGTTTTGGCCGATTACCATATTTTTCTTATGTGCTCAATGCTAATCTGTTCTAAGTGCAAATGAATCATATTTTACACTAAATGTCTGGGTGAAAGTAGACACACACAGATCCACAGATCAAAGGCAACCTGTTCATCATGTTTGAAGAAGAGATGTTTCTTCTGCTTTTATCAACCTCTCGTCCATGTCTTTATCTAATTTCAAATCAATTTCCGTCACAAACTGTCATTTCTTATACGGTTTGCGCTCCTTCACTAATTCAGTGCAGATCAGCTGGCTGCACCACCTCACAGCTGTGCGTTTGGCATAAAAACATTCAACCTTTTCAGCAAGCTTTCAATTTCCTCCACATTTTCCCTAGATTTGACTTCACTATTGTCTCTCTAACTGCTGTCATTGGCCTTGAGGACATTTCATTTGAACAAGGTTTGCCCTGCTGCGCGCTTGTCAGTTAGCCAGCGTTCTCTGCTTTCCTCTGCTTCCCTCTTCATGTGGCCCCGTTCGTCTCGGCTATGCAGTGTCACCAAGAAAGAAACTTTCCTGATTTATTTCTCCCACTATTGTTCTCTTCATCTTCAAAGCTCGCCTTTGAGATCTACACTAAACAAATGATGCCGCATGTTTCACACAAACCACAAATAACGGCCTAATGACCCGGACAGTGCTTTAGGTAGAGGCAGAAAGAGATAATGAGTCTGTTTGTGATTAAAACTCACTTCTTCTGATGCAACAAGATCAGTTTTTACACTTCAAGTCACAACAAAAGGTAGAAACCAAGGTCACAACATCTCTGTGAGGAGAGCAAATCAGTCAGGAGTTTCCTGCTAAAACTGAACGCATTACTGGCTCTGTGAGGCACTTTGAAAGAAGCCGTCCACAGGTCCTCATAATCATTCTACCTGTACTCCCTCCCCCGCCCTACTTGTGAGTCCAGTGAAGAGGTCATGATCCACTGAAGCTGAGAAAACAACAGAAAGCTGCGGACCGGTCAGGCAGTCAGGTCAGGGACCTAAAGAGCCATAAGAGGCCCGCCACCCTCTGGGTCATTAATAATTAATGAAACCTGAGGCTGGGACAGGACGCCATGACTAAACACAAAAAGAGCCGGAGCAATGAGAGAGCAGTAAGGGGAGGGGGGGCGGGGGGGGGGGGGGGGGGGGGCGGGTGTACCGATAGAGAAAAGGCCCAGAATCCAGCTCTGTCTACAGTCTGTCCTTTCACTGTATGCTCTAAAGGCTCCAGACACAACAATCTGCACAACCCAGCAACGTTTGAAAAAAGTGGAGCGGGAGGGTCAGATTTTGGTTATACACTCAAGTGGGGAAGGAGAAGAGAAAGAAGGGGGATGAGAAATAGAGAAAATAAAGTGGGGTTGCCCACTGGACAGGAAAACGTTTTTTTTTTTTTTTTTTTTTCATGGAATGAAAAACAGCATGAAAGTCTTCTTGCTGTTTCCCATGAAATCCTGCCGTCCTTAAACTTCTATTCAACAAAGCGTGTACTTGCCCTAGAGGTACTATCACGCCGAGACCTCCATTACGAGCACGGCCTGATGAAAGAGTAGCTAAGGGGGGCTTAGGAGGTTTGGTTCTTAACCCTCCCCCATCGGGCCAGATATGAAAGAAGATAGTTTGACATGATATTATATAACCAGTAGTTTTTAGGAGGGGCTATGTGTTTGGATAAGGCGATCTAACCTTGCTGACGATTCACAGAATATATGGTTTACAGTGCATTATCTTATATTTTTGGCAATCAGCTTCAGTCTTTACTGTTTGCTCCAGCTTGTCATTCTTATGCAAGTTCACTACTTAGAAGTGGATGTTTGTTTAATGTTAAACATGACCACACTGATGTTGCCGACATTTCTTCATTCTTGGCTGCACCTAATGTCATATCAATATCATGCCTGTAACCGCAATAAGAAACACTCTCTCCACTGTTATTATTACTGTATATCTTGTTATTCTTGGGGCACACCATGGGGAAAACTGATGCATTTGTTTATTTTTTTTGTTTCAGAGTTCATCGGACGACTGCGACCCACATGAGGGAATCCATGAAGGGAAAGAGGGCAAGTACCGCCTGCAGGTGACCCAGTTTGTCCAAAGGCTGGAGTACTGGCACAAAGAGCTGACCAACACCTTGGTTACCTCTATCACCGTGATACCGGTCCATGGCCGTGCAGTGGCATACCTGGGTACCGCCGACGGACGCCACATACAGGTAAGAAAATCACATTGTTTGTGTCTTTAGTGATTTTTTTTTTTTTAGGCTCGCAGGGACCTCATTTGCATGTAAAATACCAGCAGTTAGGTGTAAACAGAGAGCCTGATGCTACAGCAGCCAGTGTGATTTCCACACAATTCGGCAGGATGTTGGTACATGAGGAGTGTAAGCGCCCTGCTGGAGACACGACACACAGCTCCAGGTGCCTCTGCTAGAGGCATGTTGGGGGAAACTATGACCAAGCACCCAGGATCTTTTTGTTTGCACAATTTGCTTACCTTTGACCTGTGCTCAGTGAGCCTCCAAAAAGCCCACGTTCCAGTTTGCCATCTGAGCAAACAGTCCCATTTTGTACAAACCAACAGTGGATTACAACCTCCATACATGACCTGTCAATACTGCTTTAGGGGATTTTAGTCATGGGACATGGTTTTAGTCATGGGATAACATAAATTAATGTGAGAAAGTGCATATATTATGTGTCTTGTTTAAGGACAGTTTGAGAAAATACATACAATCATTTTTTACTTTAACAGCACAGATAACATGGGCTGACACAGTTGAACTGCTCAAAGGAGGGGTTTAGTTTTGTGAGTTTGAATCATGTGGAGCAATAATTTAGATTCCGTTTTGAGCAATTTTCTCTTGGATTTGCATGTCAACCTATCATAAAGACTCAGACTCCCCTCTACCATAATTAATATGCAGTCAATTGTCTTGGTGACACTGGTGGAGTGAAAGCGCTGGTACACAGGGTCAAGGCCTCACATAATGGACAAAATAATGGAAACTCCTAAAAAGGTCTGACTATTAAATACCACATACACCGAAGTGGCCTTAACCCTCTTGCTTTCCTCCACTTCTCTTCCTTTTTTGTTGAAGGTTACTGTATGTGCTCTTAACATCAAAATATGCATCCTTGAGCCCTGGCCTTGATTGCAAGTTATCTCTTAACTGCAGCGCTGACATTTAAACACACTTTCAGAAGCTTTAATTAGCAGTTTTTGCTGAGACTGTCAGAGAGATTTAAAGTGTCTATATAGTCTTGTCAGAGACGGAGATCACTCTTCCATTTTTCAGGTATTTGGCTTCTAAATTGGCACTGATTTTGTAATTTGCAGGTCAAAAGATGTTGAGGTTAAAATTAGGCTAATTTCGGTTGAAATATGAATGTTTTCTTAGACTATTTACATACAACTGTCTCTTCAAATGTAGTCATTCACATACATTTGAAACAGTGGCCGTATGTAACTTAGATGTCTAAAAAAAACTTCCCCTTCTCAAACAAATAGCCCTCTTTTAGATACAACAAATCACTCAATCAGCGTTAAGTGAGAATATGTTTTCATGACTGTCCATACTAATACCTGGCAGAAATAGATTTGTAGCTTTTAGTGCCAGTTCAAATGTGGATTTGGCTTGTTGGAGGTCTGTTAGTTGCATTGTTTTGTTTTGAAGAGTCCTACAAACTGCTGATCATCAGGGTAAAATATAGCATTCTAGCATCTAGCATTAATTAAGTCAATATAACTAGCCTGTGTAGCTGCATGTCAGACTGTGACTCACTGTACTCACTTTCCCTCCCTTTTCATATGGTCACTTATTTTGCCCATCCACTCTAACTGTACACTGCATGCATGCGATGGTTACAGCTGCAAAGTACAGCGAGTGACGTATTTGTGCATCGGTCCCGTGCTGGACCAAAAAACGACAAGGAATGGAATAACGTCCATGAAGTGAAAGCTGAATTACCTCACGTGTTTGTGAAACACAAGAATGAAAAGACATGCATGGAGAAGAGAAAAAAAACAGGCGAGAGAGCCGTGGAAAAAAGGGGCCGACAGCTGCACGGAATGGTATGGAGGGAGGGGTAGAGGCGGTGGCAGTGGGGTGCGAGGGGGCTTACAAGCCGAACGGCACGTTAATGCTGAACGACGGGCTTCGCTGACACGTTCCCTCGCACGGCATATTCTGCTCACTGAGCTTCCCGTGCAGCTGTTGCTGTGTTTCTCTACCGTCGTCCCCCTCCCAGACCCTCCTTACGTTTTTTTTTTTTTTGTGATAGGCTGAATTGGCTGAAGTTCATTGTTTTAGCTGAAGGGGTTTAGAAGGTCTGAAGAGGAGAGCAGCTGCCCTGCACTCCAAAACCTTCCATTTTATCAAATGTGTTCTGCCTCATCATCTGAGACACAAAGGGAGGGAGACAAAAGATTGTGACAGAATGAACCTAACGCTGATATTTCTTAACTTTTATTAGCTATTAGTCCTACGTAAACATTGGTAAAATTATCGCTAACTGTGATAACATTGATTGATTGAGCAATACAGATTTATGTCTGATCGTGCAGGTGAAAGACTACAAACTGAATAGATTTGATTCGAGGTGAGTTATAATATATAGAGGGAGAAAGACCAAGGAAAGAAGGTGGAGGCAGAAAAAGAGACATCAAAAGCGAAAAGTTGGGGAGAAAGAGACACAGTAGGAAAGAAACCTAAGACGAAAAAAGGGATGGAGGATGGATTACAAGGGATGATGAAATGTTAGAAGGCCTACAGAACCTGAAGAGGACAATGAGAAGAGGAAAATAATTGAGGGTGAAACAGAATAGTGATTTTTGTTTTTAATCTTCCGGTTCATTTTCACTGACATCCTCCATCTCATTCATATATTTACATTTTCAAACTGCCCCAGTCTTATTTTCATGACTTTTCATGGCTTTTTTTCTGGTAATTTGGCGAAATCGGAAGACGATAGTACAGGTTTTAAACATACCCACAGGTTGGCCAAACTTGTTCCAAGATAAAAGGAAAACACTCTTTACTCAAAAATCCATCACAGACCACTTCCTGTTTTAACTCTCACCTACAGTACTGTACTGTACTGTATTATAGCCGAAGATTCGGTTTTCCTGTGAAATAATGGATTATTACCCATATGTCTGTCTCATCACACTTTTGGTTAGTGGCTTAGCTATTCTGGCTAAACTTGTTGAGTCTGAACATTTGTGGTGTTTTTTGCCCTGTACAGTACTTCCATGTCGCCTTGTTCCCAGATAGCAGCACTTACTTTGTTGAGTAAAATGTTTTTTTATAACATGGTAGAAATGATAACAATGATAACCGAAATTATAGATAGAAATGATAACAAAAGACCCAAAGTTGTAATTACCTAGGCGTATACATCAAGCCAAACCTAGCTGCTCAAAGGTATCAGAGTGTGACTGCAGTGTCTCAATCACTTTCCCTGTTGCTCATTTTCCGAGGCTTGCATTTAAACTGACAACCCTGCGGCCATAAGCTACAGTTAGAATCTGTGAGAGGAGGTCATTTCATTGTTTGTACAATAAAAAGAACCTGTCAACTTTGCACGTATTTCAGTTTCCTGGTCGCTCCCAGAGGACTAGACAAGAGGGAATATGGAGTTGAGGCAGTGAAAGAAAAAGAGTGTTGTCCCCCCCCCCCCACCCCCACCCACCCCCAATGAACTCCATTCTGGCTCAGGAAGTGTTTCCCTCGGCTCTAGTTGGGCCACTGTGGGAATAACACAGTGGCCGTGTTTAGATGCCAAACCCCCCCCCCCTTTGCTTAATACAATAAGCTGTAATTTACACCACTATTACCTCCAGAAAGATGCCTGTTGTATGGCTTCGTCCCCAGCGGAAAGCCACCCATTATACTCGCTGTTGCAAAGCTAACGTTGATCATGAGGCTCAAACAGTGGAAGGAATGACTCTGGAAAACAAGGCATTTCTGAGGGTGAGGTGAGGGCGAGCAGTGTATCAGCCAACCAACAAAAATCACATTTAAAGTTTACAATGCAGAGTGTTAGTAGTATTTACTTGAATCACACACACATTCCACTACTCCCATCCCTGCAGTGTCTCGTCAGTGCTTTGTTTTTGGAGGATATATGGCATTGCTGCTCCATCCTGACAGGACAGAAAGATTATGTGTGCCCATGCACTATATCTATTTGTGTGTGTGTATAAATATTTGCGTGTGCGTTGGGGGGGAATGGTTAATTTATAGGGCGTCATGTAACTGGAGCAACCACACACCCCATTAGCTATCCTGTTCTGTTCTGTTAGCTCCCAGGTCTGTAATTGCAGCGTAACCGCAAATGATAAATGCTGGTGTGTGTGTGTGTGTGTGTGTGTGTGTGTGTGTGTGTGTGTGTGTGTGTGTGTGTGTGTGTGTGTGTGTGTGTGTGTGTGTGTGTGTGTGTGTGTGTGTGTGTGTGTGTGTGTGTGTGTGTGTGTGTGTGTGTGTGTGTGTGTGTGTGTGTGTGTGTGTGTGTGTGTGTGTGTGTGTGTGTGTGAAATACTTCCCAACATGTCTCAGAGGACACAATGTTTCCGCCGGTGGATCCTCTTGTCCTGTGCCCCCAAACCAGTTGTCTCACATCTCTTTCAACCCCCTCAACTATGGTAGAAGTTACCAGCTAGATTTAAAGCCTATTTTACAAGTTATTTCTTTAAATTGAAAGAAGTTGAACTCAGGATTACTGCTTATCAGGAAACCGACAGTGATGTTTTGTTGTAAAGGCTGAAGCTGACTGATATTGTTCTTTCCATCCAACTCTCAAAAAGATAACAAAAATGGAATTTCCCAAAATATCAAGTGTAAAGGTGTTTACTTGACTTTGTTATACTTTACTATTCTGAACATTTTCACACCTAGAGTTTGTTTTGGTCTGGTCCAAATCAGTTGATGAGTTTGTTTGAGTGATTTCCTTTAGGTTCAGTTTCATTTCACACCTGGAAATGTACCAAAACGCATCACTACAAACCATGCAAGAACATTCTCTCTGCATTTTGGACAGATGTGTCCCTTGGTCTGGGGGGAGCAAGAAAGTAAATACAGGAAGAAGGTCCTGTGTTCTGGACTAGTGCATATTCCCTGCATCTCCATGGTTAAACCAGCTCATTTCATTGAAATAGTCAGACATTGTCACCGAGACTTCGCGCTGCTCCTTGCCGTTGTCTGTCTCCAACTTTAGCGGCGGCTGGTTTGACCACGGAAATGCGAGTGACAGCGAGCTTGACCGCCGTCTATTTTTGTGAGAGAGTTTGCTGCTCGGCCGCGTCGCAGATTGCAAAGCACACCTGACTCCAGGAGCCATTTAGCTCTGACTTGTGGAGTACACATACAATAGTTGGTGCGGTATGAGGTCGGATCACATTCTCACCTCAAACGAACCGCTCCAGAGTTTGATTGAAAGCGTACCGAGACCACCTCATCAAGGAGGTGTCGGGACACTTGTTTGGTCCGCTTTTGGTGTACATCCGAGAGTGATTGCCGGATTCCCACCTGTCCAAACGGGGGAAACAAACTCTAGTGTGATTGAACCGAATTAAATGAAGCAGGTGTGAAAGCCCCCTTAAAATAATTTAATGGTAATTGCTTTGGCGACATACATACATGATGAAAAGTTTTACTTTTCCAAGCTGCTGTAAAGTGTGACCAAAACTTCCTGTCAAATGGTGTATAATCAGGGTTGTTTCTTAACCAACCCCACACCTTTGACAGGGTGGACATTTTTACTTGCCAAACATATTTAACTAATTGATTCATCAATCCATAATGGCTGCATTCCAATTCGGTGTACTAGGGCAAGGGCCCTGATATTGTACAGTTTATTCAGTCTGACTGACACACCTTAATGGAACAGACAGATCATTAGTTACGCCTGTGCTTTTTCTGCTATGAGGAGAGAAAGGTAAGACATTTTTTTTCCGACCATGACACTGGACTAAGAGGAAATATCGTAATGAAATTACTTCAATGCAACTCTGCAACTCTGCTTAAAGCCAAACTCCAGTGAAGGTAATGTCCAGGAAAAGATGACATAATCTGGATCGTACTCCTTCAACCAACTCCCTGTCAAGGTGTGCTGGCGCAGCACCAAAAAACTTGTTGATGTCTTCCACTTTTTCTTTCCCGAGCCTTGATTTGTCCTCAGGAGATTCTGTGGATCTATTGTTGTGTATGCCAGACTCTGTATAATCTTTCCTTCTTCTTTAATTCATGGTGTGTATCAGTGTACAGCGTTGTGAAGCACAAACATAGCAACGTTGGAAAAACAGCGGCGACGACACTGACAAGTAAACAAAATCACATTATCAGGTGTCCTCAGCTGACCTGTGATGATGTTGGCTGTTTTTAAAAAAAGACTCCATTCATTGGCAACAAACACCAAATATCTTGCAAACCAGGCACCTCTTGGCTTACAGTACTTCTCTTTCACTTGATTTGATTGTACTGCATTTTTAGCAACAGATGTAGCCAGTGTATAAGCCCTGCATGTTATGCATATTGGCAAAGTGTGGCTGCATCCACAAGAAGTTCAAGTACTAGCTGGTGGAGAGAAAAATATTGGTTATTTGTTGAGAAATATAAAGGACTGACTGCAGCAGGCCATACAAGCCACCAATAGTTTGTCCATTGGTGTGTTAAGTGTCAAAGAAGGTTCTTACTAAAGCTGTGCCAGAGTCATGACAGTGTTGTTGCCGTTACATTAGTCTATATCTACGAAGTTCCACTTCCGGGATTGCTCTGTTGCCACTGGAAATTCCACCAGATGTCCCTCTTTTCTGCCTCTTTTCTGCCGTTACCTTACGCTTTCCTTGTGTTGGAATTTTTATCTCCGGTTGATTTCATGAGAACTATGGTTGACTGCTCCTCAGATCTCTGCAGGGTAAATCCAGACAGCTAGCTAGACTATCTGTCCAATCTGAGTTTTCTGTTGCACGACTAAAACAACTTTAAACGTACACGTTCCACCAAAACAAGTTTCTTCCTGAGGGTGTTTTTTACCGTGGCTCTGTCCGCCCAAGACGATTGTGATTAGTTTAAAGAAATGCCAATAAACCACAGCACGTTTTTCTCCCATCCCAGAATGCTGTGTGGACTAGCCAGACCCTCTTCCGCAGCACTGTGGAGGAATGTTTGGCAAAGCGAGACTACCGTTACATTAACAAATGCCCCTTTGAGACGATTGCAATGACGTGTCCTCCTACTTTCAGGTGCTGTTCTCCCGATTTGCCTCTCCTCACGTCAACATCCGCCTGGACTCGAGACCCGTCTCTGCCAGTGTAGCACTGCTGGACGCTGACGGCTCAAACGGAACCCTGCTAATGGCCACAGGGAACAAGGTGCAGTGTTGTAATGTAACAAAGTACAAATACTTCGCTTCTGTACTTAAGTAGAATTTTCATGTATCTGTACTTTACTTCGTTATTCATATTTCTGAAAACTTTTACTTTTACTCCACTACATTTCCTAAATAAAATCTATACTCCACTACATTTCCTCTAAGCATCTTAGTTACTTGTTACTACAAAATAAAATCGGAAGAAATTTGTTACACTGGAAAAAAGCAGGTTTGGCGAATCATTGCTCCTAAATTGCTAAGATAACGCACCCTCCATTCCAGTTGGTGACCTAATGCCTGTTTGTTGCCAAGCAGCAAAAAAAAAAAACCATAGGCCAAAACTGAAGAAGAAGAGGGGGAAGCATAATGACTGAGAGTGTCATGGAAGCACCTGCTGCAGGCTCTGTGGCCATGGTAACAGACGATGACCACCCCGACAACAGTGGTGATGAAGATAACGTTTCACACCTTTGGCCATAATGTTCATAATCAAAGTTTTTTTTTTTTTTTTTTTTTCATTTTTACTTCTAATACTTAAGTACATTTAATATCAGAAAATTACTTTTGATACTTAAGGACAGTAAACATCAGATACTTTAGGACTTTTACTCAAGTAATATTCTAAAAGGAGACTTTAACTTCTACCAAAGTCATTTTCTGGTAAGATACTTGTACTTTTACTCAAGTATTGCTTTCAAGTACTTTATAGAACACTGACAAGGTGGGATTAGAACTACAAAGATTAAGGACAAAAATGTACCTTTTGGCGTTTTCCTCAGCGAAATGGGGAGAGGTTTGAGAACGACGTTGTGCCTTGTAGAGACATATTGCTATCCTACACATTCGGTAGTTTAAGACAGTCCTGTGTTCATCTCTGAACCATAACAAGAGCACAATCCGTACAAATGTCATACATTATTGAGAGAAAAAAAATACTCCTTCACCGAAAGCAAAGAAACAACCGTGAACACGGAGTAGAGACACCAGATAAAAGAGAATAATGTTCCTAGAGGCTTACCGCAACACTTCTTGTACTCCATTTGTGGCTGAGGGGAAATACTTTGTTTGTGTGTTGGGACAGAAATGAAGACACACAACTGACTGTCTTACATCTTCCTCTTCCTAGATCACTATGGTCCCTCTGATTGGTCCCGGCTGTGGTCAGCTGACCACATGTACTTCCTGTTTGTTGTCGTCGCGGGTGACAGAATGTGGCTGGTGTGATGGACGCTGCACCAGAGCTAACCAGTGTCCCTCCTCCTCCCTCTGGACCCAGGACTACTGCACACCCGTCATCACTAAGGTAACCACGGCGACTTGTCAACATGGTGATAATTAGGGCAGGAGACTCACTTTTGTACTAATTCATCACTGGCCGCTTTTGACTATTTTGTCAGAAAAATATATTTTTGGAATACAAAACCTGTATTAGAACGTTGACCGTCCCAGAATTAGCTCAATAGCTTAATTTCGTCAGAATGGGAGGGCAGGCAAATCCACAAAGGAGTTATGGCATCAAATGTTATGCTTCTGGTACAGAGAATAATCATACAAATTAAAAACACTTTCCATTAAAAAAATTACATCATGCAAAACATACCAAACATGATGGCAATGTGACAACTTTTAAACTCTTTTTAAACGCCTTCTTGAGTGTATAAACTTATCAATTCTTAACAATCGTTCACTTCACTGCTGTTTCCAAAACCTGAACCTAAGTAACTTCTGAGTAACTTCAGTTTGCCGGGACTCTCTCTCTCTCTCTCTCTCTCTCTCCCTCCCCCTCTCTCTCTCTCTCTCTCTCTCTCCCTCCCCCTCTCTCTCTCTCTCTCTCTCCCTCCCCCTCTCTCTCTCTCTCTCTCTCTCCCTCCCCCTCTCTCTCTCTCTCTCTCTCTCTCTCTCTCCCTCCCCCTCTCTCTCTCTCTCTCTCTCTCCCTCCCCCTCTCTCTCTCTCTCTCTCTCTCTCTCTCTCTCTCCCTCCCCCTCTCTCTCTCTCTCTCTCTCTCTCTCTCTCTCTCCTTCCAGGATACTCATCTGTATCACTTACTTGCAGAGTTGTTGACACTAATGTGTGAAATAAAATTGAAATAAAACCCCTTAATTTAAGTAGATATTGAAAATAAATAGGATGACAATGGTTCAACACACAATGATTAACACACTGCACAAAACTGCTTTACTTTCTGGGTCTCAGAACATCATTTTATAAGAAGAAAGGCCTTTTTTAGATACAAAATCCAACTCCACCCAAAAGTTGATCGATCAAATACTGTATATTGATTATATCAGCTGTCAATGCACTCTAAGGAAATCATTTAGCTTTAAGGGAAGACATTCTATCAGACTGCAATGTAATTATTAAAATGTGTGAATAATATGATTACATTTGGTCATTTTAGGTTGATTTACACAGGGTTTCCGTGGGGTCTTATGAAAAGTCTAAAAAAGTCTAAAATATCCAAATCAAAATTTAAAGGTCCAATGTGTAGGAATTTCTCCCATCTAGCGTTGAGATCATATATCGCAATCAACTCTCTCGCACCACGCAGTTCAAAGTACGTATTACAGCTACGGTAGCCTTCACGCTTCTTTTCAATATCCTTTTTCTTTTTCTGGGCGAAGAAGAAGACAAATTTGGATTTTGAATGTTTCCTTCTTCAAACTTGCTGGGCCCGTCTATGGAGCATCTACCCCAGTTCATGCGAATGTTAATGTAAAATTTCAAGCCAATAGGAATACTTGGAATTGATGGTGGTGGTATAAATAGTCATGAAAAAGGACACGTTTGTGAACGGGCAACACCGATTTTGATAATGAACAACTAAACACATTACACACTGGGCCTTTAAGGCCTTAAAAAGTCTTACATTTGCAAAAGTATTGTGTTCTATGTCTTAAATCATTTTAAATTGCCCTACATCCATGTAGCACTACCTCTAATGCTCACTGAAAGTTTTTTTTCACTCGTAAAATAATTTGCTGTAAATGTACAGATCAATATTACTCCGTGTGACCTTTATTACATTTTAATAATTTTATTTACTTTGCAAGTACTTGGTGACCCTGCATTTCGTTGCACTTTTATGTCATTATATATATATATATATATATATATATATATATATATATATATATATATACGTCTTAAATTTCATTCATAAAGGTCTTAAAAAGGTCTTAAAAAGTCTTAAATATGACTTGTTAGAACCTGCAGAAACCCTGCTTTACAGCACAAAGATACATTGATTAACAGCACAGAACAGACAGAGAGCACTGTAGTTTCAGATCAAATAAGTTCAAAGATCCTTGTGATGGCAGAAGAAGTGGAAAACTAAAGTAATAAAGTCACATTTGTAATGTCTAACCTGTCAGTAAAGACAATGAGAAACCAAATACACCTGGAACAACACCAGGGTGCAGAGGGGGCAGCAACAACATCCTCTTTGAAACAGGAAGCAAATGATTTATTCCAAAAGTCGTATTCATTTGGAGAAACGTTAGTTCTACTCCACTGGTGTAGTTGATGAAAGGAATTATTAAGGGCTGCAACTAACGATTATTTTCATTGTCAAATAATCTTTCGATAATTTTCTCGATTGATCGATTAATTTGGTCTATGTGTCCAGATGTCAGAAAATGATGAAAAATGTCGATCAGTGTTTTCCAAAGCCCAGAATGACGCCCTCAAATGTTTTATTTTGTCCAAGATATTCAGTTTACTGTCACAGAAGAGTGAAGAAACCAGAAAATATTCACATTTAAGAAGCTGGAATCGGATCATTTTTACTCCTTTTTTTCTTAAGAAATGACTCCAACCTAGGATCAGACCTTTGGGGGGCTCAGCCCCTAATGAGAATGTGACACCGATACAGTCCCTTGCAAAAAAAAACCTGCTAAATCAGTAATTTCATTAGCCGATCATCTCTGCGCTAGCTACTGAACAACAACTTCAGCTAACGTTTTTTGACACTATCAACACCATGATGGAACTAAACCTGACACTTTATAAGTCACAGTCATAACGACCAATTTGACACAAAGTTCTAACATTCAGCAATTTTAGTTGCTTACGTTTCATTTTGGGTTCTAATCTGCACCGTGAAATGACCAACTTCTTCTCTGGGGACTACCAATGTTAAACTTCACAACCCATCAATTCCTGCTGTATTTATTACATTGCTACTGCATTTCTTAAATGTATAGTGTATTTGTATTGATGACTGTTAAGACCTGGCTAGGGAACCAGATGGAAACTAGCACTTGTAGCTAACTCTGGCTTGTTTACAGCAAGTAATTTGTCTGTTGATCAGTGAGCATTGTCCTTATAAAATAAATAAATTACAAAACCATCTCCTGCTCTCCCTCTGACAGATCAGATAGAGATTTGGGAGTCTGGCACAACCACCTCCGATTGGCCAAAACTACTTTTCTGTTAACCCTTTCCTTGACTGGGTTACAGGTGCATAGCATCGGCAACAGACACACAGGATATTAAACCAGTTTCAAGCCCTTTAAACCTGTAATTTGTCCTATGTCACTAACAGACAGTTCACAAACTGTCACTTGAAGCACCAGAATTGATTTAAAAAAAAAAAATAAATAAAAAATAAAAAGAGTTTAGTTTTTTATTATTATAATTTTTAGGGGGGCTGAGATGAAATTTAGGGCCCTAAAAAGGGTCTAAAATCGCCAATGACTCCAACCGATTAATCGGATATGAAAATAGTTAGCGATTAATGTAATGGTTGACAACTAATCAATTCATCTTTGCAGCTCTACATGTATAATTATTCTATGGTACTGAGGAGCATTTTGTTATGATGATCTCAGACTGGTGAGTAAATGTTTAAAATGCAAATGTTCCTTGTGTGTGCATTAGATTTTTCCGACCTCTGGACCAATACGAGGCTCTACAGCAGTGACAATGTGCGGCAGCAACTTTGGCTTCGACAAGACGGAGAGCTTCAAGGCTTCTCTGGTAACAGTGGAGGTGGCAGGAGCTCCCTGCAAACTGCCCAGACAAGAAAACATCAACAGGTGTGTGGGTGTGTGTGTGTGTGTGTGTGTGTGTGTGTGTGTGTGTGTGTGTGTGTGTGTGTGTGTGTGTGTGTGTGTGTGTGTGTGTGTGTGTGTGTGTGTGTGTGTGTGTGTGTGTGTGTGTGTGTGTGTGTGTGTGTGTGTGTGTGTGTGTGTGTGTGTGTGTGCAAAGTTAACCTTTTAGATATAATATTTAGATACTAAGTTGTTGCTAGTCTTTCAGGGTTACACATAACCGCAATTTAAAATTCACATGCATTGGACGTGTGTTTGTGTGTGTGTGTGTTTGTTTTTGAAAAGTTATTGATGCACTAGTTTTTGTATGCCAGTGTGCATACTTTGTCTTTGCATTTTGAAATGAGCACTGTTCCTGCGCAGTATCTGAAAAGCCACCTTAGAGAGGCAGGTAGAGACAGAGTGTGTGTGTTAAGTGGTGGGTGTTTACCAGATAAAGGGACCCATACACTGGCGTCTTACAGGGGCAGAGCAGGAGTTTAATAGTGGTTATTGTGTTGAAGGAAGAATGTTAAGAAGCCCCCCCCTCTCTCTCCCGCAGTCTGCCGCATTCAACACATGACTCCCCTAACTGAAAAATTGCTGGGAAAAACGCTGCATCCAGACTTTCCACTCACCCAAATCCACTGGGACCATGTCCCATTCAAAAGCCCCTTTTGCTACAAACAATCTCATTACAAATTGGAGGGAAAAAAAACACCACCAACCCAATCCCAAGATGAAGATCGCCTCTTTGTGCATTACTGCTGGGCAGTAGATCATCATTGAATTACGATAAATGCTTGGTGGCTGCAGCAGGGTATAATGCCTGGTCTGTGTGTTGTCTGTGGGGGGGTTGTGTTTAGGTGGACTGAGATGCAGTGTTCCCCGATGTTCAGTGGGAACTTCACCCCATTAGGACACACAGTGAGGGTCACCAGTGGCCACAAGGTAGCCACCATGGAAGGCTTCACCTTCGTGGTAAGTATGCCATTCTTCCTTTATATTATGTGAAGTGGTTTATGAATCGATTTGTCTGACAGGATTTACAGTGAGTCAGCATTTACACTTTATGAGAAGTGAAAGCAAAGTGCTAGGATCTAAACTTTAGACAGAGTTATTTAAAAGGGTCTGGTGGTCTCTGCGTCCAGGACCCTGTGATCCACGAAATCTTCCCGACATTCGGGCCAAAGTCCGGAAACACCATGCTGACCATCAGGGGAGCCTTCCTGGATACTGGGAACAAGCGAGATGTGACAGTAGGGAAAGTAGCCTGTAAGATCCAGAGGTCAGTTCACGGTCCCTTTTCTTTTTTCTCTTTTTCTTTCTGTTTCTCATTCTCTTTGCCTCCCGCACTGCATAACAGCAACAGCTCTTTAAAATCAAGTTTGCATGTCAAATGGCTGTTCTATTTTCTCTGCCTTTTTCTTTCTTTCTTAGAAAGGAATTAGGGAGGTTGTACAGTCCAGTACATATGTACTGCAGAGGGATTGTATTTGTTACACATACTCAGATGTGTCTTGACATTGCTGTAAGTTTACTGGGAACATTTTGCCTGTGAACTGGAGGACCAGTCAAAGGTCTTTCTGTCTTTCTGTTTCTCTTGCTTTTCCTGCTCTTGTCCTCATTCTGTCTCCTCTCCCGCTCAATCAGCAATTATCTTTAGGACTAATGCAAGATAAATGCATGAATGGGATCCCTGTACACTAGACAGCTACAGCAAATAACCGATTCCATTTTAAATGACAGCTTGCACCCTTTGCACAATGAGTTTCAGCTTCTCCCTTCTGGAAAAAGGTTTTTGTTAGTTCCAAGGTGTAAAACTAAACAACATAAAAAAAGCTTTGTTCCAGCGGCAATCACACTGATAAACAAGCTGTAAGAAAAATTACACAATTTGCACAGCCTGTATTTGTGTAGGCCTATATGTTATTTATTTATTCATTCATTGGTTTTTAGATGTTATCGTGGTCAGCTTTAAGTAATTTCATTGGTATTTATTAGATATTCTTGATTAGCACTGGATCATTTTAATCGTTTTATTTATTTTCCCATTATATGTTGTCTGTGGTGTCTAATACTGTGTGTTATTTTCACTGCGCAACATATTTACCTACCAGTACAAATGAATTAACCTGAACCTGAGTAGTGGACAATGGCTATACCACTGTTAGATACTACCACCACAATATATCCTGTGTGTTTACTCATTCCCCTCATCCTAACCTCCACCGTCAGCTTGTCGTCCACCATGCTTACCTGTAAGACGCCTCCACACGCAGTTCCTTCCAAGCTACCCGTGAAGCTGACGGTGGATTCAGTGGAGCTCCACGCGCCTGTGCAGTTCACCTACAACCAGGACCCCATCATCAACAGCATCCAGCCCTCGCGCTCCTTCATCAGGTCAGAGTTCTAGTCATTCAGAGTGGGGTTTTCTTATTGTTGTGTTCTCCATTTCTTACAGGGTTTCCCCCAGAAAAGTTGTTAGGCCCGTTGGCAAGTGTCTTTTTTTTGACAAGAGCCCTGCTGGGGCCAGTCGCAGATTGATGGCAGCATTAATGTAGAGCCAAATAGTTTCTGTGATAACAGAATCATGGACGGAATCGCGAAATTGAGAATTTAAAAAAGCTATAAGACAGATTCTATAGAGCTCTACATTAAGTCAATGCTATCCGCTAACTGGAAAATTTGAAAATATGACTACATCTAAGTTTCCAAACCGAGCCGCCCCACTGTAACTAGTATTATACTGTATTATAGTCCATATCGGCGACGATTCATTTAGGGCACACGTGTCAAACTCAAGGCCCGCGGGCCAAATCCGGCCCCTTGCTAATTTTGATCCAGCCCCTATATACATTTAAGTTCACAATACATTTTGGCCCACCTACTTTTTGTCACTTTTCACAATTTTTGATGCTTTTTCCAAACGTTTTTGGCATTTTCTTCGACATTTTTGTCGACCAAACTGTAAGTGATATGTGAGACATGCAATAATACAGTCAAAGATATTTGACTTTTCCCATGACATAAAAGCAATAAACTCTATGTCTGGCCCTTGTTGTGATTCTCATTTTCTAGTGTGGCCCTTAGGGAAGCTGAGTTTGACACCCCTGATTTAGGGGATTGCTCTGGTGCTGCCGGAAGATCCGCCGTATGGCCGTAACCGTCCTCTTTCTGCAGGGTAAATCCAGACAGCTAGACTATCTGTCCAATCTAAATTTTCTGTTGCACGACTAAAACAACTTTTGAACGTACACATGTTCCACCAAAACAAGTTCCTTCCCGAGGCTATTTTGCAGAGGCACCGTCACTGCGTCTGGCGCTGAGCTCCATCCAAGACGATTGTGATTGGTTTAAAGAAATGCCAATAAACGAGAGCACGTTTTTCTCCCATCCCGCAATGTTTTGTGGACTAGCCAGACCCTCCTCTGTAGCGCTGTGGAGGAAGGTCTGGCAATGCGAGACTATGTCCTCCACATCTGTGTGGTGGCCAGCATTGACCTGCTGACACTTTGGGATTGTCAGAAATGGTTTGGATATCAGTATTTGTGATCGTCAACTGGATACATTTCCTCCCAAATTTGAGCTCTTGCATGTTTCTTTACCTCAGGGAGGGACCAGAGAGAGAAAGCGAGGGCGAATATGACTGAGAACGTCTGCGGAGGAGGCAACGTGAAACCGATTGATGCTTTAGTTTTACAGCAGGAGGAAACTGTTTTCACTCTTAGCGTTGTGTCCTCCACATCTGTGTGACACTTTGGGATTGTGAGAAATGGTTTGCATATCAGTATTTGTCAATGTCAACTTGATTCATTTCCTCCAAATGTAAGCTCTTGCTCTTTCTTCACTTAACACCAAAAGGAGGCACAAGAGGGAAAAAGCAAGGGCGAAATGTGACTGAGAATGTCTGCGGATGAGACGAGACAGATTACTGCTTTTAGTTTTACAGCAGGAGGAAACGAGTGGGAGGTGACGAGTGGCTAAACTGCTAACGCTAACAGCAGGTCCCTCCCAGTGGGGATCTACTGTGTCTCTGTCTGATGCTCATGCTAACTTGAGCATCCCCCCCATCTCACTGTAGCGGAGGCTGCACGGTGTCGGCTCACGGCTTCTTCCTCCAGTCCGGCCTCCAGCCCCAGATGGTCCTCACCACCAGTCAGGATGCTGAGGTCTTCCATGTGGTGAGTACAAATAAAAAGGTCTCATATCCCAAAATGAGATATCTATCATTTGGATTACAAAGTTTGCACAATCTGAGTTCAGGTTAAGCCTTGGTGGAGCAAAGAAAGACCAATCTACAGTGTAGATCCTCTTTGAGAAACATTTCCCTCGTGGCTATTTTGAGGAAAAAAGAACCTTTTCCTGGAACTCAAGAACATGTATTTTATTATTCAACCAGGAATTTCCTTGATATTAAAATCTCTTTTTCAAGAGAGAACAGGTTTTAGCTCCTCCCAAAAAGTCCCTACTCCTGAGGTAATACTTCTTAGGGTGCTAACAGATCTTGCAGTACAGTGCAAGGCTAATATGTCAACCATTAGCCTCAATAACTAGTCATTAACCCTCTGAGGACAAAAGACGCACTGGTGAGTCCAAGCGATGTTTGACAAAAATCCTACTCAAAAAGCAATATTACACAATTTAATTTTAGACATTTATTTACTATTTTATTCATATATTATGCTACTTTGTGAACCCATGACGTTTGTAAACTCATTTCAAGCACCAAGACAAGTGAGTGTAGGTTTATACATTGCTCTTGAACAATTTTGGGCCTCAACATACAGAAAGCTGAGTTTGGTCTGAACATTTTCATATGAAACACATGGGGATGAGGTTATATGCAAATACCCTTTAAAGGAGAATTCAAGAAGATAACTAAAAATGCCCTTAGACCTCAGAGGGTTAATATCCAAATTAGCAATTGCAATGGGATTTTCTTTTAATGCTGCCAACATTTAAACTATATTTGTGTACATAGAGAAATAAGAGCTAGAGGAATGAACAAGCAGGAGATCATTGCTGCTTTGGAGACAGGCTTCTTTCCTTTCTGGCGTGGCAATCTCCCAGTTTGCATCTCTCAACGTCTCCTATACAGCACATGTTCAACCATCACATCAACATCATGTGCTTTTCTGGAGATGAAGTGGAAACGCAAACGTGAATAAATGACTTAGTTCCTGAGTTCAGTTCCTCTGGCTCCTTATATGGTTTTATGAGATCCATTAGAAATATAAAATGAAACAACAGGCAAAATGGGAAAATAAACATTTCAAATACCTTGCTGCCGCATGCATGGTATTGTGATTATACACACTAACGCCCCCGAAAACCATCTAGAAGAAAAAAAAATAGTTCTTGACAATGGAAAAGAGCTCAGCAAAGATGAGAAGAAGGAAAATGGAAAATCCACAGTCACAGAGTTGACTCACGCACAGTAGCAGAGCGAGGCCTTTAGGATGCTCTGGCTCTCCTCGCCTCCGTCAGACGCTATTCTACTTATCACAGGAAAATGATATTGCATGCTTGAAGCACGTCATCGCTCTTTTAGACTGGCTGGCCTTTACAGCGACCAGGCCTAGAGGTGTTTTAAATTATCCGACCCTGACACTCACCAGGCTTTCACTGTGCTGTCTGCAGGCTGTTAAAAAGGTCTGGAATTGATGTAGCTTAATTATTAGGGCCTTAAAATATGTAAAATGTATAGAAAATGTCATCCAGGCCATAAGTCAAAGGAAACATTTTGGACATTTTAAGGTTTCATCAGTGCCAAGTGACACCTACAGCTTATATATTGTATCATAGGATCATAGATGGACGGGGGGGGGAGGGGAGATGCACATTGTCATCTTTTAGGTTAAATGTACTTGTACAAAAAATCTCCCTATCAACTCATTTTGGCTTTATTGAAGTTTTAAAGACTGATTTTTACTGTAAAATGACATTTCAAGTAGTATTTCAAGTTCCATTTTTACTTGATTCTAGCGCAGAGATCTCCCATATTCTTTCATGTTTTAAGATACTGCTTTCAGCATCCTGACTCTTTATTTTTGTATTTTGCTGTTCACACAAGTAGAGCTGCAAAGATTAATCGAATAATTGATTAGTTGTCAACTATTCGCTAATCGCTAACTATTTTTTGATAAGTGATTAATCAGTTTGAGTTATTTTTTACAAATAAAAGTCAAACTTCTTGGATTCCAGCTTCTTAAAGGACAATTCCGGTGCAAAATGAACCTAGGGGTTAATAACACTTATTTACTGAGTCAACCGTTCTCTGGGATATGTTTTCATGCTAATCGAATGTGACCAGTTTCAGCAGCAGACCGCTAATTAGCTTATAACGCTAGTTGTCGCGGCACTGGTAAAGTAAAAAGAAAAAGAGAAAAAGAAATCTCTATTTGCACGATCAGTCGAATGACGAACGGCGTGCTTGAGCTATGTTACTGGTTACTCGTTGTTCGATGTTCGACTGATCGTGCGATTAGCATGAAAACAGATCCCAGAGAACAGTCGACTCGGTATACGTGTACACGCAGCGGAATTGTCCTTTTAAATGTAAATATTTTCTAGTTTATTTACTCCTCTATGACAGTACACTGAATATCTTTGAGTTGTGTGCGGAGTGTGTGGTAGAGCGAGGGAGAAAGTGAGAGAGTGAGGTTGATTAGCTTCGGCGCGAGTAGCGACTCTAGAGTCATAGTGAGAGAAACAAAGTGTCTCCCCTGTGTTTTCTGACCAATGTGGGAAATCTGTAGCAGGAAAAGTTAACCCTCTCCTTGATTTCATGTTGTTGATGGAGAAGGAGAACCAGGAAAAGAGTCGCTACCAAGCCACGGCCGAGCAACGTGCGACGTGCGTCGCTGTGACGTGTAGTTACATTTTCCGAGAGGTGCACGTCAGGCTCCGGCGTAGGGTCCGGCGTAGGGTCCGGCGTAGGGTCCGGCGTAGGGTCCGGCGTAGGGTCCGGCGTAGGGTCCGGCGTAGGGTCCGGCGTAGGGTCCGGCGTAGGGTCCAGCGTAGGGTCCGGCGTAGGTTTGTGTCTCCACGTACCTATTGTATGTACGTAGCAACGGCGTAGATTTTACGCAGAAGTATAAATCACACTTTACGCACCTGGTGTGTTTTCGTTGTTATAGTGCGCTTGGAAAACTCTCAGCTTGGGTTTCGTTGCAGTTGCTATTGAAATGATACCACAGAAAGAAAAGCGAGAAATGGAGCACCTTTTTATCAATTGAACTGTTCAAAATTCTCCATGTAAAGAAGTAACTTAACATTTATCAATTCCTACTTTACATTAACTGAAGTGAAACAGAAAAAACTGTATCTGGCAACAGGCAAAGTTGGACCTTGTTTTGAAGCAACTCAAGAATGTTTTTCTCTATGAACGTGGTCAAATTTCAGAAGTCATTCCTCCAGTTTCAAGACACTGAAAAACATCTTGAGGACTTTGAACAACTTGTAACCAGAGGTGAAAAGTAACAAATTACAATTACTCACGTTACTGTAATTGAGTAGTATTTTTGTGTACTTTTACATGTAACAGTAGTTTTTAAAATCTGGAATTTTACTTTTACTTAAGTAAAAGTTCATCAAAGTAACAGTACTTTTACTTAAGTAAAAAATTTTTTTTGTTTTAAAGTATTGTACTTTGCTACATTTTAAAGCACATCCTTTACTGAGTAAAAAAAAAAAGTAAATAAAAAAAGGTCTCCAACGTTGTTTTACGCCATTGCTTTGGCATATAGTATCTGTCAACAAACCGTGCCCTTATCAAAATGCAAAAGACTGTGATTTAATTCAATAAGTATAAAAACGATAGTAAATAAGTATAAATATAAAAAGTATGCCTCCCCAGCTGTTAAAAAGTAACTAAGTAACCCTTACTCTAAACTACTTTTTACTTTTACTTGAGTAGATTTTTATACCAGTAATTTTACTAGTACTTAAGTAAGATCATCAAAGTAACAGTACTTTTACTTAAGTAGAATTTTTTTTGTACTCTTTCCACTTCTGCTTGTAGCTTATTAAAAGCTTCGTAAGAGTATATATATTCTTTCAGAGTGATGGTGACTTATTTTTTTATTGAGTCATAACAAACAAGCAGCTTTTTTTCAGAGCGGAGGTGTGTGTTCTCTGAGTCGGTGTGTGATGTTTGCCTTAGGGAGGCGGTTTGAGGACAAGCAGTGCTTTGTAATGATGTTATCTGTCATCCTGAAGCACAGGCTGCTGCAGGCTCAGTCAGGAGATAATAATACGCTCAGTATACACACACACACACACACACACACACACACACACACACACACACACACACACACACACACACACACTGACACAGAACACGTTCTCTTATGGAATTATGAAATGAGACTTCCATCTTAAATCTTAGCGCCACAATATCCCTTTATCTCCAGTCTGTCTTACTTCTCTTGTTGCCTCTCTGTTTTTTTTCTCACACACACACAGACACACACACACTCCCAGCAGTGTCTCATCTTTCAGTTTCCCTTTCCCTGGTCATTGACCTGTGTTCAGGTCAGCGGTTGATGGGTCTCTGGAGAGCTCGGGCTTCGTTACACACAAACAGCGTGAACAAACTAAAATCAGGTTTATGATGCTGAAATTGCTGCTTTGAATCCCTAATTCACCTGGAACGTATCTGGACTTGCATCTGCCCCTTCCCTCAAAAGTTGCTATCGATGATCTTTGAGCTCCAGTGGACATGCTCTGAGGGTCGACAGTAGACCATTGTTGCTGCGCGTGCAGTTTGTTTGGTCACCTCTCTGGATGAATAAAGGTTAAAAAAACAAACAGTTGACAGGTCAAAAAAAGGTCAGGCAGACTGGACATTTTAAGGCTGTACATAATTATTTAAAATACATACAGTATGTAAGTGATAGTATGCAACAAAGTGTGCTGAAATAGAAAAAAATATATATATTCTTTTATATATTTCTCAACACTGGCAGAAGGTGAAGCTGAGAGACTATTTTTTTTATACTTTGTTTAAAAGAGCTTTGAAAATGGACCATTGCTTCCATATCTATTTATGTTTCCTGTGGATGTATTAACAATGCATTTTGAAAGAAAAAAAAGGTTAAAAGGATGAAATAGTGCCTTTACAGATGGAAAAAAAAAAGTTTGTTTGCAGTTAGTTTGACTCATAGTTAGGTCTGTTTGGCCAGTGAGTAACATAGGACAAAGCAGAACCTGCAGTTTATCATACTTTGCTCACTGATTTAGAACACAAGTTGACTAACTGGAACAGTGTTCAGGTTCCAGCCAATCACGTAGTTTCTGTTACCAGGGTCTAAACAGACACTTGTTTTTAGGATACATTGAAAGGGGGTAAGTGAGCGTCTAAAAAGCGTACCTCCTATGGAGAAGTTCATAGGCTAACAAGCCATCACCTGGCGTTAGCATCCCATTGACTGACATTCATTTTGGCGTAACTTTGACATTTGACGATTGTGTCATAACCACGCGACTTTCTGTCACATAGTAGAGAAATTACCGTACAGTACAGGAGAAGCTCACAGGCAGTTTCGACTTACATTAGCTGTTTAAGTTTAATTACTAATGTTAACTAGCATTTCAGTTAGCAATAATTAGCCTCTGCCTATGTTATCTCCTTACATATACCTACACTCTCCGTCTATGTAAGATTGGGAATGATTGAGATTTCTCTTAGCACAGCTACCAGAAGACTTCCAACTTTCAGACAGGTTGCTCACGTCACATCTACGTCGTCAAGCTCAGTTGGAGGCTGCTCAGTAACGCTCAGCCATCACCGGAAAAGTTCTTCTAATAGACTTCACTCGTATACGTGGAAGTCTACGCCATGGCTTTGTCCATTTCTTTAACTGTCTGTGGAAAGTTCCAGTCAAGTTTCCTGATTGTAATTTCAGCTGTAATCTTAGATGAGTAGGGTCATTCAGTGTGTTCAAATGTTCTTTATGTGTCACCTGGTGCTGCTGCGTTGCAAGTTTACACCGGGGTAGTCAGAGTTCAGTTCACTTTCAAGTCAAAAACATGATGTGACTCTTTAAAACCATGCAAACTACCAAACTTTGAAAATGCTTTTTAAATCCCCTCTGTTAAGATGTGAATGACAAACAGCTCTCGGATGACTGACAGGTGGTGTGTTGAAGCGAACCCTTGCCCCAATAGTTTATTGTTCATTTTGAGCTGGAAAAACAAACCAGAGAGGAATAGCAAAAACAAATTTCTAGCTTCCTAGAGAGAGAGAAAGAGAGTGAGAGCATGCAAGCGAGCAGCCTGTATAAAATAAGGCTATCATTACTAATGATTTAGGATGGGATCATGCCCCGTAGGGCCACAGCTGTCGCCTGTTAAATTCCTTCCAGTAAACGGGATGAGTTCAGGCTCAGCCTGGGAAGGGACAGTATAAGTGTCTTATTGTCTTAACCCCTCAAAATAGAGGCATGGATCTTTCACAAACTGACATCCCAGAGGTTTCCATCGCCAGCGGAACGGCACCGTGGGTAATGTGAGCCAGCCTCTCATGCCTCCAGAGCTGCGTACGTAAACCTAAACGACAGCCCGTGCGACCACAACAGCAGAATGGCGTTCAGTTCAGTTGGCGAAATCTGTTCTCCAGTCGGACAAAAATCTATCAGATCTTCACACCAAAGCAGATTGGAGAGAGGAAGAAACCAAGACTTGCTTAAAGCCCACAGCAGGTCCAGGGGTCTAAGTTGTAGTATGAAAAAATAAAACCACCCAGTGTTGACTTGATATCTGCCTCTCAGATCTCCAGTAAAGCCTGGTCTCAGCCAATCTCGGCTTTCCCACAAACATGAAAGAGGTTTTTTTTTTAACGATCCGTCGTGAAAAGCTGGCATGGTCACAAAGCCAAAGGGGGCTGCACATACACAAAAAACAGCAAAAAAAAAGTGATCTCTGAATTTCCATAGATCACTCACAAAGCTGAGGGAGTGGAGTTTTTCATACCAGCTTTGCTTTGCACCATGGCAGATAGTTTTGGTTTAACTAGAGGCTTCACCGTAGCCAGACACCTGTCGCCTGCATTCACAAACTGGCTTGTTTCGTGTCAGATGCCTCTTCTATCTCAACCCTTCCAGCTGACACCTGAATGCCTCATGGAGCCTCCCTTTCTTTCAGTTGATGGATTACTCATCGCTCGGTTGTTTAAGACATTTCTACCAGGTTTTTAAACCCGTTAAATAGATATTTAATAGTGGCATTAACATGGAAAACAAGTTGTATTTAACAGCGTTCTATAAGCTTGTTACACACAACAGTTACAGCAAAACAAAGGGCATTAATTTAGTTATTGTGTGGGACAAAATGTATTAATTTACATCTACTGCAACAGCACACATTTTATATAGGGACATTCCATTAAAAGTACTGCTCAACAGCGACGAGATAGCTCAGTTGGTAGAGCGGGCCCCCATATGTAGAGGTTTACTCCTCAACGCAGAGGGCCCTGGTTCGACTCTGACCTGCGGCCCTTTGCTGCATGTCATTCCCCCCTCTCTCTTGCCTTTCATTTCTTCAGCTGTCCTGTCAAATAAAGGCCTAAAAATGCCCAAAAAATAATCTAAAAAAAAATACTGCTCAAAACTAACTATGACGAGGTAATTTAACCCTTGTGTTGTCTTCCTGTCAACCATGCAACTTTTAGTTTTTCTGGGTCGAAATTTCAACATTTTGTCGTTTTGTCGATTTTATTCAAATTTTTTTTGTTACTTTTTTCCAATTTTGTTGTTGTTTTTTGGCGTTTTTTCCAATGTTTTTTTTCCCCGTTTTTTGTCACTTTTGTAACAAGTTTTTGTCACCTTGGGCGATGTTTTTTTTTTTTTGGTCACTATTTCCGATTTTTTATTTTTTTTTGGTCACTTTTTTCAGCGTTTTTAAAACAAATGTTTTTGTCGATTTTTTATTTTTTTTTTATTTTTTTTTTTTTTTCTGAGTTTTTGTAGCTTTTTCCAACATTTGTCATAGTTCTGATATAGAAAGTTTTTGTAAACAGGACAACAGGAGGGTTAATCTGGAAACCTTTTTGGTGTATTAGTAGTTGTATAACTTTATACTGGGCCCGTCTATGTGTGTTGCAAAACATCCTTGGAATCCAATACTGGCAGAAATCAATCCTAGTAACTGATTTGCAATGTTGCTTGCTAAGGCAAAATGGCAAAGAAAGAGAGCCACCTCGGTATAAACATCATAGCAAAACTAACAGTTGACGACCCTCATGTGCCATGTAGTTTGTTGTGCATAGCATGATAAGTCCTAATAGGACATTATTCTGTATATAACGTTTGGTTTTGGAACAATTAGGCACTGCACAGAGAGTGTATGTGGGCTTTCCAACTTACTTAAATGAGTTTAAAAAAGGCCAAATAATTTACATTTTGATGATTTTGGATTAACACCTGTCAATATGTAACTCAGAAAGTATCAATAAGTGATTAATGATTGTAGTTTTAGTGTTAGTCATTTGCACAATGGTAAAACATTAGAGAGAGTAAGGTCTAGAAAACTAACAGAGATAGCACTAAAGACCATCTTGCAATGGGATCACACAAGCCGCAACGCCAACATTGAGCCATTCCCTACTTCCAGTGCCCTTGCTTGGACCACACCCATTATCGAGCTCTGCCTTTATTTTGAGCTACACCCTGGTCAAATTTTGTGACAAAATCTGGGGACAGACAGAGAGACAGTGACTGACTGACTCAAAATTGCCTCTGTGGTAGTTCCCGCAACAGTAGGTGTCTCCAGGCCCACATCACACACAGACTCACAAGGTGAAAACAATACCAGCGTCGCTGTCTCGGCTGGTAATAAAGTTACAAGATGCAGAACACATTATGTGCAGTTACAAAAATATCTGCTGCAGAAGAAGGGAGAGTGAAATTTACACTTACAAATCAAGATAATGAGCAAAGACACAGCTGAACTGGAGACCTTAAATCCAAAATAAATGAAAACACAGTACAGTAGGAAAGAGCGGAAAACGGCACTGGTATAAATCACTCTAGATTTGACAGGCACTTTTGTACGTGGGAGCTCCGTTATGACTTTGGTTTTTCGCAAGCTGTTACGCTAATGATCCTTCAGGGACTGCGGAGGTTTTGGGATCGCTGGTTCTCTCATCACCCCCACAGTAAAGCTCTCGGCCCGCACTCTGAGCAATTGTATTTACAGCTGCTGCCGACCTACAGCCCTTCACCTCCTCTCCTTTAAATAAGAGGAGACATCCACTGAACAATGGAACTGACTGAGGTTTCCACTAATTCACAGGATATTTTTCCTTTCGCCGTACCCCTGGGAGGAGGGGTGGAATTGGGAGGGGAGGTTACCCTAGAGTCCTGCTCTACTCGCTCTTTATTGGTGTGTGGAGGTTAATTGGATTGCTTTTGTTAGGCAACCCCAGTGCTCCCCTCACACACACATGGACACATTCAATATGTATGTGTGTGTTTTCAATGCGTTTATGTCTTTGGTCTTTCAATTATAGTGTGGTCTAGACACACAGTAAAGTGTCCTGAGATAACTTCTGTTATGATTTGACACTATGAATACAATTTTATTGAATTGAATTTGTTGAATGCTTGTGTTCAAGCGCTTGCGGATGCACGTAACTTCCAGTGTGTGTTTGTGTGCTTCCACCTGGGATTGAGAAGTGCATAGGGACATTTTAGCAATACCTCGACATAGCTGCTGCTACTGCAGTCAAAGTGACTTTCTGTTGAGTCAGATAGCAATCAGAGTGTTGGAGGTCAGAGTTGAATCAGTTTGTTGAGCTTTTTTTTTAAGTATTACAAACTTTACAGATCATAGTTCATAGGCTTGGGGTTCCCAACTGGTCTAGCCTTGGGGTCCACATAGGCTGCCATCGTGTCTGTTTTGTTTCACAAAATGAAGCTATAGTGCTGTTGTCAGTATCAGTATTGCAACCAGCCATTATTAAATTACTGAGTCTCCCTGTCCCATGTCCTCATGTAATGTCAATTCAAGGACACATCTACCTTTGTAGCCCAAAAGATAAACACACACTATCATTGGCCACCACAGTGCAAATATCAGCATTGATCTGTTGGTGCTCAACCAAACAAGTCTGGTTTGTTCTGAGTGCACCTGTGTAGAGGAATAGCACGCCATATTGATATTTGCTTTGCATAATTAATTAACCACTACTAACTAACGTGCCTGCTGTGATCCTGAAGAGTGAAACGGCATATTGACAGGCACTAAATGGGATAAAAGATCATTTTATAAACACTTTTGGCCTCTTAAATGCTCCTATTACTGTTGCTTGTCAAGTCATATCAACAACAGCTTTCAGATAAGTGTACCCATTTATTTTTCTTTTATAGTCTGTCTATTGATTTCTTGTTTCTGGGAAAGTTGCCCAATATCCGGATCCCAGTAGCACCCCCATTTGGATGCTGTTCCCTTCCAAGACAAGGCTCCCTCCCCAAATTCTCTCCCAATCTCCGTTTGTAAAACTGTGACGGCTCAGTGACTCTCTTTTGTAAGAGTGTGAGATAACGCTGATGATGAAAATTTGTTGCACTAAAGTCAACTAAATTCACCATAGTAATAAACTATGAGGAGACTAAACATTTAAAGCTATAATGCGTAGTTTCTGTCGCCCCCCATGAGGAATTCTAAGTAATGACAACAAAACTGTTGGCGCATCCACATACAAGCCTTCCATGTTCGCGCACAGCCCCCCACCCCTCCTCCACGCAGTTACTAGTAGCGAAGGAGGACACGGAGGATTAAAAAAACAAATGGACTCTTCAGAAGAGGTAATTATCTGCGCGGGAATGTCGCCGGACGCCACAATCCTCTGAACATAGCCATACTGAGAAATACAGAGATTTGTGTGGAGCTGATAGTCTTAATTAGCTTTGTACTAAAGCTTTAAAGGATCATTTTGGTATTTTTAACCTGGAACCCATTTCCCCATGCATTGATGTCTAAGTAACAAGTGTGAACAAAAATCGTTGGTCCAGTTTTGAGCAAGAACGCTATAACCAGCAGCCGTGAACCGTGCTGCAATGTAATCCTATAGGCCAAATGTGCATCAATTTCCATCTACTAGAAGTGCTGTTTTTGCCGCTGACACAGGGTCCAAAATTACCTTTTTTGTCCACTAGCCAAATGGCTAGTTAATGTTCAAATTTTACCAGCCACAAAATAGACTCATTGTTTTTTTGGCTGATAAGTGAAGCAAATCTACCAGTCACTTGCATATTTATTTGGCTAGTAAATGGTGCTAATTTTGGACCCTGCACTGGCATGCTCAGATTGTTATTCTAAATGTCTGACAACATTATGGAAAGGATCCCTACAGAGGGGTTAACGAGTAACATCCTGAAACCAGAACATGGTTGTAACATCGACATTGCCAAACTCACCAGACTCCATTGGCCAATAACGTGACACTTACACCTACAGTGTATATTTCACCTATACCGTACTTTCTTCTGCACAACTTAACCTCATGTGAGCTTCTTGCTTTGTGTCATACATACATACATACATACAGTGCATGCTGTAATTCAACAATGTTACACAGACATGAAGTCCAGCTCTCAAGTACATGTTCCTCTTGAACAACCGATACAAGGCCGATTCAAACCTTAAAGCGTTCACTGAAGGTTTAGATTGTTGCCATGTAAACACAAGGGACGTCCGACCTCAGCGTCTTTTTTTCCCGTTAGATACCGGTGTTCTTTTGAGACAAACACGAAACACCTCAATAAAAAAGGACTTAGGTTGTTTCTGTCTCTCACTGGAGGGTTCTTAGTGAGCACAAAAGCTGGTAATTCTATGCCAGCTGAATCCAACACGGGATAGAAACTCTGTTGTGCCCTCGGGTCATGCGTGTAAACACTGCAGTAGCTGAAACAGGCGGTGCCTCATTTAGTTTGTGTTGATTATAAATGAAGCTGCCAAACTGAGGATTACTGCATGTTTGTTTTACTGTGTGACTGAGTGAAGACCTGGAGGGAGCGTTCTTTAGTCTGAGTATTCTGAGTAGTCTTTATGCATGTATATACAGTGTATGGTACAGTTTTGGTCTTCACTTCTTCCAGGGACTATTTTAGCTGTTGGATCAGGTTAATATAAGATCTGAATTAGGATAAGCTTTAGGTTAGGGTAAGGGTTGATGTTCGGTATGTAGCAGTGATGGTTCATTTTAGGGAGCAGAGGTTAGACAGTAAACAGTCAGTAGAGAGTTTTCACTAGTACAGTGTTTTCCTAGACAGTGTTTGTGAGTGTGTTTTCTAGGGCTGCAACGGTTACTTTTATTGTCGATTAATATGTTGATTATTTTCTCGATTAATCGATAAGTAGTTTGGTCTATAAAATTCCAGAAAATTGTGAAAAAATGTGGATCAGTGTTTCCCAAAGCCCAAGATGACGTCCTCAAATGTCTTGTTTTGTCAACAACTCAAAGATATTCAGTTGACCTGAACAAACAGGAACTTTCTTGCATATGGTCTGGGAATGTGAACAGGTGCTTGAGTTCTCGAATAAAACATCGATAATATCTGATGTGATAGGATGTTGAATTCCTACTGACCTGATTGTTTTGTTACACCTGCTTGGGAGACAGAGGAAAATTTGGCTAGCCGGCTCAACTGCATCCAAGAAAATGATAGCTCAACGCTGGCTCCCCCCTCACTCGCTTTGTATAAAACAGTGGTTGGTGTATTTTCTAGACATAGTTATGCTTGAGAAGGATTAACAAAGCTAAATCATCGACTATCAACCTATGGAAAAGCACAGCAGCACAAATATCAGACCTAATGACCTCAGCGCCACAAGAAGTAGAGGAGAGTGACTAGGCAAGGTGTGATTTGTGTTTGTTTATTTGTTCTGTTTTCCTCGAGACCGTAGGAGGTGGGAGAGGGGTTTTGTTCTTGTTCAATTTGTGTTTCTCTGTTCTGTATGTTTAATGATGAAACATAATAAAAAATTTATCTTAAAAAAAAAAAAAAAAAAGATATTCAGTTGAAAAGAAAATATAAAATAAAATATTCACATTTAAGAAGCTGGAATCAGAGATTTTTTTACTTATTTTTATGAAAATGACTCAAAGCGATTAATCGATTATCAAAATAGTTGCAGATTAATTTAATAGTTGACAACTAATCGATTAATCTTTGCAGTGCTAGTGTTTTCAGATGCAGACCAAGAAGTTGTACTAAAATCAACCTAATAAAAAAGGTGGCCTGAGATCAGTTGAATACAGTTTGTAATAAAATGTAAAATGAAACATGCAACACATACTCCATCAAGAAGAAATGTGTGTACATATACTATAACATTATAAGTGGTATTTCTGTTTTGTTAGCAAGAAAACAAGGAAGATACAATGGCCTTAATGAGGAGCAACTTCCCTGCATACATCAAAATGTCTGGCAACATTGTTTCTTAAAAATGTCCGTAAACACCTTGGGCCAGATGCTTAAAACTCTGTGTAGATTCCCGACTAAAGCCGACAAAAGTGTGCATATGCATTCCTTTTGTCAGATTTATAAAGCTGCACGTACACCTGGTTCTGTTCTGGTCGCGCAAGCCTTATTTCTTCTCCATCAGTTCGCAATAAATGGATGTTTGCATATCACATACCACTCATCAGACACACAGACATGAACAATACCAAACAAGTGTGACCGTAGACCAGTGGACAATTATACAAACAAATCAAGCAACATTTATTTAACCCTAATGCAGGTCTCATTTTTTAAAGTGGAACTATTATGCTTTTGCGTATTTCCTGTCATGGGATTTTCATGTTAAACATGGCCAAAACGTCAATGTGTTTTAGAGAAATCCCCTTGAGTTAATGTCTTTAGATTTCCCACTGTTCTGATCGCTCCGTTTTCAACAGTTTTTTCTTCTCTCGACTAAGTGTTGCGCAACTCCAAGCCCGCTTTCTATGATTGTTCATCTGCTCCAGCCAGGCAGGACTGGAGGTTTTTTTTAAGCTACTGTGGTGTTAACATTGTCGCATGTAGCTGCATGCTAACGGAAGTAAAAGATGTAATCTTGGCTGCCGATGTTTTTAAATTCTCCCCAATTTCAGGTCACATAACTCCTGAAACATTTCCGGTTATGTAGTATTTGGTTTAGAAGCTACTACTTTACTGGTGATTTTTCACAGTAGAAAGTCAGGCAGTCTTAAAGAGACAGGCGCTCCAACAGGGCGTCTCACACAGGTGCAGCAGCCATGGGCAGTTTGAGAAAAAGTGTTTTTTCAACATTAAAGCATATAAACATGTTCCAGTAGAATCACAAAATAAGTATGAACCTAACAATGCTATATAATAGGTCCACTTTAAAACCTGCATTTGTACATTACAGTTTTTCTAACCTGCGTGTTTCACGACTGCCTGTCTCCTCTAGAGCTGTGTGTACGCTGAGAACCGGACGTCCATCCAGTGCACCACGCCCTCTCTGGCCAAACTGGCTCTGCAGCCGCCCGTGGTCACCAAGGTGGCGTTCGTCCTGGACGGCTACTCCACAGAGCAGTGGGACCTGATCTATGTGGAGGACCCCCACTTCCAAGACCCCAAGCTCACATCCAAGGACAACAAGAGCATCGTGGAACTCAAGGTAAGACAACATCCTCAGTCTACAGCTCCATTATAACGATAAAAAGGCTCAGTTGTCAATTGTACCAAGATTGGTTGTTTTAAAAAAGAAGATTTCGACTTGTTTACTTTCAATGTCTTTCATTTACTCTATATCAACAACGTTTATTTCCGGGACCCTAAATTCCGCCGGATGTCCCTCGTTTTGGCCGGATGTCCATAACCTTCCGCTTTCTTTGTGTTGGAATTTTTAACTCGGGTCGATTTCTGAGGACTATGGTTAACTCCTCCTCAGATCTCTGCAGGGTAAATCCAGACAGCTAGCTAGACTATCTGTCCAATCTGAGTTTTCTGTTGAACAACTAAAATAACTTATAAACATACACAATCCTACCAAAACAAGTTCCTTCCCGAGGCTATTTTGCAGGGGCACAGTGGCTCCGTCTGGTGCATAGCGCCACCCAAGACGATTGTGATTGGTTTAAAGAAATGCCGATAAACCAGATCACATTTTTCTCCCATCCTGGAATACTGTGTGGACTAGCCAGACCCTCCTTCGCAGCTCTGTGGAGGAAAGTCTGGCAGTGTGAGACTACTCTAATATTAGAAAAAATATCACAAAGGTTAGATGCAGTACTGCATCCTTTGGTAAAAGATTAAAGGTCTTGCTCATGAGATCTCCAGCAGGCCAGACACTTCCAGAAACAGGTGCAGAAACTCAAGACACATAAAGAAACTCTAATCTCTGACTTTAAGGTTGTTAAGTAAGAAAGTCTCCATGTGTTAAAAGCTTAAGAAATGCTTCACAGAACAGCAAGAGCAAGACACCTCTGCACCACTCTGCCAACCCTGATGAATATACAACACTGCTTCAGGGCCGCAGAGTTGTGCTTATGGTGTTTAGTTGATCAAATCAACTCCACAGATTTGTCAGATTTTAACTTTCATTTTCATTCAGAGTTCTAGTTGATACAACTTTACTGAATGAGATGAATTCACAATTTGGAACCAGGTTGATGTTCATTCTGCTGGTCGGTGCACTTTGCCTCCCAATCCACACGGTAACACATACAGTCGGGTACGTACCGGGTCAAGTTGGGAAGGAAACAATATTAAAAGAAAAACAGGAAGTGGAGTCTGTTTCCCATCGTCTACTCCCCCCTATCCCTTCCTCACTGCTACACCTCTCTATGTATTCTCTCTGTTGACTTGCATTGTTCTGCCTGCCGAGGTCAAAGCTCTTGACATATAAATGCTGCTTTTCAAACCAGCCACCACGTTCCCCAGAGCCTGTTTTAGGAACACAATGAAATACATATTTCTCCTCTTTTCTTTCTTTCATTTTTTTTGTTGACTGCTGCTCGACAGTTTGTGGCAGCTGTGCTGAACCTCTCGCAGGGGATCCTAGCTGCATTTTTTTCCCTTCTTTCTCTCTTTTCCCAGACATGACCTTGGCCCCGATGCTAAATCCACCGCCAACCCAACCTATTTCCCTCCGTCATCACTCCCTCCTGCCCAGACAAACCCCCAATTTTTACCCAGGAGGGGGGGGGGGGGGGGGGGATGGTACCACCGAAAAACAGCCACATTTAACGCCATCTGATAACCCTGCCCTGCAGTGGCCTCCAGTATAGGGCCAATGCTGGGCTCATTTAGCACCATCTGATAACTCTAGCCCCAAAAAAGGCTGACAATAAAAGAGAAATAAAGGAATATTTAGCTCTGGCTGACAGCTCTGCACCCGTATGGCTGCACATGAAGGAACCAGGCTGTTGATTTTGGCATGTGGCCAGGCTGTTATCACTGCCGATCACTTCAAGGGAGACTGAGATCTCACTTCCAATTAACATTGTAACAAATCATTCAGAGTGACTTGTATTACTGCGATGGTTCTTTAATAACTTTATAAACTTTTCTCTGTCTACTTCGTAGAAACACCCTGAAGAAGGATTGTATTGGATGATCTTGTTACCAAGTGTTGTCTTTGTGTATGTCCTAATTGCAAGCAAGTGGGTGAATTATTGGTTTGTGTTGTGAAAACAGGCTGTGTGTGTGTGTGTGTGTGTGTGTGTGTGTGTGTGTGTGTGTGTGTGTGTGTGTGTGTGTGTGTGTGTGTGTGTGTGTGTGTGTGTGTGTGTGTGTGTGTGTGTGTGTGTGTGTGTGTGTGTGTGTGTGTGAACAGGTGCGAGCCTCCACTCTGTGTCAAATTGGATAATCCCAAACTGTCACGCAAGGAATGTGATCATTCCCTTTATTGCCTTCTGCTGCACTCAAACAAGTGTGTTTATGTGTGAGAGCGAGACAGAGGGAGAGAGAGAGAGAGACCGATAGAGATGGAATCAGAGGAACAAAAAGTGAACGAGAAGAGAAAACACGCGAACAAGAACAAGTCTGAGAGGGGAGAAAAAGAACAAATTAGGCTGTGTTGTTCTCTCGCCGCTTCCCGTCAAACGACACACACTCACTGGGTCGGTTACACACACTCACGTGGGCAATTGCTGTGTGTGCTTCCAGTCAGATCTCAGAGGGGGTGTTTGCTGTCGTCCCGCTTGGGGTCACACGACCAGAACAAGTTGCTCTGACTTACTTAAATCCGGAGCAGCAAGCTCAGTTCATACTCAGTCCTTTTGATCTCTATGAATCATGATGAACTCTGCCAGAAAGAGAGACCTGCACGTAAGCCAGTATTACTTCACCTTGCTAAATATTTTCTACACTCTTTTCCAACAGTTTTGAAGCCTTCTGCTTCCAAATTCCAATATATTCTAAATAAGCCATGGTGTTATTACTAAAAAAATGACTTCAGACTATTAAATGTATATGATTTTGTCAATCCTGCACCCGTGTCACTTACTGGCCTTTTTAAAAGTCCTATAAATAGTTTGAAGACTGCACAAGTCAACTTTAAAGAGTGTGAATGTTTCGGACTCCAATACAGAGGTCTGTAAATTGCAAAGAACACACTTATGTGGCCTGTGATTGACTTATACCAGAGTAAACTTTACCAAACAGCCCCCACCTTGCCATCCTCGACAGCAGTCTGCATCTTCCACTCTAAACTTTATGCAACTTGACTGTATGTCCGCATAAAATTTAAATAGTGCGCCTTAGGGCCCAAAAAAACTAAGAAAGTGCCCCTCACAGGCCAGTATACATATAATGCAGACCTTACAACTTAATTATTATTATTATTATTATTAAATTACATGTCATTTAACTGACGCTTTTATCTAAAGCGACTTCCAATGAAGTGCTTTCAACCTTGAAGGTACAAACTCCAGACAACAAGTATTAAGTGCAAGTACATTAGCTTCAAATAAATAAGCCAAACTACAAAGAGCCATATGAAATCATCATCCAAGGTACAGTTGGAAGAGATGTGTTTTTAGGCTTCGGCAAAAGAAGATGTGTAGGCCTTCGGCCATCCTGATGTCAATGCGAAGCTCATTCCACCATTTAGGAGCCAGGACAGCAGACAGTCAGGATTTCGTTGAGTGATTAGTTGTCCCTCGTTGTGAGGGGGCAGCAAGCAGGTTGGCTGATGCAGAGCGGAGTGGGGGGGTTGTGGTATAGGGTTTGACCATGTCCTGGATGTAAGCTGGGGCTGATGCATGTACTAGTGTCTTGAAGCGGATGCGGGCAGCAACTGGTAACCAGTGAAGAGAGCGGAGGAGCGGTGTAGTGTGAGAGAACTTGGGGAGGTTGAAGACCAGTCGAGCTGCTGCGTTCTGAATGAGCTACAGGGGCTGGATGGCACATGCAGGCAGGCCAGCCAGGAGGGAGATGCAGTAGTCTAGACTTAATCTTAAAGAGGGTCAGTCTACATAACAGGGACTCTGCTGGCCAAAGAGCGCCCCCTAAGGCTCTGTATTCTGTTCCTGTTGTGTGTACCAGTATTCCCAAAATGCGTGAAATTCCATTTCTCTCCACTGTTTTATGTTGGTGAGTTTCAGTTTGTCTCAACACTCCTTGCTCCTTGATTTTTTTCAGACCACACCTGACAGCAGCATTTAATTTGCACCTTAGGTAGTATCTTTTCCAGGAAAATCACAAGGGAGCTTTATTTTTTACATTTTATTTTGCACTTGTAATAGTTTGTCGCCATCTTATTTTGTAATTAACCATTTGGTTTGTTCCATCTACTGTCTGGATGCACTGACCTTAGTAATAGTCGCTTGTAATGTTGCTGACCTCAACCCTTTTGCAACTGTTGACCTCATGTGTCTCAATCTTTTTTTTTCTCTCCCCCTGTATCTTAATCCCTTTCTCCTTCTTTAACTCCTTCCTTTCTTTTTTGCTGTCTTTCCTCCTCTTATTATTTCTATCTCATCTTCTCTCTCTTTCCTCCCCCTTTCCATCCGCTGCAGGGTGACCACATGGACAGGGAGGCGATGAAGTGTCAGGTTCTGACTGTGTCCAACCACAGCTGTGAGACTCTGACTCTGATCGGAAACACTCTGGAGTGCCTCGTCCCCAACGAGCTGCAGGCCGCCACCGCCAAGGGGCTGCAGGTGGAGGTGAGACACACCTGCAGTTTACAGATACCAACGCACATGCAGTGTGCTTTTTAGTTTGCATTGAGAGCAGAAAAGATCTGCGATTTTTTTCTTTTGTTCTTAGCAGCAGTCTGTTTGGAGTTTTTTTTTCTCTCCTTTTTAATGGTTTAACCTTTTATATCCTTTTTAACCCTATTTCATATATTATTTATTTTCCACTTTAGGTTAAGCTCTGCACATTGACATAAACACAAACATTAACATATTCTCATCGCTCATACACACTACAAAGCCATTGAAAGAGAGTCATACACAGGTGCACACACCTATACATACACACCTCCTCTCCAGAGCCTGTCTAACAGTTGGTCAACAAAGACACTTTCTTTAATTAACACCTTTTTGTTTATAGAGAAACCCAGCGAACCACTAATACACATCCACACCCACTCTCACACCCACACACACGCATACACACACACACACACACACACACACACACACACACATTCTTCACTTAAATCAATAGACATCTTATTCCAGCTTCCCTGCATGTTTACAGCAAAGAAAAGCTTGTGTGTGCGTTTGAAGTGGCAGTGAAGTGTGTGTGTGTGTGTGTGTGTGTGTGTGTGTGTGTGTGTGTGTGTGTGTGTGTGTGTGTGTGTGTGTGTGTGTGTGTGTGTGTGTGTGTGTGTGTGTGTGTGTGTGTGTGTGTGTGTGTGTGTGTCAAGGTGGGTGGGTGTCAGGGTGTGTTAAACTGTTATTAGTATTATTGATGTTCAGATTCATTAAATTTGCATGTTAGTGAATGAGCTCATCGTTCATTTGAAGTGAAGAACACAAAGCTTATGCAAATAGGTTTCTTTTCCAGTAATGAGAGTGTTGTAAAAACATACCTGTACCTTTATAAAAACAGTAAGTTAATTAATCAACTGTAGAAATGTCTCAGAAATGAGGATAATTTTTTTTCCCTTGAAAGAAAATCTACTAACATGGTGAGATGAGTCACACCTTTATACAATTCAAATGTTCTTGTTTCAAACAGTTAGTATACAGTGTTCATTTTTCTTTAAAACCAGAAATTATCAAATGATCAAATGACTCTTTATGTTGGAGGATTTTTGCAGCGATGGCACTATTTACATATTGATAATCCTTGTTTCTATGTGCACAAATTTTCCAAAATGAGCCAAGAATGATGGCGTCCGAAAAGAGGGGCTTTTGATGTCTAAACAAGATATTGTGTATCAAACATCTGCTCTGAGTCAAGTGGATGCAATACAGCAGAGTTCCATAAAGCCACGTATAATGCACTCATATGAAAGTCCCCCACTGTTTCACAAAAGGAATTTTAGCAATAAAAGATATCCTATCATATCACAGCACCTGCTTCTGAGGAGGAGGACGCTGACTCGCCACATAGCAACAACATAACACACAGTGCTGATAGATGGACAGAGTATGTGCGTAGTTGTTTGTAATAGTCATGATGATTTCTAGAGTTTTTGATTGAATTTGACTGAGTTACAAATGAATAACATTCTACTATTTAAGGTTTTATCCAATTTGTTTCCTATTTGTTATTCATTTGAATCCAGGTTGGCATTAATCAAACAGGAAGTAAGGACTGTATGAGTTTTCAGTAACAAAACAGGAGCATTCTGCCATCGGCCATATTGAGCTCTTCATTCTGCGCTCTGGGACGTTCAAGGGAAATGGCACATTCCTTCAGCGTTCCAGATCGTTTACAGGAGACTTCAATAACTCTCCTGTCCTAATGCAGTCCCTTATAAAAAGCAGCTCCGGGAGAGTTTATTACACAGTGTGTTGAGTGAAAGGGCTCAGCATCCAGCTGTCTTGTCACTTGAATGTAAGTCAAGCATCGTCTGAGTCGTGAGAAGGAGACGTACAGTACAGAAATGCCCGCCCCCCCCCCTTTCCGCACACTGTCTTTTATTAATGAGGGGTTAAACAGGACAGACATTTATCATCTGTTGTCTTGCATTCCAATCTCCACAGCGCTATTTATTTATTTTTTTTTTTATTATTATTTTCAGGACAATGCACATTTGATGAACATGTACAAAAGTACACGTAAAAAGTGCCAGATTGTAGCCGAAGGGCTAATTTCCATCTGTAGTCCATTACAGTAAAAAGGACAATAGATACACAGCAGCAACATTTGCTATATAAAACTAGGTAAAACAGGACGAAAGAAAGAAAAACAGGATAATTCATTAGTAAATGTTAAAACAGAGACACAATTCATTAGTATGCTCCATCGAGCTAACACAGCACAGCATACAGGTAGAGATGACCCCAGGCTTGGTTAGCTCCACGGCAGCTATGGCGTAAGGGTTTGGCTACACCACACATACATTCTGGGATAGGAGGAAAACACTCTGGGTTGTTAGTATTTCTTTAAACCAATCACAACCGTCTTGGGTGGCGCTAAGCTCCGGTCGCAGCGACGGTGGCTCTGCAAAAGCCAAGTCTCGGGAAGGAACTTGTTGTGGTGGAGCATTAGCACGCCGCAAAAGAAAACGCCACAAACAATATTAAGTGAAGCTAACTGTTCACACAGTATAGTAATGTGAGCTATTTAAATTAGCTGATACATGGTTAAACGTAATTTGCTTTTACCAGTGTATCTCCGTGTGTATGTTGTCCATTGCAAATCCCCACAAATCGGTCCCAAAACCTGCCAGATAGATAGTAAATGCCGTAAACAGATTCCTTGTAAATCTTTACAATTACTCACCGAAAGAACCCTGAGCCCTTTGCCTATTTGTTAGATAATGTGTAGTCTATATCCTTGACGTTCCACTTCCGCGATTGCATCGTTGCAGACAGAAATTCCACCGGATTTCACTCTTAGGCCGGCTATCCGTTGTCTTGGCCTTTCTTTGTGTTGGCATTTTAAACTCCAGTGGATTTCTGAGGACTATGGTTAACTGCTCCTCAGATCTCTGCAGGGTAAATCCAGACAGCTAGCTAGACTATCTGTCCAATCTGAGTTTTTTGTTGCACGACTGAAACAACTTTTGAATGTACACATGTTCCACCAAAACAAGTTCCTTTCCGTGGCTTTTTTTGCAGAGGCACTGTTGCTCCGTCCAGCGTTTAGCGCCACCCAAGAAGATTGTGATTGGTTTAAAGAAATGTTAATAAACACGTTTTTCTCCCATCCAGGAATGCTGTGTGGACTAGCCAGACCCTCCTCTGCAGCGCTGTGGAGGAAGGTCTGGCAAAGCGAGACTATAACCCTATCCTCCATTTAGAGAGTTTAAAATTAAACAGAGCCATCCAACTTATTATGTGTTTTATGTATTTAAAAAAATGTAAGTTGAAGTAGTTGGGAGAAAGGTATTTCTATAGATAATAACTCTGAAGGTGCATTGAACATCACACATTAATTGTTAAATCTCAAACATTACAGATTTGGTTTGTGTTAAACCAATGCATATTCTTTTTATTTTGAGAGTTCCTCAGTCAATTTTACATCCTTATTTGCAACAAACAGCCTCCAACATCGCAGTGGGTTATAAGAGGTTTTATCAGAGAAATGTCCAACCTTTATGATAAAAACTAATATTAGATGCTGCGCTTAAGACGTCCTCATGTCATCCTTAAAGATAATATCCAGTGGTCGCCTTCTGGTGAGCAGCGGTATGCTCCAGACCGGACCTTATCAGCCTCATCACTGTTGACATCTCAGGGGATGGTCAGCCAATATCCCTTAGCTCCACAAACCAACACACAGACACACACACACACACATATATTTGTATGTCCCCAACCTCCAGACACACACACACACACCGTCACCTTTGTAGAGTCAAAACCTCATTTCCAATAAACCTAATAATGGCAGAAGCAATATCACTGATGTAATCTGCCTCCAGACTGTGTGTGTGTGTGTGTGTGTGTGTGTGTGTGTGTGTGTGTGTGTGTGTGTGTGTGTGTGTGTGTGTGTGTGTGTGTGTGTGTGTGTGTGTGTGTGTGTGTGTGTGTGTGTGTGTGTGTGTGTGTCTGAATGCCAGTTCCATGCCTTTTAAATGCCTTGTGTATATTCCATGCATGATATACTTGCATACATGTTTATCAAGCATCTGCTTACATATATATTTAATATTTAGTGTCAGGTCTTTTACAGTCAGTGACTGCCTGAGTTCTCTGACCCACTGACATCTACAGACGCTTGGTCATGTTGCAGGCGTCATCAGAACTTGCACGCTTTCAGGGCCCCATTCACTTCTTTTTGCCTTCTAGTCTGTTCTGTTCAAGAAGAAAAATGCACCTGCTTAGTTGAAAAGAGGTCAAGTGATTTACATAACAACTGAAAAACATCCACTGTTAAGAATGAGACTGAATAAAAGACTTATTAAAACATCTGGCTGCCTTTTAAAGATTTAAGAGAGATTAAATATTATCACACTGTGTGGCCGGTTTGCTCAGTTGGTAGAGCGGGCGCACATGTTCAGAGGTTTGTTCCTCGACGCAGAAGGTCCAGGGTTCGAATCCGACCTGTGACTGTTTTCCTGCATGTCTTCCTCCCCCCCCCCTCCCCCCACCCCCTTCATATCTCAGCTTTCCTATCCAATAAAGGCAGAAATGCACAAAAAAACTAAATAATGATTACACTGTTCACCCAGTATGGATTTAATGATAATCAAACAGGTAAAGCTAAATGTGTGCACATTAGCTTTATAGTCAAATGTTTAATTTCAAACAATGAAAAATGTATCGCTGCCCAAACATGTAGCATGTGTTTCATTGTCATTTTAATATTTAAAATGGTACTTAATAGTAAGATTTAGGGTTAAAAGTTAAGTCACATTTATATTTTTGGACCAAACTTCTCTAAGTCTGTGTCTAAGTCTTCTCTAAATGCATTACGCACATAAAGATTTGTCTAAACACGTGTCAGTAACTGACCTCTGACCTTCCTGTATGGATGGTAGTTCAATAGTAATTATCAGTGTTACATTTCACTTCCTTCACTCTATGACACCCCAAACCCCTTCACTTCTTACAGTGGCGCCAGGCGGACTCCATCAGACATCTGGGCAAGGTGACGCTGGCACAGGAGCAGGACTACGCCGGCCTGATCGTGGGCTGCGTGTGTGTCAGCCTGCTGCTGCTGCTGCTGGGATCGCTGCTCATGTGGAGAAGGAACAAACACATTGACGGTAAGAGCGGAGATGTCAGGTTGTGGTAGGGGTCATTGGGTCAAAGGTCAGTTCACTTCTGCGACTTCTGACATTCTACACTCAGCCCTGATCTTAGACAGGGACCATTGATTTCACAGTCCTTTGTAATGTTATCTTCTGGTCAAATGCAAATGTTTTCAGCAACTAGGTTTGGCAGGAATATTGGCCGGCTGAGTGAATTTTAAAGTGCTCATATTATGCTCATTTTCAGGTTCAAAATTGTATTTAGAGGTTGTACCAGAATAGGTTTATGTGGTTTAATTTTCAGAAAACACCATATTTTTGTTGTACTGCACATTGCTGCAGCTCCTCTTTTCACCCTGTGTGTTGAGCTCTCTGTTTTAGCTACAGAGTGAGACATCTCACTTCTGTTCCATCTTTGTTGGGAGTCGCACATGTGCAGTAGCTAGGTAAGGACTACTAGCCAGTCAGAAGCAGAGTATGAGGGCGTGCCCTGACAGTACCTAGGTAAGGACTACTAGCCAGTCAGAAGCAGAGTATGAGGGCGTGCCCTGACAGTACCTAGGTAAGGACTACTAGCCAGTCAGAGGCAGAGTATGAGGGCGTGCCCTGACAGTAGCTAGGTAAGGACTACTAGCCAGTCAGAAGCAGAGTATGAGGGCGTGCCCTGACAGTACCTAGGTAAGGACTACTAGCCAGTCAGAATCAGAGTATGAGGGCGTGCCATGCTAGCAGCTAGGTGAGCATTATAACGTGTGTTACAAAGTGACCACGTTTGTCTCTGAAGTAAAGGCTGGACTACAATAGAGCAGTTTGGAGCAGTTTGTGAACAGTGCTTTCTGTTGGAGATGGTAAGTCCCTTTGGGGTGGACTTTGGGCTTTTTCACTTTGTAAACCCATAACATGCACAAAAAAGATACATAACACAATAAAGGAAAGGGAAAAAGCATAATATGAGCACTTTAAGTACTTACTACTAGAGTACTACTTATAAAAGTTAGAAGCAAGCAAATGTAATCAGAGGCAAATATTTAAATTGTAAAAATAAATCTACCAAAAACAATAAAGTATGTGAGTGAATCGAGATGAAATCAATCATAGTTTAAGTATTTAATGTTTTAAATATTTTGAAGTCAAATTAAAAGTGAATTGAACCCAGCCCTGACGTGTTAGTCTGTTAAATCAGTTAGTGTGTGTGTGTGTGTGTGTGTGTGTGTGTGTGTGTGTGTGTGTGTGTGTGTGTGTGTGTGTGTGTGTGTGTGTGTGTGTGTGTGTGACTGTGCGTGTGTTCATATATTTGCATACATGCGGCTGGAGTTCAGTGTGTCTTCTCTAACCCGTGTGCATGTGTGTCTGCTGGGTTTTGTTTTGCCTGGTGGGTTCACAGTGGGTTTGTGTGTGGGGCGCACTGGTGAAACGCTTTGCCTTTCTTAGTAATTCTCTCATCTCTCCCCCTCCCCTTTATCTTCTACCTCTCCCTTTTATCTCTTGCTCTCTTTTCATCACTTGTTTCCCGTCCCTCTCTCTCTCTATCTCTCTGTCTCATCACGCTGTCTCTCCCTCTCACCTTTCTTTCTATGCGCTCCTTATCCCCCTATGTCTCTATCATTCCTTCTTCTTCTTCTTCTTCTCCCCCCTCCCTCTACTTCTAGATCTGTCTGAGGTGTGGTATGATGGGCGGGGTCACATCCAGCATCTGGACAGGCTGGCTAACGCGAGGAGCGTCAGCCCCACTAACGAAATGGTCTCCCACGAGTCAGTCGACTATAGAACAACCCTGCTGGAGGGTACGTCAACCAGATAAGCCCCTCCCTTTTCTTCCCCCGTCCCACCTCCCTCCCTCCCTCCCCCCACCATCTACCTGCTTCGCTCCCCGTGGGGCTGAAGGCTATGCTAGCGGTGCATGCCTTACATGTTCTGAACTAACACCTGCAGCCTTGAGGAAATGTAAGTTTCTGAAAGAATTTTGGTGCTTTTTTTTGATCCACTGATCAAAATCATTCTTGGTACCAGTGTAGATCATCATAACCCCCACTGTTAGCGCTCCCTGCCAACTCTGGAACTCTGTAACATAACTTGCAGTGGATGAATTAACAATTTGATTGACACAGTTTTTGTCTGTGTCTGTGTGGCGATTTTGTCGACTTATCGATTGGTTGATTTTATAAACTGATCTGTAAAACAAAGAATCATGCAAAAGCACCATTCAGCATGAAAAAGGCATTACAAATTACAAGACTAAACGACTAAAGAAATCTTATTTGTCAAACACTTTGACATTAAATATATTTACCTTCCTTCAGTTGATTTGTCCGCTGCTGGGATTTTAAGCTGAAGACAATCTTGTGTCACTCCACTTCCTGTGGAAAGGAAAATCATCCCTAATTGTTCAACTGTCATGTCATTTTATGTTATTTTCAGCACAGAAAGATATCTGCCAGGGAGACCTGGATAATTGTGGTGTCTGTGTTCTCTCTCCTCAAGTAAACCAACCAACATGCCAGTCATCCTCAACTTTCATGTAGTTTAAACGAGTCCCCTGTGGATCTGGTTTCCTAAGTTTAAATCCTGAGGGCATTAGGGGGGCTCTATGTATTATGATCCTGATTATGATAGGCAGAGCAATTTTCCTGCTGCTAAAAAGTGATTTGAAAGGCCTAAAACCTGAGTAGAGACGACTTACTAATGAACTAATGCTTGTCCACAGGTAGAGTTGGGGTGTATGTTCAGTGGTTAAAAATTCATAGATCCATATTTGAGCCCACCATTTATGTCTCTAAGTCCTCTTTCTCCTCTTCTTTGGATAATATTTTGATATTTCTGCAAGCCATTTTTTTGCATTTCTTTTCCTTCCACTAACAGCAGCTGAGGAGAAATCAGAAACGTTGTTTTTCCAGCTCAGCTACCCTCCAACACCGTGTCAAGTTGCTCTCTGTTCTTTTTTTGATCCTGTAACACACCTTGACCTCTGGAGGCCCCGCTGATACACTCGCTGACTTTTGACCTCCCTCCATCCCCTCCTTTTTGCTTCCCCAGATCAGGGCACAGACAGGCCCGAGACATGCCGCGCGGCTCCTCCCATCTACGGGGGCAACGGGGAGCTGCTCTCTCCCAGACTAGGGACGCTGAGAGGTGGGATGGGGATGGGTCTGGGAATGGAGGGCGAGCTGGTGTCCCCCCTACTGATGGCCCCGGTCCACATCGACCCATCCTGCCTCCACCCAGACCTGCTGACTGAGGTGCAGCATGTGGTGATCGCCCGGGAGCAGCTGCTGCTCCACCTCAACCAAGTCATCGGCAGAGGTCGGTCACAGAAACACTTTCTCTACTGTTAAAATAGATCATTTTTTTAAGTATTACTTATCACTGGTTCTCTCTGGTGGTTATGCTTTTTTTATTTTTGCTAAAGTAACTTTTTCATTTCTTGCTCAAACATGAATGAATGAATCATTTGTATTATTGTGTCATGCATTAGAAAAAATATGCCCAGCCCAAACAGGCCTACAAGACACCATTGTTTACAGCATGGGATCCAGATACCAGAATAGCAACATTAATTACATATATCATACAAATGAACCTTCTTGTCTCTTTTGCCATGCTTTAGAGACAAAAGTCGCCAACTTATATAGATTCAATTTAAACAATCACTCCATTTTGTAGTCATCAGTACACCAAAACATTTCCGGATTTTGAACAGACATTTCATTTAAGATGGGTATTCCTAAAGCTTTAGTGAGTAACTTTTTGATATTAATGAACGTCCATTACAATTTAAGCCGTTGTCAAATGAGTTGCTAAAAGCTAATTAAGACTATCAGCGCCACACAACTCACTCTGTATTTCTGTTCAGAAGATTGTGGCGTCCGGTGACTTTTGCCGGGCAGAAACTCCAGTGAAGATAATTAGCTCTTATGAAGAGTCCATCATGTTTTTTTTAATCCTCCGTGTCCTCCTTGGCTACTAGCAACTGCGTGGAGGAGGGGTGGGGGGCTGTGCGCGAACATGGAAGGCTTGTATCATGTGGACGGGCCGACAGTTTTACTGTCATTACTTAGAATTCCTCATGGGGACAACAGAAATTATGCACTATAGCTTTAACTCATCATAATGAGGACAATACACAAGAAAATGTCAAACAATTTAATCAGTGCTGTGTTTTTCATTGTATTTTCTGTTAATGTCTTGTTTATTGTAGGTATGTTTTTATTGTCTGTTCATCCATACTATTGCTCATGTTAGCAACCCAGTTCTTCTTCTACTTACTCAAAACTAAGTAGCTCAGATGTTCGATCTGAAGAGCAATTATGGCTGTGCAATTATCAACATTTTAATCGCGATTACGATTTTGGCTCCTAATGATCACAAAAACAGTATAATCAAGAAAAGCAATTATTTTGCACATTATGTTTTGCAAGTTAACTCTTATTTTGTCTTGTGTTCTGAATGAAAAGTATGAAGGGGAATTTCACAGTTCAAGGTGTTTTCACTGTTGATTTGTTTAACTTGTTGTGTTTTCACTGTTTTTTAAGTTCAATAATTGCAACATCTTTCTAAAAGTCAATGAGTAATCATGTCAAATAACTGTGATTTCAGTATTGACCAAAAATAATCGTGACTATTTTGTTTCCATAATCGAGCAGCCCTAAGCAGGTAGCACCTAGCATGGCAGCCTCAGCCACAGTGTATACGTGTGTGAATGGTTTTTGTGCTATGTAAAAGCACTTTGAGTAGTCGTGAAGACTAGAAAAGCACAATATAAATACATTTAAACAAGGGGAATGTAAAATCTATGATTTTCTTGTGCTTTTCCTGGCAATTTTCTTGGATTTTGTTTTCCAGGAAGGGGCTACTGGCTGCTAATGTGCAAAATAAAGTAGCAAAGCAGACATTTATATAGCTGAAAAAGTTATGTATAGCCATCCAGTCAATACAAACTGCTGTGTCAAAGCTTTTAAAGCTTTGAAATAATACCAAAAACATTATTTCTCCGCAAACAATTCACGATGGGATTGTATCTGATGTGGTGTGATACTTTTATCCAGCGAACTCAGATTAAATGTGAGATTTATGTAAAGCTATGACTAAAGTCGCCCACAAAGAGCTCAATTGCCTGCTTAATCAAACTGCAAGCTTGACATGCAGACACAAAATCACCTCACTTTGTGCCGCTTTAATAGCAGGGTCAGTCCCACAGATCAAATTCAACATCAAGAAAAGAAAGACCCCAAACCAACCCTGTGCCCCCTCAGCTCAATGATCCCCTGAAGAAAAGAGCCTGGATTTCGAGGCAGGGTTTTTAAAATGGCGTAGGATGATTTGTTCACAGCTAGTATTCCCAGGCTCCATTGTTGGGAGTCGTAATCCAACACCCTCAGCCATCTGCAAGGACGTGATAGGAGAACGCCGCGCTCATTTTATTCCTGCACCCCCTCCCAGTCTGGGGCAAGCCCTCATGTCTTAAGAGATATAATTCAATAAAATGCACAATAACTCAAGGGGGATTGGCATAGGCGTTTAGCTTGCGTGGGGTATAAATGAATAAAGCTTCATACTGGGTTACTTGAGGGGGCAGATTTAGTGTGAGGGTGATGGTAACTTAAGATAATCAGAATTAGCTGTTAAAGGTGTGAAAACAGGCAAAACATACAAGTCTCACACATAGGCAGAAATCAATCGTAGGGGGGTCAGGGGGTTGGTCAGGACCCACCCCATCCGAGGGTTTAAATATCATTAAAACTATGCTGTGTATTGTACATAATATATACTTCAAATAATTGTGTAAGTAGTCAAAAAATACAAACTCAAACGGGGCAAAAAAATTCTAAGTTTAGAAAAATTTTGAGTGCCCTCTCCCTTGCCTCACAGTGGTTTGGTCCACTGCTTGGTCTTCTTCTTACGTTAATTGTAACAGAAGTCCAGTGCGAGAGAAGGAATCCCGTCAGCAAGGAGGCTGCCAAGGCTGTTTTATTCACTTTAAACATCAGATAAAGTGATTCTTTTCTCTAGCCTTGCCAGCCTTACTGGAGTTCCACAACTACTGTACACATATTCTATACAAGCTGGGTTCCCCCACCTGCTAGATCCCACTTTAACCCCTATATACAAGTATGTATTATTTGTGTCCTCATCAATAATTGCTCTTAAGGAAGTATGTATTTATTTCCCCCATCTAACAGATGGGGACAATAAATACGCCCATGGTCTCACATACATGTTTTCCAACCAGACTGTCATTTACCATAAACACATAAAAGGCTGCATGCACAATATGAAGTCATCTTGATTGTTGTGCTCTAATTTTTATGTGTGAGCACTGCACAGAAATATTTTTATCTGATTTCTGGAACTGCTATGATCATGGAGCCAACATGATCTTAATCATAGTGGCTCTGTCAAGAAAAAAGGCTTCAACAAGCCTTATAATAGAAATGAAGGATGCTGTAATTTACACTATATTCAAAAATGGCCTTTAATGGCTTTACTGTAAGCTACGTTGGTAATCTAGATGGTGCCATACAGCTTTTACCATTGATGGGAAAGATTTAGAAACTGTGGTTTACTTGCTCATCTATTAGTACATTAAGCAACAAGCCAGGACCAGAATCTAATTAGTTTTCCTTTTTTGCTTTAGATTATTTTTTGGCCATTTTCGGCCTTTATTTTGATAGGACAGCTGAAGACATGAAAAGTGAGAGAGAGGGGAGGAATGACATGCAGCAAAGGGCCGCATGTCGGAGTCAAACCTGAATATATATATATATATATATATATATATATATATATATATATATATATATATATATATATATATATATATATATACCCCTTAACATGTATAACATGAGCGTATATAATTTGATCCTCAGTAGCTCTCAGTGTACTTCTGCGCAGTGCCAAAATAAATGTACATGCTGTACTGATGTTTCTTAGTCATGTGGAAATGCAGACGGTGCTGCTGCAGTGTCACCACTGAAGCATCCAATTTGAATGTCTGCTGTCTATATGCTTGGGCCTCAGGGGTTCAAGTAACCCACCACATTTAACAAACTCTTTTAAATGTTTTACAGAGCTAGTTTGTGAAGAGCTAGAAATAGCAAGTTTTCAAAAGAAGAAATCAATTCCTCTGAGAACAACAACAAAATTGCTGATTAACGTCCTGAGTTTCCCACTGATCCTGGCTGCCATTGTTCACCTGCTTCACAGCTGGGCCTCATGGTCATTCAGACAGAAATTGGTGCATCTCTTTCAGAGAGGCTTATTTAGTGTGGGGTGAATAAAATGTTATATGGAAAAACTTTACAGGTTTGAACTCGAGCTATTGAATTCACGGATGCTGACTAATTCTGACTAACGCATCATGTTGTAACCTGCAGGTCACTTCGGCTGTGTTTTCCATGGAACTCTGCTTGAGCTAGACGGGCAGAAGCAGCACTGTGCCGTCAAGTCCCTGAACCGTAAGTACCCTTTACATGTACAGTAGAAAAGGGCGTACTCATAGGCGTAATTTACAGGGTGGATGGGGGGATTACAACCCCCCCAATAATCAAAACTGACCAGTACAACCCACCCCAAAAAAACTATTATAATTTCCTTTACCTAAATAAAGACATTTGCACCATAACTTGATGTAGAAAATGCATAAATTGTTGGAGAAAAATGATGTGCTTGATGTGAAAAATTCAATTTTGCTCCAAAGTGGAGATCTAAAGTTACGCCCTTGGGCGTACTCACACCTGGTCTAGTTAAACCATGCCCAAGCACGTTTGACCCCAAAGTCCGGTTCGTTTGACTGGTGTGATCGCTCCGTGCCGTGCACGCTTGAAAGAGGTGGGCCAGGGCACGGTTTGGTTGGACTCGGTACGCATCAGTGTGATTGCTAAATGTGCCCCGGTCTGGTTCTTACCTTACAGATGAACAGTCGGAATTGCAGTCGGCGAGTCCCGCAGTGTAATGACGTAAGGGTGCTCTGGCCCTGATTGTTTCATTGCAGTGTGAGTGCAGGCCAGCGGGGTAGTGGGGAGGCGGGGGAACAATCATGCTCTGGCACGTTTCAAGGCAACTGGGCCAAAGCCTTTAGAAATTCACCTGTACCTTCATCTTAGAGCAAGAGCTTCAGCACTTTTACTGGAGAAGTTTGGGGGTGAAATACTCTGCATGAAAGGGTTTTGTGATGGTGATTTTTCAGATAGCATGGAGTGTTGCAGCTTCCATTTACAGTTGGAAGTTGAAAATGGGAATTACGTGATTTCTGATGTCATGAATACCTCCAGTCAGAACCGAAATGGGCAATTTAGATCCATGTTCACACGTGGTGTCTTTTTTTGACAAGAAGAAGTTAACTAGGGCGCTTTTTGTAGTTTTGGTTCCAAAAAGCAGCCGAGAGCGTCTTTTGTTGCTGCAACAAATGTGGAGCGGTGCTAACGTTAGATAAAACTAAGCGGTGGAGTGAGCTAGAGAAAGAACAGAGAGAGAGAGAGAGAGCGGTGCTAACGTTAGATAAAACAAAGCTAGTTCCAAATCCTGCTTAAGGCCCCTAAAAGTCTAGGGCCGGTTTTTGGTTTGTTTTTTTGCTCAAGAGTACCAGAAAACTTTAACTACACATTTTTAATTTAGCCAACTGTTGTTGCTGTGTCTTTGTTTTGATTCAAAAGCATGTAGTCTTGTAAATTTTTTAATTTGTTAACTGAATGGGAAGCCATGTTTATGTACAGTAACATCTTGTCATGAGCTAAGGTTTAACAAAATGCTCCTGACATCCGACTTAAAGTAACATTTTATGTTTTGTTTTATTTTTTTATGGTCACTGAGGAGTCCCTAGTTGAGACTCACAATCAAATGCAGCACTGGTTTTTCAGATTCCCCCCTCAGAACACACACACACACACACACACACACACACACTCACTCTCTCTCTCTCTCTCTCTCTCTCTCTCTCTCTCTCTCTCTCTCTCTCTCTCTCTCTCTCTCTCTCTCTCTCTCTCTCTCTCTCTCCTTGTCCAAACATATTCACATCCAACCATAATTATTTCAACCTACATCTGCTTATATTGCATACTTATTGCATGATATCACAACGCTCCAATAGCATTAAGAATCTCATCTCATCAGAGCCCTGAATCCTCCTGGGCTGAGTTGATGGTGATGAATGAGCGTCCGATGGTGAGGACGGCATTAGGGTCCCCCCTAATCATGTAACCTGTCAGTTGGACCAGGGAGATTGATGCTGGAGTAATATGGAGGAAAGCCCAATGCAGTCACAAGGAGCCACCGACCATAGTGGGATGGGATGAGCTTGGCCTGCTGGGGCTTGGTCCTCTGGGATTTTGGACCTTTTTTATTACGTTTAGTGATTTTTAAGGGGCACTATGTCATTGTTTTTTTGCATTCTTTTGTTATATTGGAGACCTTGAGTTGGTGCTTTTATCCCAATATAACTATTACTAAGACAAGTTGTTGAAACGCGTACTGCATTTCCAGAAAGATTAGTGTACGATATATACACAGCAATGACGTCATTTTTGTCGTTAACTTTCAAATTGAGGCTCTGAAATCAAATTTTACCGAATGATACTTAATGACAATCATAAACAATTAAAAAAAGACTCCTTCACAGTTATGACAGTGTTATGTCAGTCTTATGCACACCCCCTTCAAATAAAGTGTCACCACACAGCAATGACATCATTTTTCATATTGTGGCTCTGAAATCAAATGTCATCTCTTTGTATCTTTGGGGTCTAACCTCAGGTGAAGGCCACTCAGCTGGTTTGTCCAGCTCTAAAGAGCTTCCATCTCTAATCAGATTACAGCAGAGTCAGTGGGGCTAAAGTGCGGGACATCAGACGCAGAGATGCAATTGGCAAATGGGAATTTGGCGCGGGTCAGGTCTGGGTGAGGATATTCAGGGAGTTTGTTTTTTATTTATTTTTTATTACCATGAGCATCCTTTTGTCCCCCAAAGGTTTATAAGGAATGGCCTTCCTGCTAATGTCAGTACAGCAGAGTTGCTCCATGTTGGCAACTGTAGTCTGAAAGATCTTTTCAATACCCAACATCGCCAACTCTCCCTGTGCTCTACTTTCTCTAGAACAGAGATCTTCAACAGGGGGTCCGCAACCCCTAGGGAGTCCTCAGAGTCACTGCAGGGGGCCGCCAAATTGTTGTATAATGCTTTTTTGAAAGTCTAAAAAATATACATTAAAGGTGCTCTAAGCGATGTTGGGTGACGTCACTTCAGGAGTCAATCGGAGGAGCCGTCAGCGTTCATTTGGGCCAATTTCAATTGAATCGGCCAGTGGGCAGTCGGACTCAATGACCAATTACCAGAAATGACGAGCGGGATGAGCGTGACGAACGCCTCTCAAAATCTGACAAAAATCTTTTAAAGTGACCTTTGTTGATTTGAAATGAAGACAGATTCAGCAACTGCATGGCCTATTTCTCGCTTAAAATGTGTTCAGAAACATGTTTCGGTGAACTATTTTCGTAAAATACGAGATCGTATTCAGAACCAGCCGCCATTATGGTCTGGCTTTGAAATTCGGGAGAAGCCAGACCCACGTGACGCGTTCATCCACCGGTTTGAATTTTTTGGGCACTTTTTTTACCAACTCGGGGAGACTGATCAGTCCGACTGCCTTTTCTGCCGACGGTCGGTCGTCGGGTTGGTGTGTCAGAGCCTTTAGGCGTCCCGACCCCCAGGTTGAGAACCACTGCTCTAGAACACAACTGTTTAAATGGTAATTATTATTATTTGTTTTGTTGTTTTTTTTCTGATAAAGGCATCACAGATCTGGAAGAGGTGTCCCAGTTCCTGAAGGAAGGGATCATCATGAAGGACTTCAGCCACCCGAACGTTCTCTCTCTGCTGGGAATCTGCCTGCCGCCAGAGGGCTCGCCGCTGGTGGTTCTGCCCTACATGAAGCACGGCGACCTGCGCAACTTCATCCGCGATGAAGGACATGTATGGGAACACTCCAGATTGCATGCATGCATGTTGCAATTTATTCACAACACATATATTGAGACACACACACATATATATATATATATATATATATATATATATATATACACACATGATGTGGAGAAATTGTAGAACTTTAAGATAATGTGCAAAACAGTGATTGCAACTGAGATGTACAGTACATCCTGCATAGATCAGTCAACACAGCACAAGTTGATTTAATAATAAGTTTAAACCCAGCCAGTTATTTTGTCTCCCAGAACTTTGATGATTGTTTTTACCCACAGAACCCAACAGTGAAGGACCTGATGGGCTTCGGGCTGCAGGTGGCCAGAGGGATGGAGTATCTGGCCAGCAAGAAGTTTGTCCACAGAGACCTAGCTGCCAGGAACTGCATGTAAGTTCACATCTATTCATTCAATATCACACGAGTGTGTTTTATATATAGAGCAAGGTACAATACATTAGACTAAAATAGAATTAAATACAGCTGGGAAGGGAAGAGAACAGAAAAGATATAGTACTGCATAGGAGATGAGAAAGAATACAAGAGAAGGACAACATTGGGAAGGGTTGATTAGTTGTAAGAACAAAGAGAAGAGCAAAGTTATAAAAAAAAAACAGTACAATAAAAAGTCCTTTCTTTGCCCCGATAGGCTGGATGAGAGCTACACAGTGAAGGTGGCAGACTTCGGACTGGCTAGAGACGTTTATGATAAAGAATATTACAGCGTCCACAACAAGAGTGGAGTCAAGCTGCCCGTCAAGTGGATGGCTCTGGAGAGTCTGCAGACACACAAGTTCACACCCAAGTCCGACGTGGTGAGGACTGTTACATAACAACTACAAATGTCATGTAAATAACTTCATAAAAGTCTAGATTAGCGGAAGTACATTTCCCAGCATAAAATCTGACATCCGGCGCAATGTCAGGCTTTGCCCCGTCCGCTTTTTATCATTGTGTGTTGCCCTTCTCAAAATCCATTAGCTACGGGAAACAACAACACCACCTTCGATCTAGCAAGCCATACGCTGAAAATGGCAACTTTGGAAGACCTTTTGGATCATGCAACAAGGCAGGGCTGCTCGGTTCTTTCAATGAATGCTTGTAAAGATTTACAAAGACTATGTTTACAGCTTTTACTCTCTAACTGGTGGCATTTTCTTTTTGTGGGGTGCAAATGTTCCACCAAAACAAATAACCGAGACTATTTTGCAGAGCCACCGTCACTGCATCCAGAGCTTAGCGCCGCCCAAGACGATTGGCATTGGTTTAAAGAAATGCAAACAACCCAGAGCGTTATTTTTTTTCTCCTATCCTGAAATGTATGTGTGGTGTAATGTTAGCCAGACTTTACTCCACAGTGCTGTGGTGATTGGTCTGGCAATGCAAGACTGGCAAAAGGACAACAGTGAGAGTTAATTTTCTTGTCTGTACTACAGTGGTCATTTGGCGTGTTGCTATGGGAACTGATGACCCGTGGAGCCCCACCATATTCGGATGTGAACTCCTTCGACATCACCGTGTTCCTCCTGCAGGGGAGGAGGCTGCTGCAGCCTGAGTTCTGCCCTGACGCCCTGTAAGTACACACACACACACCCACACACACTTATACTCATATATATATATATATATATATATATATATATATATATATATATATATATATATATATATATATATATATATATATATATATATATATATATATATATGCACACACATGCTTATACTCACCTGTCATTCACCTCCTCTAGCAAAGTGCCACGGCTCAGTTAGTGTGAGTGATAAACTGTAGAGCTGCACTTAAATACATCATGAGGAGAGAGTGAGAGTCTTAAAATCAGGAGAGAGCAGCAGGGGAGAAAGGTGGAGGTGAAAGAGCTGTATAAGCAATGGAAGTCATAAATAAAAAGCCGATCATCCATCATCTACCTCAGCAACAGTCTGAAACACCCTCACAGTCGAGCGTTACATCTCATCACAGCTGTGGGTCAAATGAAAGTCACTTTTCTTGCTTCACCGCTAAAACACAAAGAAAGTTTGAAATTGAAATCCAATGCCAGTGTAGTATTTTTTTATTTGTCTTTTTGTTGCTGTGGTAGTTAAGTGCTGCCACTATTTTCTTGAACTTTCCGTCAACAGTTTGAGTTTTCGAGTTTTATTTGGATCTGTTCACAGCAGAGTTTGCCAGGCAAAAAAACAGACTATCAATCTTTAGAAAAAGTTATCTTTTCTGCTGATAAAATTCTGCCAAACCTGAAGAGAGCAACCACTTTGAGTAATGACCGATAGAAAGAAACAAAACATACAGTTATTTATATAAAATGTCACATCAAATCACAGGAAAGTATTTCAGTGTCAGCTCACACATCCACCCGCTTACTCACTGATTTGTCCTTATCCATTTAACTCCGAACCACCGGTGAGTGAAGTGAAACGAACGCCAAGTGTGATCTCATACGGTGCAGATAACACCATGAGTATTCACTGCATGTCTATATAGTGTGTGTGTGTGGAAATTAGAGGCGAGTGGGAGTGTTCAGGTGAGGGAGGTAGAGGCCCAAAAGTTCCCAAGCTGTAAATTAAACAGAGACATCAGGGGGTGATGCACATCTGCAAACATTCCCACAATTCTTCACTCCCGATCGTTCAGAGGGTGTTTTGGTGATAGCGGTCGCTGGCAGATACCTTGGACCTGTCGTAATGGGGGGCCATTTTTCTTCATTTTTAACAATGATAGGGTGGCAAGTCAGGAAAAGAACAACAATAATGGCAATAACTGAGACGTCAACTTCTGACAGGGTGAAGAGTTTTGATAAAACATGATTGATTGTTGGTGTGAAAGTTATCTTTGAGACACGTTGAAATAATGATCATTTGTGAGACCATTTCACACCTGTAACTTCACTGAATGTTTGACTGCTGAGTGATGAAATGAACTATTAGTTTCTATTGTAGAATTTTAAAAATGAAGCCCCTCTGATAGAGTTAAAAACATAAAGTTGCCTCTTAGGCCTCCTGCACACGCCTGCGTGGCGTGAGCGTGGCGTTTCTGTTGCGTGTCAGTTGCGTGGCGGCTGCGTGGCGTTTTCTGTCTTTGCACACCAGAAACGTGTCTGATGCAGCGCTGCTGCTGCTAGCCTTGTCTGTACACATGTATGTTTCCCATAAACATAAATATATACTGATTTGATTACAGCAAAGACAACATCGGCAGTATTGACGGCAAAATAGGCTACAGAATATTTTGTTCTGTATTGACAGGTGCAATATTTGAAAGTCCATATTAAATTACATTTATATCTGCATTTATGTCAAAACCTAGACATTTTCAGACATCAAAATGTCATGTTTTAAATGTATTTGTGTTAAAATGACATATAAACATATTTTCCTATTCTATTTTGCCTGGAAACGCTTCCAACACTAAATAGGCATCGGTCCTATTTCTAGCATGCACGCGTTGTTTGAGACGTGCGTGTCCCGCAGGCAGTGTGTAAGCTCTAACCTGTTAACATGGGAGCCGAAATAAAAACGGACACGCCACACAGCTGACACGCTCACGCCACGCAGCCAGTGTGCAGGAACCCTTAGGTTTCCAGGTTCAAATAGTGGCTAATAGATGATTTATTGTTTTATGGAAAAAATAACTCTAAGGGGAGAGGAGAAGCACAACTTTATGCTGCTTCAGGAGTCTGAAAAATAGAACTGAAAAACTAAATGTCAAAACATATCACAAGTGAAACGCCATATGAAAATAAAAGAAAGTAGAAGGGCACTCGGAGAGCGCGGCTTTCCCCTGTGGCCCTATCTCACAATGTTAATGCAGTGTGAATTTTCCTAGTCCGGAACTCATTTTTTCGATTATTCCGACACCACATGAATGCAGCATAATCTGCCCCATCTAGCACCTGTCTGACAATGTTAACGAAAGAGAAAAGTAGTTTGTGTATCTGCCCGATCTGCTCCTAAATTAAATAGCTTCTTCCTTGGCTCATGCTACACCCTTCAAATTGAAAATCTGGTCAGTAGTGTTTTCCATAATCCTGTTGACAAACAAACAAACAAACAGACAATATGATCTCCTATAGAACATAACAGCAAAACTCGTCAAGAGGAGAACACTATATGAATTTTGCAAAATTAAGGTAAATGAAAACGTTCCATAATTACTATTCAGTTAGCCAGAGGCTACAACTAACGATTATTTTATTTTCAATTAATCTTTCAATTGTTTTCTCGATTCATCATTTAGATGTTTGGTCTTTAAAATGTCAGAAAATGGTGAAAAAATGTCAATCAGTGTTTCCCAAAGGCCAAGCTGATGTCCTCAAATGTCTCGTTTTGTCCACAACTCAAAGATATTCAGTTTACTGAGTGAATAAATAAATGAGATTTTTATTTTTTTTTACTATTTTTTTCATTAAAAAAACGACTCAAACCAATCATAGTAGTCTAATCGATCATAAAAATAGTTGCCATTTAATGAATCGCTTCGTCTTTGCTGCTCTAGTTATGACTACTTATCTGTGGTCTTTTTTATTCACTGATTAGTTGTTTAATCTATAAAATGGGAATAAAGTAGTAAAAAAAAACTATTTCCTAGAGCACAAGGTGATGTTTTTTGTAGGCATGGGCCGCTATAACATTCTGACGGTATGATAACCTTCAGCAAAAGTATCACGGTTTTACAGTATTGCAGTATTGCAATTACAGCTTTAAAATGTCTTCTTTTTTTTTAAATGTCTGGGTACATTGAACACAATGTATTTCATTTTTTTAAACGCGGCATACTGGCAGGGAGATGGATTACTAAACTGCACTTTCTGTCCTTGACCATTCATAAAAAAGGGCTCATACCTTAGGAACGCTATGACAGGAAATGTTAGTGGGTTTGAAACCGTGACTTTTTCCGTAACTAGTAACTGGCCCATGGCTAGTCTGTTGTTCAACCAACAGTCACTAACCAAAAAGGAACAGTTTTTTTTCCAAAAGCCATAACCACTTTGAACTCACACATGCACTGACTTCACAGTCTAACCCCCCAACCCCCAGACTTTCTTCTACCCACCCACTGTGCAATACCATTAGTGTGCAATATCTGTATACTGTGCAATATCATTACAATATCTATTACTCATTGAAAATGATCACCACTATTGGGCAATATTCAAATAATGTGCAATAACCCACACTGTATATAAAACCATATTTATTTTTGTATATGTATATAGCATCTCAGAACTGTGCACCATACCCCCCTTTTTTGCACTACTTATTTTATTCCATGTTATATTTATCACATGTTGGCACTGGAAAAGGAGTTGCTTTTAATCTAATTGTACATGTGTAGAATGGCATTCTATTCTAAAAGATATTCAGTCATATTAAACAGAGAAAAGTAGTTAACGTTCAAATTTAAGAAGCTTGAAAAAAAGACTCCTCTCCTTCCCTCTCCCTGCAGCTATACGCTGATGATCGAGTGCTGGCATCCGAAGCCCGAGCGGCGGCCCTCCTTCCACGAGCTGGTGTCCCGCATCTCCACCATCTTCTCCAGCTTCAGCGGGGAGCACTACGTCCTGCTCAACACCACCTACGTCAACATCGAAAAGATGAGCCCTTACCCCTCGCTCCTCGCCTACTCCACCGACACCACTACCACCACCGTCGCTTCCTCCTTTATGTCTTCCTCATCCGACCCCTCCACCTCCACGTCCCTGCCAACCATGTCCCCCCTCTTTTGCCACGTGGAGCGAGACTGCTGCACCTGAAAGAGAGAGAGAGAGAGAGAGAGAGAGAGAGAGAAAGAAAGAAAAAAAAATGGAGGGAAGGTGGAAAAAGACTCAGACATTGAGAAACAAAAAGGAGCAAGGAAGAAAGCAGTGAGGCGATGAATAACTACTGTATGTACTTGCCAAACACTGGACGCTGTATGCTGAGGGGAAGAAAAAAAAACAGTTTTGAGAGCTTTGACTGTTCACTCAATGTACATAGATCGTCTGACCTTTGACCCTTTCAAAGCATCGCCAGACAACAGGGTTCTCCACGAACTCTAGGGCTGACCTTATGGACTTTTCTGGCCTTTAATCGACCCCCGAGGAGCAGGAGATCAGTCTTCCTGCGTCCTTTACATGACAATTACAACACAGGAACTCCTCCTCAAAGAGTCCCAGCGGACAAAGCCACTGTCAAGCAAGCACAACGCTATTCGTCAAACACCCAAAAAAAAAGATCTCATTGACTGCTGTACCCACACAGGGAGAGGATAGATTTTCTGCGTCTGCTCCTCTCTGGGTGGCATGTGCTCCGATACGCGGATGTGGCTCAGACCTTTTTCGCTCTCTGTAATGTGAATGTTTGACAAATGGCCATGTATTGTGTCGTATAGAAAATGTCACACCTCCAGCGCCCGCGCTCAAGAGAGAACGCCGGCTGCTTTGATCGATTGTGGCGCCTCGGGTTAAGTAAACCAAGGCACTGTGGAGGTCGATAATGGTTGGAAGGCAACAGGGGAACATCAGTGTAGGTAGGTGTAAGGTGGGATGTGGGAAAGAAAACCCCCTGCTGTCTGCGTGCAGTTCACTGGATGCTTTTATTTGTGTAATTACATTTGGACAATTAGCTTTTGATGTGCTTGGAGGAAAAAAACATCTGGCAGTCTCATTGAGACTCACCTGTGTTGAAATCCCCAGATGTTTCCGAGTGCAAAGGGTCAGAAGCATCCTTGATTTTTTTCCTTTTTTTTAAAAAAAAAAAAAACCTGAAACGTCCCGTCATGTCAAAACAGTACAACTCTGACAACATGCACACGCCTGAAAGCTCTGAGGGGTTTTTTTGGAAAGAAGGAGACAAATAAGAACTATGTCCTGGGGTTTTTCGCTAACTGTAAGTCAGATTTTGTCTCTGTTTCGTATATCTTACATTTTATTGGCAGAGAACATGTCGTACCTGTTAAAATGATACCTAGACAAAGGACACAAGGGTTCCCAGAGACCTAAAAGTTCATCTTTAACATTTTATTAACTAAATAACCTGTGGTCAAAATTCCAACAAAGAGCTTGTTGTCCCATAAAGATTTCACTGAGAGCTTAAAGTAAAACTTTTTTACCTCAAAGGGTCCTTGTGTTCATCTGGCTTCTAACCAGGAGTGTGTTGTTATGTGACTAAGTGACAGCTGTATACCACTGTAACTTTGACGACTGTGCATTACTGTAAGTCATTATGAAGAAATATTTCAATCTTAAAAGGCCGTACCAGTGTGTTTGCAAGTTTCAGCTTCTTAACCCTTGTGTTGACTTCGGGTCCCATTGGCCCGTTTAAAATTTTTGTTTTATATCAGAAAATGTTGGACGTAGAAATAAGCGCTGAAAATGTGTAGAAGAAAAATTTTAAAATTTAAAATGTTGGAAAAAGCAAAAACAAATTGTGAAAAGGCGTCACAAATGTCAGGAAAAAAAGTGTTTTTTTTCAAGGTTGAAACAAAGACAACACAAGGGTTAAACACGACTCCTGTACAATTTGCAAATTTTGACCATTTCTCAAAGGATGCTAATATAGTTTTTATTCCGTTCCAGGCAGCCGCTGGCTCCCATTCATTACTGCACAGTAGGAAATTCAGATTCTCGCTTGAGTTGTGTAATCCGTCACAGTCAACATCAAGTCAACGTTAAGTTGTGGATTGATATACATAGGCGTCGATTTCGGTGGGGGACGGTGGGTACGCGTACACAAAGAATCTCTATCCCCACAGGGCAGGCACAGACACAGCCGTTGTGCTGCTGCGCTGGCTGCACGCTTCTCTGTTCACAACACTGCAACAACTGGAACATTGGGATACGTTCTAGGTTGGGGAAGGGGTGGGTGGCACGTGTTTGCCAAATGGAACTTGTTACTTTGTCAAAGCTTTCTTCTTCATAAAACGTGTCGGACATCATCACGTTTTTGTTTTTTATTCATTTACATTAGTAAGCTACAGGACAGCGTCTTTCAAATGCGTCATTGTACCCAGCACTTCTGAAAATGCACTTCTGAATGCGTCTCTGTGCCCAGCACATTTCAAACCAAACTGACGCCCGTGCTGATATATTACTGTTCTGTGACAAATGTAGTTAAAGTGCAAATAGCTGTATTTTTGATACAAGTGTGTACAATGTGTCATACTGTGAGGTAGAGATTAGGGATTCTTTTCCTTGTCGTAAAATGTCAGAAAATTGTGAAAGATGTGGATCAGTGTTTCCCAAAGCCCAAGATGACATCCTCATATGTCTTGTTTTCAAAGATATTCAGTTTACTGTCATAGAAGAGTGAAGGAACCTAGAAAATATTCACATTTAAGAAGCTGGAGTGAGAGAAGTTTTACTTTTTTCCAGAAAAAATTACTCCAACCGATTTAATTGATTATTAAAATAGTTGGCGATTCATTTAATAGTTGACAACTAATCGATTCAGCTCTAGTAGAGATGTGCCAATTGATGATCATAACGACAATTGACAATTGAAAAGACGTATGCCAATTGCTGAGGCCCCTGAGGATTTATTTTTGGGAACATGTATTCATAAAATGTATAAACATCCTTATCAGTTTGCTGTAGTAATATAGGCATACAACTTATTTCCTAAATATAAGTTTTAGCAGAACTTCTTAATTCCACACATTCTTTTTCTCATCAAAAAGTGGCACCTACATTACTCACAATGCAACTTGACCGTCCACAGTTCAGTCGGACATTCCTGTGTTTCAGACATCATGCTAGCCTCGATCCACTAGCAACAGCTGCCTCTAGTGACATCACTTGAGGCCTTTTGTCAGGGCCACGTTCAGCCCCGACAAAACGTAGCAACAAATTTTTTTAAACAGAAACGGGGGGGGGTGCATCAAATACCCTGTTGTGTGCACAAGCGCTCTGCCTTTTTATTACCACGATTTTACAGACACGTCTCTGCTGATTGGGTATCACCTGTGACACAACCAATAAACGAGAGACACACCCACCAAACGAGAGAAAACCTATCTCAAAGCTGTTGCACGCCGTGTAACACCGTTCTGAAGAAACATGTCGTTCAACCAGGAAACCGTAGCAACACGGTGCACACCGTTTTGAGATTGAACGTGCCCCTGGTAACATTTATGGATAAAATATAAAACGTCTTCTTCCTTCAGGGAATTTCCTATGTGATATACTTTGATGAATTACACAATTCAAGCAACTTTCTAGAGTTCTCATATTGTACAGAAATGAATGGAAACTAATGGCTGCTTTCAACAATAGAAAAAAAAAATTCTAAAACACATGAGCATGATTTCCAAAGTGGTTAGCTTTGATGCAAATTACACAATATTGGTTTCAAATGTGCTAAATCTTGCAAACCACTGCTGATGTTTATGCCCCCCTTTTATGTTTGCTTTGTGTAGCAGATTATGTTTTATCATTTTATCTGAATGGCTGCTGATGTGACTGGGCCATTGACGGACAGGTATGAATGTTTGCTATGACAAGAAAATTGCTGTACTATATTTTTGTATTGATGATGAGCCTCTTCTTTAAGACCGGTGGTGAGTGAATAGTGCCACGAACAATTGAACAAAGCCACCTAATCAATCTTTTTGTTTTCTAGACGAAACCACTGCCATTTTGTAAATAAAGAGAAGGGATCGTTGGGGGATCCATGTGGGTTAGCAGCATGCGTCTGATGATAAACACGTGGTCGCGGATTCTCATTCAGCTCGACGGCTAGATCACCGTGCAAACGTAGAGTTGAACAAACCGGAGCCACCTCACACCCCACATGATACCCAAAGACTGCTGTCACTTTGATCGTGTGATTCTCCACCACTTTGTGCTTAACACTGTCTGTTCTGTGTGTGCGTATGTAAGATTTTGTTGTACATACGAAAAAAATCCTGAAGGTACATGTTCCTATGTAATGTCAAATCAACTTTTGTCAGTCTAATAAAGCTATACTATCAGAGCTATAACTTTCTTTTTGTCTTTTGTTTTACAAGACAAGCAGCTCAAACCTGCCCTGGAGGCAAATGTAAAGCACGGCTGTACAGTGTATAACTTTACAAGTACCCATTGTGTAAATTACTATCTGCTCACATAGTTTGTTCCTGCATCATACTTTCCATACGGTGGGTATTGTGCAATCGATGTGCAGCAGCCACTTAGTAAAAAATGCCTCCATTTTACAATGAACAACGAGACTATAGATGCAATCAGACGCTGACGTAGGTTTTGGGCAGTGGTGGAATGTAACTGAGTACATTTACTCAAGTACTGTACTTCAGTACAAATTTGAGGTACTTGTACTTTACTCGAGTCTTTTCTTTTTGTGCCACTTTCTACTTCTACTCTGCTACATTTCAGAGAGAAATATTGCACTTTTTACACCACTACATTAATCTGACAGCTTTAGTTACTTTACAAGTTAAGATTTTTGCAAACAAAACACATGCAGTTTATAAAATGTGATGTATTATAAATTAAACTACCCAACAATATAACATGTATATAATATAGCCTTCAACTCCAGCTGAAATGATTATACCATTAAACATAGAACTGTTTGGATCGTTTCTAAAAATGTGAGGATTGTTCTGCATTGAGTACTTTAAGAACATTTCTCTGATGACACAATACGTTAATTTAAAGGCGCTGTAGGTAGGATTGTGAAGATCCAGGACTTAGCCAAAACATTTGAACATCGAGAACTTCTCAGTCCCTCCCCCCCTTTCTGCTAAAGACCAAACAGTCTCCTAAGCCCCTCCCCCCACATGGGAGAATGAATGCGTGTGCATGAGCAGTGATTGACACGCAGTTAGACACCCTCCCCCCGGCCCTGATTGGTGCATCTGAACAGGGAGCTGTGGATTTTTGCAAATCACACTACAGGCTGTAGGTGGTGCCAGAGGAGGCGGATTTCTTTTTTAAATGACCAGCTTCATGTAGGTCTACTGGAACATAGGGTCAGTTTCAGCAAATATGACAGAAAGTTAGTTTTATAAGTCGTACCTACTGCAGCTTTAAGTAACATCTTCAATGCAGGACTTTTACTTGTAACAGAGTATTTTTACAGTGTGGTATTAGTACTTTTACTTAAGTAAAGGTTCTGAATCCATCTTCCACTGGTTGGCCTTTAAACCTTCAAACTCCATGCTTGTGCAACATTTTGAGCACACAGTCCTTGCATTTTGTTTCTACCTTTTGTTGACAGAAGGTCATCCTTTTTTTTGTTCCCATTGGTTGTTGGCAACCTCTGACCCTTCACCTAGCCCCCCTCATTTCTTCTGATCCCTGTAAGTACTGCAGTCTAGACCTTCCCCCTCCCTCTGGTGAACTGAGCCGTGACCGTGGCTTTCAGGACAGGTTGTCCTTTTGCAGTTGCTGGGCAACCCAAAACATTTGTAAAGAACCTTGTCTGTATAAAAATGAGAGAACACAGGCTTTTAGGGTGATATTTGAGTACATTTCTAATCTTGAAAGACTGGACACTGATGCCTTTGTGTGACGGTTGAGAAAAACTGATTTTAAAGGTGCTACATTTAGCATGTTAGCATCAATAAATCACGACAGTTTAAAAAGGAGAAGATAAAAGACAAAATTAGACGGCTTTAAAATCAATTTTTCACATTGTGCCAGCAGGATGTATTGGTCCTTTATGGCACACATGTAAATGCTTAATGGCACAAATCAGAATTCTATTGTTCAGAGAAAAGGTTGATAATGATTGATTGGATATTGGTGTTTTATGTATGTCTATAAAAATGTGAGAACAGGCTTTTGAGCTATATTTGAATACATTTCTACTCTTGAGAGACTGGACTCTGAGGTCTCTCTGGCGCCACTGATCCTCCTAAACTGTTGCAAAAAGGAGATTTTAAAGTTGCTACATTTAACATGTTAGCATCAAAAGTGGTCATGACCACATAAAAAGGAGAAGATAAAAGGTCAAATTAGATGCATTTACAATCAATTTTTCACATTGTGTGCCAACAAGGTCTATGGCTCGTTTATGGCACAAATCGAAAAGAAAGTTGAAAAAATGGTTGATTGGACATTGGTGTTTAAGCATGCTTTTATCTCAAGTTTGTATCTCAAAGAGCAATAATTGAACAATATAATGAAAATACAACGTAACCAAAACATTGCAATTGACCAAAATTTAAGAGGGCAAAGCATAGGATCTCAGTGTTTTTACAAAACATCCCATGACTGGAATAAGCACTCAAAGTGCTAGGAAAATGAATTTAATGTTGAAGAAGTTATAATGTGTTTTATGAAACATTATTACTGTATATTTCTAGACAAACAGAACAAGTAGGCAAGAAGTTAAGAAAGGGGGAAGCACTTCATGTTAAATGTCATGACCCCGGGGGGCTTTCAAATCCTCCACAGTACACAATCCAAACTATGTGATTATGACTGAGAGGATATTAATTCATTTCTTAATTCCAGAGAAACATACATGTCTTATACTGCCTGCAGCAATACACAGTAGAAGGTGTGGCCCACAGTGTCTCCTTTGATAAGGTGAGGTGAAGAGAATCTCCTGTTGTAACGTAGTCTATATCCTTGACATTCCACTTCCAGGATTGCTCCGGTGCAGCAGGAGATGTCTTTTCGCCGATGTTTCCTTCAGCTTTCTTTCTTTGTGTTGACATTTTTAACTCCGGTGTATTTCTGAGGACTATGGTTAACTGCTCCTCAGATCTCTGCAGGGTAAATCCAGACAGCTAGCTAGACTATCTGTCCAATCGGAGTTTTCTGTTGCACGACTAAAACTACTTTTGAACCTTCCTTCCCGAGGCTATTTTACAGAGGCACCGGGGCTCTGTCCGGCACTTAGCACCACCCACGACGATTGTGATTGGTTTAACCCTCCTGTTTTCCTTGGGTCAAATTTGACCCATTTTCCAAAAGTTTCTGTATCAGAAATTCAGGTTTCTTTCAATCAACTCACACACAAGTAAAATAAATGATCAGTTCACTACATTCATTGAATTTGGGTGTTTTATTCAATTGTATGGCATTTGAAGAAAATAATTGACAAAAGAAATTCAGAATAAGTGACAAAAACATTGAGAAATAAAGTGACAGGAATGTCGGAGAAAGGTTAGAAACAACAACAAAAAAATGTCTTAAAAAAACGCTGAAAAAAATCAACAAAAACATCGGAAAAAGTGACAAAATAACTTTGGGAAAAGAGACAAAAACATAGAGTAAAAAAAGTGCCAGAAATGTCGGAGAAAAGCTTTAAAAACGTGGTTAAAAACAACAGCAAAAATGTCTTAAAAAAAAAAACACGGAAAAAAAAACTTCGTAAAAAGTGACAAAAGTGTCTTGCGGTTTTAATTTTAATATTCTAACACAAAAAAAAACAAAAGTTGCATCTTGCATGGTCGACAGGATGACAACACAAGGTTTAAAGAAATGCCAATAAACCAGAGCACGTTTCTCTCCCATCCCGGGAATGCTGTGTGGACTAGCCAGACCCTCCTCCGCAGTTCTGTGGAGGAGGGTCTGACAAAGCGAGACTAGGCTGAGAGAAACAGACGTAGTTAAGAAGGCTGCGGTGGAATTTTCCAGACCATCAGGACAACACGGACCGTCAGATTAGTAGTTATCTTCCACCTTGCTAAAGTATCTTTGCCCCAGGCTTAAATTATCCCAGTGAAAGCCATGTTAAGCCCCGGCTAACACGAGCATGAGGCATGTCTGTCTTTGCATCTTACTCTAAGCATCCATCTCGCCTGCCACACCAGGCTTGTCCTGTCTTTCATCCCCCTTCACTCTCAGTCCTTCACTCAGCCGCCCCCAGTGCTACTGGTGTCCTCTGATCAGGAGTTTAAGAGTGTGTTTTGACACAGTAAAGCCTTTTTGTATGCATGTGTGACACAAAAGGCATTTATATTTCTTGACAAAGTCAGTGACATTTAGTAACTTTAATAACTAAAATTGTGTTTCTACCAGTTTTATACAGTCTATGGTTTCTACCTCTATCAACAATGCTTCTGTGTTAAATGTGCAATGCAAGACTGACTTCTTAAGTGTTTTTAGTGGGTCACTTTTCTATTAGAATTGTTCGAAAACACATGATACGACATGAAAACTTAAAGAAACACCATTGTAATTTAAAAGGTGTCTAATACTATTATGAATACTAAAAAAAATGTTTTGCATGAAGTAAATGCAATCTTTTGTATGCATGTGTGCCACAAAAGGCATTTGTATTTCTTTACAAAGTCGGAAATTAAGTCACTTTATTACCTAAAATTGTGTTTCTACCAGTTTTATACAGTCTATGGTTTCTACGTGTATCAACAATGCTTCTGTGTTAAATGTGCAATGCAAGACTGCCTTCTTAAGTGTTTTTAGTGGGTCACTTTTCTATTAGAATTGTTCGAAAACACATGATACGACATGAACGACAATGAGCTTTTGTATGCGTTACATAATAACACATTAACAGTCTCACATCAGCCTCTCCACTCCCTGTTTCTAATCTTCTCTAAAGTCAACACCAGCAGCCTTTAATTCTCCCCCCGTTCTCTACCTGTGTCAGTTTGTTTTTGGGTGTCCGTCTGTGTTTGCCTGTCTCCCTGGTGTAAGTGATACATGCTAAAAACATGGCCACACAAGTGTTCAAAGAGAGGACAGGTGCGACTGTTGGTAGGATCAGTTAAAAGTTAAACGGGATGCAGGTTTTTGTACGAGTCATCAGGTGATTCAGCAGCATTGGTATGTGTGTCAGAGGGGCTGCTGAACCCGAACACACACACTGACTACACACTTGCATGTACAGTATGCACGCACACATATCATATTAAAGTGATTGTCCACAAAAAAAATGTTTTTGAATATCAAAATACTGACCTGTAGTTTGAAAGGTGGCTGTTAAAGCTTTCTAGTTTCTTCACTGATGAAGAACAGATTGAATTCAGTCAGTTACCAACAGATTTCAACAAAGGTTTTCACAACTGCTTTATACTTCTTCTCCACTGCAATTCAGAGGGAAATATTTATTTCATTACTTTCATCTGACAGCTGTAGTAACTAGTTACTTTGGATATTGTAATCTGTTGAAAAGGGAATTTAGGAAACAGCGAGAGACGCAAAGGATTGTCAAAATAGATGCAGCAGAGATAGAAATTTCCTGACTTTTAGTCTCTATGGATCAAGCTCCGAAAACATTGGGTCCTACATTTCCCATAATCCAACTCAAAACATCTTCTGATGGCAGATAAATGTCAAGATAATTTAAACTCCACAATTTCGGTTTGTAACGAAGGCTTTCTGTCTTAAATTTGTTTAAATTAGTAATTGGTCTGCAAGCCCAAATGAGATAACCGTGATGATGAACATGTGCAAAGACACAGAAGATATCATGCAGCTGTTTTCACAGGCTGCGTATCTACTCCTCATGATGACTAAACTGAACTCAATACGAAAAAATTGTGGCGTTCCCCTTTAATGGGTTAAAATGTGCTTTACCTCGACCAGCTACAACAACAATAAAAAGCTGCTTACGCATTCATTGTTCATTAATAATCCAGTGTCACAATCCAATATATGTTTGATACTTAAGTACATTTTGCTGATTATATGTTTAGTTTATATTTAAAAAAAATAAATAATCTGTCACTAAAACTTGCCATCATCAGAATTAGTTATAACTGACATACATTTATGTTGATACTTTTCAATGTTCTCTGTGATGGAGGAAACTGCAAACTTACAGCCTCATTTCAAGCAAGAAAGGGGAGGGGGAGGGGGGGGGGGGGGGGGGGGGGGGGGGTTGATACTTGAAATATCTTGGGTGAGTATCATTGTAGAATCAACACACACACACACACACACACACACACACACACACAACCTTATCATCTGATAAAGCAGCCAGTACCATTCTGACCTGCTGAGTCAACTCACATTCTCATTAAACTGTTAATGAGTTTTGGCCAATGAGAGGCCAGGGAGGTAGATGGCACCGAGTGGTAAAGTATGCCTATCCCCCCCCCAAACACACACACACACACACACACACACACACGCACGCACACACACACACACACACACACACACACACACACACACACACACACATACACACCTCAGATACCTCGTTAAGGAGTCCCATCAGATATTTCATGGTTTAGTTATTATTGAATCTATCAGGATAAAACTTTAATGCCACAGCAGATGGGCTTGTTTTTGGATTGTTGGCGCCCCCTATTGATTCTGCATTGTTTCTGCACCTTCATGGACACTTCATCCAGCATATGTGTGCTGGACAAAACAATGGGAACACCACATGAAAGAGAAATACTGTAACTTTGAAGTATTGTTGCACTGCAGCTGCAACAGTGAGTCATAGATTGGATGCTGAATCGCAGCATTTATCAATTATAAAAGATTACAATTAGTACTTGATGTGATGTGTGAGTTCATAAAACATCAAGGGTTGAATTATAGAGTTCCAAAGAGGCAAACGTCAGTGTCCGCAAGCCAGGAAGAAAATCTTTTTTCCTCTCTTGTACATTTTGTCCATTTCAGGAGCACCTGCTTTATTTTGCGTATTATTTTCCAAGTACCGTATAACTTTTTCTCTTTTAAATTGGCCAAAGTAAGTCTGAATTGCTCTCACTACAATCCTGGTTGGATCAAAATGTCAAAATCTGACAGTGGTTTTCTAGGAGTGGAAAAGCCATGTCTATCTCCAGGTGCATTAGTTACATAAACTGCAAAATGATTAAAATCAAATCAAAGCTCACTGACAGATATGATAGACAGCTAGCAAGGGTATTTCTAAATGTCACAGAAGCCTCACTAATCATGACAGAATGGAATCAGCTCCTCTGTGAACGATAAAAACGTAGCATCGTGAACTTCACGGAGCCTGAATTTATGGCGGGGCTGCCATTTGAAAACCACTTCTGTGCAACTAAAGCAGACAGAGACACATAACCTGGGGTAAAGAGAACAAAACGTGGAGCCTTGAGCACTGGAGAAAAGTAACTGAGTATGATTTGACATCCTTCACCCTACTTCTAAACAGGTTTACACTGGGATGTCATTTAAAAATCTCATTTGTTTGTACTATTTCAAAATATATTGCCAACTTTTTCCATTATAGTACAGTGACGTTCAAATGGGATGATTGAAAGCATTTGATTCAAACCTTATAATGTATCAAATGCTTTTAATTATCAGATTTGAACCTCACTGAACTATAAGGTGTGTATTTTTTACTCTTTGCATGCATTAGCCGCATCAATAAAGGCTTTTTAACTTTTTCCTTAACAAGAGTGCCTTGGTTTTCCCGTTGTTCTGATGACTGGACTATTATGGAGAGATCTGGAGCAATAAGTGTAGCTTCCTACCTCCTGTGTCCCCGCAAAAACTGGAAGAAATGTCCTCTTGAAGATCTGTGCAGCACCTAAAGCCACCCATTTCATGAAATATATAACATTTAAGGAAAAATAATGTATGCTTTTCTGAAGTTTAGAAGAAGAAAGGGAAGAGATCTCAGTTGTGACCTTTGCCCCTTTGTCTCCCATGTGATCTGGTACATGCATTTTGTGTTAAGACACATGGAGTTCTACTTTTATGAATCTGTTTACAAATATTATGTTTATGTCGATATTTCTAAAGTAAGAAACATCAAGCTGATTCAAGCGCTACAACCAAGGGCTTGAGTCGGCCGTTCTGTTAAAACATAACATGATTTCTGTGTTTTCCTTCACAATGAATCATCACAACGTGTGTTTCCAGTTGATGAACACCTCACTTTGGTGTAGATTTCTTCTTTCCTCCGTAGACACTATTTATCAAACACAGACCTGTTTCTACTTTCAACAAATCAAATGTGAGCTATTTCTCACATTTTTTCACCTTCAGCTGCAAAGTGTGTGTGTGTGTGTGTGTGTGTGTGTGTGTGTGTGTGTGTGTGTGTGTGTGTGTGTGTGTGTGTGTGTGTGTGTTCTCGTTTAACTGTATTCATGGGGCCCAAAAACCGGGAGTTCAGTATACTTCTGGGGTCCAACCAGCTTTGTGGGGCCCAAAATGTTGAACCCCACAAGTTTAAAGGGCTGCTTGAGGGTTAAGACTTGGTTTTAGGATTAGGGTTAGAATTAGGTTATGGTTAGGGTGAGGGTAAAGGTTAAGGTTAGGCATTTAGTGGTGATGGTTAAGGTTAGGGTAAGGGGCTAGGGAATGCATGTCAATGACGGGTCCCCACAAAGATAGTGAAACGCACTGTGTGTGTGTGTGTGTGTGTGTGTGTGTGTGTGTGTGTGTGTGTGTGTGTGTGTGTGTGTGTGTGTGTGTGTGTGTGTGTGTGTGCATGAGTGTGAGTGAGGCCAAAATCCACAATTCAACATTTGGTCCAAGTACTTTATGGCAAGCACCTTAAATTCCAGTACAGGCTTGTTGGCTGAGGATGTTCATTCCAGCATCCAATCTGCTCCAAAGAGAGCAGATCTTTACTGTATGACCCTGGAGATGAGTTGAGAAAAGTTTTTTCTATTACATTTTTTTTTTCACCTGCTGAGACTGTCTGTTGCTCTCCGGTCTTTAAAGACTTTTGCTTCTTATAGATGAGAGGAGAAACCTAACACATACAGTATTTGACACAGGAGGAATTTTGCATTAAACATCATTTCATTCATTAATTCATTCATTTGTCATTTCATCGAGGCGCAAGTGTCTGAGAACTTAATCTAGAAATGTAAACTTTAATTCTCATCGACTAACCAGTCTGGAATCACTCAGACAACAATGTAATCACTGTGAAAGGGCCGATAATCAGGACTGGGAGTGCTGGTGTACCGAAGAATTCCAGGGGAGTGTGATCACAGCCAGACTGGCGTTGAAAGCCCATATCTGTGGCTTAGCAGGGCACCAAAGTCCCACAAGGCCATTTGGAGGGTTGGAGATGGATGTGGAATTTTTGTAAACCAGTGGGTCTCAATATTCTCAGCCAGAAAGAAGTTCAAGCCCTTTTGTTTAAACACATAGCCGGTGACAAAAGCATCATCAAAAGCAAGCCAATAACATGCAACGAAATCAGCAAATTAATCAAAAAGAAAAATGAAAGGAAAGATACACATTTAACACATCTTAAAGTCATACAGCCATATTTGCAGTTCTTTGAGGCTTGGACCCAGCAGTGCTTCGAGCTAAAGGCTAATGCTAACATGGGAATTATGCTCACAAAGACAACGCATTTTAGTTTACCGTTTTAGCATGCTAACATCTGCCAATTAGTGCTAAACACAAAGTGTAGCTCAGGCTGATGGGAAAGTCATTAGCTTTGCAGGTATTTTATACACAAACCAAAGTATTGGACAAAAATCCAATTTTGATGCGAAGATGGCACGAGGGGAAACGTTAAGGAATCACCAAAGTTATTATGATTCATCCTGAAGGGGGCTGCAGAATGCACAGTGCTTGAATATGAACCAAATTCAGTATTAAGCCATACAATTACTGTCAAGATGTCATTAACAGCAACAAATTTCAACTTTGTGATGGTGCTAGAGGAAAGGTCAGGGCACCACCAACGTCAGTAGGATTATCTGGTAACCATGAATGCCTGTGCAAAACTTTGTGCCAATCCATCGAGTAGATGTTGAGATATTCTCGCATTGCCAGACTCTCTTCCACAGCGCTGCGGAAGAGGGTCTGGATAGTCCACACAGCATTCCAGGATAGGAGAAAAACGTGCTCTGGTTTATTGGCATTTTCTTTAAACCAATGACAATCGTCATGGGCGGAGCTGAGCACCGCATGGAGCCACGGTGCCTCTGCAAAATAGCCTCAGGAAGGAACTTGTTTTGGTGGAACATGTGTACATTCAAAGGTTGTTTTAGTCATGCAACAGAAAACTCAGATTGGACAGATAGTCTAGCTAGCTGTCTGGATTTACCCTGCAGAGATCTGAGGAGCAGTTAACCATAGTCCTCAGAAGTCCACCAGAGATTAAAATGCCATCACAAAGAAAGCGGAAGGACATCCGGCCGAAAAGAGTGACATCTGGCTGAATTTCTGGTGGCACCGGAGCAATCCCGGAAGTGGAACGTTGTGGATATAGACTAATGTTGAGATATTTCCCAGGATAAGGGAAAAATCGGACCTGCTGGTGGTCCATCCATACAGAAAAAGTCAGGGATTCACCAAAGTCAGTTGGACTCATCCTCTGGGGATCATGAATGTATACGCGTAAAACTCCATGACAATTAATATTTGTTTATATATTTTAGTCTGGACCAAAGTGGTGGACCATTGCTACGCCTACAGAGCAACACCGCGGCTTCAAAAAACAGCTTGCATATCATCTGACCAAAAACCACACCCTGACCTCACCCAGATGTTCCTACCTGCAGGTTTAGCCCTTGTGTTGTCTTCCCGTCCACCATGAACTTGTTGTCCTTCCGGGTCCAAATTGAAAAATTTACTTTTTCTGGCACTTTTTCTGACGTTTCATTCGCTTTTTCTGATGCTTTTTTTTATTCAATTAACCTATTTTAAATGACATATCTAATTTTTGAGTTAAAAAAAGCAGAAATTGTAAACTATTTTGACTAATAGTTAAGATCAGACTATGTTCATTGAATAAAAACATCCAAAATTCAATGAAAGTAATTCATTTTACCTGTGAAGAATGTTGTATGGGTTCCTACAACATACATGCATGCATCCAAGTTATTTTGGGGCAATGTGGTTGAAAGAAACCCATATTTCTAAAATCGAAAACTTTGAAAACGGGTCAAATTTGACCCCAGGACAACACAGGGGTTAAACCCCCACTTTAGCTCAACCGTGCAAACCCTCATCCATCTGCGTTGCTGCTGTCCGCATATCAACACAGCAGCTATTGAACTGGCACAAAGCAGACTACACCAGATACTGTCAGGAGGTGTGGAGATACCGTCTCACTCGTCCCCATCGTGACGCCTCCTTCCACTTTCATGCACTGCCAAGAAGACATTTCTCACACTGATACTCGGATAGCTGGAGAACAGAGAGGGACACAATCACTCAGCGTGGTATAACCAAAATGATACTCGCACACAAAGGTTGGGCTGCTTTTTTTTTTTTTATCTTAACACTTCATCATTCTGCATCTTTAATACCTCAACCTTTTTAGTGTCTTTTGAGTCTGCTGGTTGATTATTGTCCAAGTGGGAACCGTGTAATGAGTATCCGAGGTGACTAACCAGTGACTGGGGATGAGTCACAGAGCAGCCCCCTTTTCAGAAGCAAAGGAACTTAGTTCTCAATGCCCTCTTTGGTCCCCAGAGGTGATGAGTGGCTCCAGTGTTGACACAATGGTGGGACTGCAGGCCATTCAAGTTCGAAGGCAGATTACAGGGCATTTAAAACCTCTTGGTTTGATCCCCCCAGCGTGCCTCATCCTCCCAAAGCTGAAGCAGCACAATTATACAGCCACTGGTGCCGTCAGAGGGGCCTCACTAAGAAGGGACCTGAAAACCCTGTGATCATTCTGGGCTTCATCAATCATAATTTAAGTTTCTATGTGAAAAGCACAAGATATGTTTAGCATAGTGAGAAGCAAGTGAGAAACAAATACTATGATCTCCTTTAAGTCCCTTCTTAAAACATACTTTTATCGAAGAGCCTTTCCTGATTTATTTTTTGTAGCTTGAACCTCCTTTGAACTGTCTTTTGAAATGTTTTTCCTTTTCATACCTACATTGTACATGTTTTTACACACCAAATACTTTGTATGTTTGTTTTTTTGAAAATCCTGATGTCGCTGGTCTGTTTTTATTTTTGCAGTTTTGTGAAGCACTGGATTTTGAAAAAGGCTCTATAGATAAAGATGTATTATTATTATTATTATTATTATTATTATTATTATTATTATTATTATAAATAAAGACACTGAAAAGATTGGACATGTTTCAGATCTGTAATGATAGATACGGTAATAGCACATGGATTTAAGAGAAGGTGAAGGATGGACAGAGTCAGGCTTGTTGTAAGACACTGTATAGTACCGAAGTGACCCCACCTAAACAAACACAGGGATACAGTGTTGGCATCACATGAAGACTGATTCTTATAAAGGAGGTATGAATTACAGTCTTGGAGGGAGAGGGGAAGGCCACAGCATTGGGGAAGTACGTAGCCGTCAGGAAGCAATTTAGTTTGAAGGGTTCATTTTGTAGCTCAATGAGGGTGTAACTTAACATTACCTCACAAATCTAGCTGTGAATAACAATCTCGTTAGAAAAACACAAAGAAAAAGGTTGCTGTGATGTACCTGTAGGCATTTTAGTAATGTTAAAGTAGAGATGGAAGGTCTAATGAGGTATTACAGAACTGTCTTGTTTTCAGCGTTATAGTCTCTACTCCTGTGGTAGATGTAAGTACATTACTCAATTTCTATTTTAAATGTTTCCATTTTATGCAACTTCATGATTCTATGCATTGCTTTTACTAAGTAAGCAAAGTATGCAGGTGTTGTAAAATGGAGAATTGTATTCCCATTGGTATTACTACTGTACTTTTACCCGAGTAAATGATCTGAAAGGTATGGAGACCCTAAGGGGACATGACATGACTTTTTTTCTTTTCTTGTGCATACAAGAAACTATCTGGTGCGCACAAGATACTTTCTAGTGTTCACCAGATACTTTCTGATGCGCATGAGAAACTTTCTGAAGCTCACGCAAAAGTATCTCGTGCGCACCAGAAACCAATCTAAGGCTAGCAAAATGATGCTAACAAAGTACTGCTAACGTTATGTGGCTGAAGTTAATATTTCCCATTCACAGTATGAAATCAGTTAACAGTTTCCTTATCATCTTTACTTTGTTGATGACGCTATCAGGTACATTTGGTTGCGTTTTGAGGAAGACGAATACCTCCTTCTTGACAGCCATTCTGACTGCTACTCAGATTGGTTGATATGTCCCTTTAGGGGCTCCGTATAAAGGGTCCTCCACAACTGAAGGCAACAAATACTGATGTTGACGTCCAGATTAGAATTAGGTTTTTGTGTTTGTGCACCTAGAAGTGTCATACTGCATGGATCAGGAAGATGCAACGAACAAGACTTCTAGAACAGTCCTTTTAACCTACCAGACTTCCTTAACCCTTGTGTTATCTTTCCATCAACCATGCAACTTTTTGTTTTTATGGGTCACAATTTGAAATGAGGGCGCCTGGGTAGCTCACCTGGTAGAGAGCGCGCCCATATACAGGGGTTCGACTCCAACCCGCTGCCCTTTGCTGCATGTCATCCCCCCTCTCTCTCACCCCTTTCATAGCTGTCCTATAAATAAAGGCCTAAAATGCCTAAAAAATAATATTTTTTTTTTTTTTTTTTTTTTAATTAAAACTTTTTTTCGACACTTGTTTTTTGTTGTTATTCTGATGTCTGTTGATTTTTTTCTGCAGTTTTTTGTTGTTTTTTCCACGTTTTTGAACCTTTTTTCAACGTTCTTTCATAATTTTACTGTCTTCAAATACTATAAAATTCAATAAAACACCCAAATTCAATAAAAGTACTGAACGGATCATTTACTTTACATGTGAAGAGCGTTGAATGGAACCATTCACCTTATTGTTTTGAACAATTTGGGTAAAGTAAAACCCAAATTTCTGATATAGAAACGTATTAAAAATGGGTCAAATTTGACCCGAAGACAACAGGAGGGTTAAAATGAATTATTGGAACGTCCTAAAGCTAACAGTCATTTTACCATCTGTGATGATATTTAACAACACTCTCTTTCTGTCTCACCCTCCCTCTGTCTCAGTGTGGCTACGGTCTTGTTGTATTGAGTATTAAGTTACATGTTGTCTTTTTTTGCTGGCAGCGTGAAAGGGAATGAGTCACAGTGAAACTGATCTCATTCCTCTTACAAGCACAAAAAGTATTTTTTATTTTTCTTTTTTAAACAAAAAGTCTTAGCTCGCCATCTAGTGGTGGAAAACGTGGCATACACACTGTGACAGCATCTCCGGGTAATCACAGGGGCTTCCCCAGATTTTTGTGATGACAAGAAGACATACTTATACTCTAGGGCATAATTTCCACTGGGGACAGGGGGGACATGCCCCCCCCCCACTTTTCAAAATCCCGTTTGTGTCCCCCCCACACTTTCAAATTAGTTTGATGTTATTTTATTTATAAGTCTCTGTGATTGGCCCCTACTTTTAGCAATAAAGAAATTAAGACATCTTTTTCTTATACATAGTTTAGTACTTTTCTTTCAGGCATAATTTATCATTATGGTCAAATTAATTATTTCCTGGATTTTGTATAACCATAGTCCCCTATAAATGTATGTAGAAATGCAGGAAATGGGATTCAAATCGGAAAACAAATTCTGCCGGACGACCCCCAGACCCCCTGTGTTGTGCCCCCCCCCCCAACCCCTATTTCTCAAACCAAAGTTACACCCTTGCTTATATAGGGAATCTAAAGATGGTCAGAAGTTTAGGAGGCTTTAAGCAGGCACTGAAAAAATGGCTCAAATGCCAATCTTAGTATATTTTTTTATTACTGATGGATCTATTTAATATATGTGTGGATGTGATGATTGATGCTTGATCTGCTGCCACTTGCCCCCCCCCACCCAAGGGACCACAATGGACATCCTTGACATGACTTTTTTTTTTTTTAAATGTAAAATGTTCTTTATGGTGCAAAGCTGTATCGTATCTTATAACGAAAGGGTCAAATCATATCAATCAATCAATATATCTTAATACATTTTCTTCATGGATGGAAGAGGAATGCTTTCTTTCAATAACTTTTGTCTATTTCATCTAATGCTGAGGTGCCCTTGAGCAAAGCACCGAAGCTCAGGTGTAAATGTGAAGGATTACGTTAACATACAAAGATATTGCTGTAAAAAACATGCACGCTTAGTCAGGTTGAATTTGACAAAAAAGAAGCTTAATACAGATATGTTTAATATTAAATGAAAGGCACTTCAATGTGCTTATTTGTGCTGACAGGTGCTGGCATATAGAGTGAGAAGGCTTTTCTGACTTGACACACATTAACATTAAAGACTGCACAATTTACAACACAAGATAACACCAAGTTTCAAGTTTATTTCATTTATATAGAAGTTTAAAACCAAACAAGTGTTGCACCGAAGATACAAACACAAGTTAAAAACCATGCAGATACAAACAGAAATAAAAACAATTATGAAATCATGAAAGATTGGAGCGCTGCATGCTCTGTGACTCTATTAGAATAACAAATGACTAAACACTACAAATGAGAAGCCAACCGAAGAAAGTGTTCCTTGTTTTCTATCCAGTTGTTTTCATATTTTATCATTGTTTTCAATTGTATTCATGTTTCTTGACTGCTGCTGTACGTGCTTTTATCTTTCAATTTTTTTATTGTTATGCACCAAAACACCAAGGCAAATTCCTTGTATGTGAAAACTTGGCAATAAACTTGATTCTGATTTATTTATTGATCCCCAGGAGGAAGGTTTTGCATTACTGTACACCAGCACAAGAAAAAGACCAGAATGATAGATAAGAGAAAACATTTAGGAATAACAATTAAATGGAGTTAGAAAGCTGTACAGTACACACTACCTTAGACCAGTGTAGGCCTAGATAAATCAAATGTTGGTGCAGTTATTAACTTAGCAATATAAACACCATTTGATTAATTACTAAATAATGCAAATGCATGCTCTTTATTTGAACTATCCAGAGCTACCTACCACCACTACTACTGCAGCTGCAGTCACTAAACACACACACACACACACACACACACACACACACACACACACACACACACACACACACACACACACACACACACACACACACACACACACACAGTGACAGAGCATCAATCAAAACCATGAATGCTGAGCTGCTGAACCAAGCTGGGAATCCACCCATGCGGTGACGTCACTGGGCTCTGACAAGCTGGTGGTGCCGGAAGAAAAGATGGCGGATCATGAGGAGCAGCTATCCGACGAGGAAAAGGTAAGAAGCCAATTTAATCACTAGATAAACTGATGCGGTGGGACGTTAACGCTCGAAATTTCGAGTTGTATTTTGCGTCTGTCTCTCCGTGTATCCTGGCGTCGACCGACTTGATTAAATGCGGAGAAAACCCAGGCCTCAGCAGAACCGCTGCTGCTTCTGCTCTTATTATTTTTAGCTCAACTTCCGCTCATTGGCAAATTCTGAAACGGAGGCTCCTTGTACGGTCCTGACTCAAAATAGGAGCCGTGCAGATATTATAAATCCACCTGGCATTACTTCCCTCACCTTTCTCGTTCGGTGGACATGTCGTTTCCCCCCAGTGTCTCTGGTTGCTTGTGTTATGGAAGTTTTCACACACCTAAGATCGCTAGCTTGTTAGTTTAGCATAGCCACAGCCTGCTAGCTAGACTTACTAACACGCCCTTTTAGCTGTTTGATACCGCTTTTCTGTCGTTACACAAAAAAAAACATTGGAAGTGCTGGATTGTCAGATTATATTATGCAGAGCAGGATTTCATTCGCCTTGTGACAGCTACCATAGGTATTCTACACGCTAGCTTGCTAGCCACTGTACCTCTGATAAGTAACGTTAGCATTTCACAGACAGTAAAAAGATGTGAGAACTATGAGCTCCAGTTGATCAACGACATGATGAAAACGACCCAACAATTAACGTTACAGTTTACAATCTGTAGTGTGCTCTTCCCATTTAAAAGTGTGTGTGTATGTGTGTGTATATATATATATATATATATATATATATATATATATATATATATATATATATATATATATAGAGCTAGCTAGGTATCTATAAAGGTCTCACGCCAACATTTATTTATTTTAAAAACTGTGTAACCGAAAACTGTTATGCAAACTCGGTAGTCAAGCTCGTACTGTTAGCAGGGTTTGTACCCCATTATACCACAGCTAGTGTCTGGCAGTGCTAGCACTGTTCATTTTCTCATTTCCTTAAAAGAGCACAGACACAGCCAATACCCTGAGACAGCACTAGTGCTCAGCAGCATGTGTCTGTAGGAATCCTACTTGCATTTCATTTTGATGTTCTGCTGCTAAATGAGTTGATTTATCTTTGCAATCTCTATTCATTGCACACTTTAGTCTCTCTGTTAAGCTTGATTTGTCTTTTGGTTATGCACATTGGAAGCAGCTTTGAGAGAGGCGAATCAGTGTGTTAACTGCTGCTTGGATTTGTCTGTTGGTCTGACTTTGTAGGCATACTTTAGACATCTCCATGAGCTGGGATTGCCTGTGGTGTGTATTTAACATTTTTGAAAAAGGTTTTGTTAATTAAATGAGTCAACGATTACATACAAAAATAGTCAGTAAATGGATAAATAGTTAAAAACAAGTCATGGTTGCAGGCTTCTTATCATTCTTAATGGGTTGACGTTTAAACATGTGTACCTGATACCCTGTGTCGTGTCTTTTCTCATCTTAAAGCCAAAATTCCTATCAGCTTATTGATATCACAGTAAACCATTATGTGCGTTCTTCTTGATAACTGGTTATGCTGGTTATGTAATACACCATTCAGAGTCGTAACAAGGCCTGGCTTTATTTCCTTCTGTTCCACAGCAGCCTGAGTCACAAGTTTGTTAACCCATGTGTTGACTTCGGGTCACATTGGCCCGTTTTTAAATTTTTGTTTTATATCAGAAAATATTGTACGTAGAAATAAGCGGTGAAAATGTGTAGAAGAAAAAATTTAAAACGTTGGAAAAAGCAAAAACAAATTGTGAAAAAAGGCGTCACAAATGTCAGAAAAAAAAGTGTATTTTTCAAGGTTGAAACGAAGACAACACAAGTTCAGGCAGCTCATTGACCCGCGGGTGTGACAGCGTCATGTTCATCAACACACAGGCATCAGCTGTTAGCTAAGCATTTCATTACAGGGCTAGGGTGTGTAGGCGAGCGACTGTGGCCACCTTGTGATTTTGTTATGTACTAGCTTCACCATAAATAGTTTTCAGGTATGTGCTTCATTTTTTTTTGTGTGAAGCTGTGGTTAAATTATTAGCAACTTTAGATGTTGGTGCTGTGAAAAGGGTGGGAGCTCTTTTCATCTCCCCACCACATTGGTTTCCACATTTGTTAAGCTGCTACTTTCACTTTTTGACCAGACAGTCTGATTTTGTTGAGCTGAAAGAATAAAAGTGACCTGGCAGGCTGACTGGTAGAGAAACAGGCACAGCCAATACGCAGTATTTAGCTGGTGGAAGCTGTTTATTTCCGTCTCTGAATATGATTGGTGCTGGACCAAGTGGGCTACATTATGCGTCCATCCACTGTCTGTTGTGCTGTTAAAAGCAAGAGTATTTCCACGCCCACACCGCAGTTAGGTTTTGTACTTTTGAAGGCTGTCCCTACAGTGCACTAACTCTGAGCAATCAGCCATCTGCTCTGGCCCCCTCAGCCTTTATTGAGGAGCTCAGAGGGAGGAAATGAGCGTTTTCATCTGCCTAACACTGACAGTTGGTAATAGTTTGCAAAGTTCACTACTAATTTTAAATAACTATTTCACTGGCTAGCCATGATTTGTAGAATAAAAGAAAAACTCCAAATAATGTCTACTATTGACCAGTAGAGTGGCTAAAACCACCAGCCACAGCAAGCATCTCCTGGCACTCAGCTGTCGGTACTTTCTCACATTGGATGACAACTCTGCAAACTTGTTTTTTTTTTTATTTAATTTTTTAAAGATTATTTATTGGGCTTTTTATGGCCTTTACTTGACAGGATAGCTTTAAAGACAGGAAAGGGGGGGGGGGCAACATGCAGCAAAGGTTTTTGGGTCGGATTCGAACTCACACTCCACTGGGTGCACAGGAGGTTTTCCTTGGTGGGAATCCTAACTTGCTATGATGTGACATTACTGTGGTGACAGTGACATCATTTTGAAAAAAAAATCAGCTCGGAGACACTGTTTTGATGGGTGGACTTAGATTTGGTAGCAAGATAATGTCTGTCGAATACAATAAACGTCTTTTGAGTTTGTCTCTTCGAACGGCTTCCTAAAGGTGTCCCAGGGGAGTGAGACATTTCTGCCCTGTTGCTGCTGTGGCTGTCACTGTCACTTTGTCATTCCAGAAAAAGACCTGAAATCTCCCTGATGGGGAATTGCCCGAAAAGTCTCTTCCATTTGTAAATGATTAAACATCTGAGTCACAGATACCAAGTACTGCTCACAGTCTTTTTTGAGTCATTTGGGCACTGGCCTGCCATCTTCCTGATTACAGCAACGAAACCACACGTGGGTTTTTACAGGAAACTGCCATGTGAAACAATGATCTGGTACATGGCAAAGTGACTGACGGAGTAGACAAGCCCCGCTACCCACAACCTAGTTTTATAAACAGCTGCCAACCTGGTTTCACTGTATTGAGAGTACAATTGAGTAGACTACACTATAGATATTTATATCTGTGGTCTTAACTATCTTCACACAGGAGGTATATTTTTGCTAGCCTTTTTCGAAGTTGCTATATAATATATGAGGAAAACCGAGGTGTCTGCTGTAGTTCCTGTTTTTACAGAAAAGGAGCAGACCTTTCTATTGGCAAAAAGTGGTTTGGTCAGAATCCATATTGTCACGAAAAAAATATTTTGAGAGGGGAAGATAGTATATTTATACTCTTAAGTTCTCCCCAAGCGTTATCGATGTGATGCCGCTGGTCGTTTCATACTCGTGCTGATGGGATCCGTCTTACAGCGTAACTCTCGTCAAAATGCAACCTAGGGTCTTTTTGTGAATGTACCCGAGTCAAACTTTTGTTTAAAAGCATATTTAGGACAGAAGCGTCACTTTTAAGATTTACCGTGTTTTTGTTTTTCGGTCAAATGGCCTTTTGAATGGGAGAGCTAGGGGCACTTTTATGCTAGCCTCAAAATAGCTATTTTTAAAACACTAAGAAGGCTCGACACAACATGAGACTTTGCTCGAAGTATCACCAGGGGCTCTACACCTTAACGAAAGCATTGACAACATTGTTTGTGTACTCAGAGTTTACTAAAAAAGGTTTTGAACAACTCACTGTAGCTGTTGTTCCTCCGGTCGCCGTCTATCGAGCCAGTCAGAAATAGTCGAGGGAGGAGAGTAAAGATGGAATGCTCCTAAAGCTTAGTTCCATATCAATGCACGGATAATTTGTTGTTTTGTCATTAGTGAAACACAATATTGACCTCGCATTCAGAGATCGCCTATTTTGGACTGGAAAAATGGCGGATAGCGGAAACAACAACTGCTAACGTGAGTTGCTCAAAACCTTTCTTTTTAGTAAACTCTGAATAGCACTGCGGCAGGTAAAGTTTGCATAACAAGTCAGTTCACTTATTTAACTGTCAGAGAGGAAGGTAACTTGACACAGTGAGCATAGTGACACCAGGGAAATTGGCTTGATTCTTACTGGGGGCACCACTGTAAATAATGCATGTCGTCACGATACAGTAAGGCATTATAGATGAAAGCATCCACTAAATCCCATGTATAGAATAAAACCTGTCTAGATATTTAAGCTATGCATCTGATCTGTACAAAGATTAGGATGGCAGAAACAAACTGGTCTAATACTACAACCTTTTAGAGAGATATCACCTTTCATGCAGAATTACAATACAGAGTGGTTAACGTAACACAATAAAGTAAAGAAATAAAAATACATCCTTTTTGTGATGGGAGATAGAAAAAAAAAATCAAGATTCAAGAGGTGTATTGTCATATGCACAGTAAAGACAACTTGCACCATGCAGTGAAAAGCTTGCTTTGCCACTTCCTTACACAACGAATAAAAGAGGAGTCATACTATGAAACTAAAAACAAAAAAGTTGTAATAAATAATTTGAAAAGAGATTTAAAAAAAAAAAAAAAAAAAGAAGATAAAAATGGAATAAAGTGCACTGTGCTGAGAAAATATGTCCTAGTATAGACCAACTTGCTTAATGACTCAGACAGTAACACTTGAGACCACCGAGGCCTCATTTGATTAGGGGGTTTTCTCAGATTTTCCAGTTTTTAAAGGTTTTATTGCTGTCTGGGCAAGAAGGGTAATAACAAAAAAAAAAAAAAAACTCAGACAAAGTATAATCCTTTTTTGAAACAAAATAATGGTGCAATCCCTCATTTAAGTCGAGAGCCGTCGGAAACCCTCAACAACCTGATATGCGTACCTGAACTTGGCTTGTGTACAGCTGTGAAAACTCTGTGGCGTCTTCCTTTAACTGAAGAATGCATAGACAGAGCAGAGGAGCGCTGTCTGTACGTGCCTGCAGAAGTGCAAGAGATCTAGAGACAAGGAAACCCTCGGGTAGAGAACAGAGCCCTCAGGACCCAATATGGTGCCCTATACAATGATAAATGTTGATGTGTAAAGACCAGTGGCTTTACACCGGAGTGTCTGCATACTGGAGGTGGTAATGCAAGCCAGTGATATTCCTTATATTGCATAGCTGGCTGCTTGGGGTAAAATGACACTACTTTTTTCCCAGCACAGTGTTTTTTTTTTGTGGTGCTTATAACTTGTTATGGGCATCTATCAGATTTTTGACAGATTTTTTTGACAGATTTTTTTGACTATCTAAAGGATTTGAAAATGTCTGACCTTTGCAACTAATATAAAAAAAAAGACAGTAGCAGACAGCAATGCAGAGTTTTTTCACTGGCACAGCTCCATACCTAAAAACTTTCGCATACGTTTGCCAGGAAGAAAAGATGATAAAATGATCTCTACCACGTATTACCAAGAATATCCGAAGTCTCCACAAGTTAACATTAATGCTTGACCGAGATAAACTAAAACTGGTGGCTGCCTGGAAGGAGAGAAATCTAGGCCTATCTGAAAATCGTGTGATTTGCAGTCTACGTGATTTGTAGTTAATCATGTGCTGTAACTTTCTAAATCACTGGTATGATATGTGGACCTGCAGCTAAGGCAGTAGCGCAGGCAGCATTGTATAGGTGAAAATGAAGCACGGTGCTGGTATAAAAAGTGCCCCAGAAAGTTATTACACTGTATAACATGGTGTCACAATTATTATAAAAGTCATGATCTTTACTTTTAGGAACCCCCCCCAATAAAACTTCTGCTTCTGACATTATTAATGCCCAACATCACAGCCCTTATTTATTCAATATAATCTTGAGCCGACCAGCTGCCACCTCCTCATTTTGATTAGCAGAGTAATATTTCTAGTTAGCCTACGGCTGCCTACACGGTTCTCCTCTCTCTGCTATCCCGCTGTGGTTTTTTTCATAAATTATTGCACCCAAGCCCATTGCACACCCCCCTACCCCCCCTTATATCCAGGCATCAGACAGGTTTTCCTCTGAAATTGGCCCTGATTCTGCTGTAGCATTTCAAGGATCCAGAACCCTCTTTTTTTTTTTTTTTTTTTTCCTTTCTATCTAGGACACTGAAATGGATGCATGGCAGGGAAGGGGATCAAACCCAGGGAGATGATGAAGCTTAAAATGCCTGCGGGGCAAAAATATTACTTCAGTTTACTCCTGCTGTGTTTTTTTTTTGTACTATTATTATTTTCACGGCTCTGGATCGGCATGATAAGGCAATTTTGATGCCAGGATTAGTTTAAGTGTGGTTTCGGTGCCAGTGGGTGTCATTTTGGGATTAAAAAGGGTGCTCCCTAAGAGGTGGGATTGTGAGGTTGGTGTTGGGATGGTGCAGTGGGGGTGTCTGTCTTCTGGGTAATATGAGCATGAATATACAGTGAGCAAGTTGAAAGAAAAGAGGTGTGTGTGTGTGTGTGTGTGTGTGTGTGTGTGTGTGTGTGTGTGTGTGTGTGTGTGTGTGTGTGTGTGTGTGTGTGTGTGTGTGTGTGTGTGTGTGTGTGTGTGTGTGTGTGTGTGTGTGTGTGTGTGTGTGTGTGTGTGTGTGTGTGTGTGTGGGGGGGGGGGGGGGGGGGGTATTATTGTTCCAGCTCCTTGGTTAGCTCATGACTGCATGCCAGCTCTTTAGGATCCACCCTCTCTTAGAGGAATTTACTATGGGAGATAAAAAAAGACCTTATTTCCAGCTAAAGAAAGACTTTGTCCAAGATCATGATGACGATGACTGTAAGTGAGTAAAATTTAGATAACACTCACACACAGAAGCAATTGTTGGCCTCGCTTGCCGTCTCTCTGTTCCTGTGAAATGACCAAACTACAGTCAGTCCTTCCATTTCCCTCAACTGCACAAACTTAAGCCCACTTCAGACCAAAGATTGGTGACGAGACAAGTTGAAATCTGCGACTTCTAAAACCAGCCAGTTCCCACCAATGAGCCGGTGTTTCATCTCCATAACAAATGCCTCTTTTTTACTTCTGTTCTAACTTCTTAAATGTAGCTGGATAAATCATTTGTTTCCTCTAACTATGAATATGGATAACGTTAGTGATATTGAGATGCTTGCTACGGTTACATTTCAAGTGGTGAATCGGCGAAAACACGTTTTATTTCTCCCGATTCACTGCTTTGTTCTAACGCCGCTGGGTGCTCCCTCTCTTCAGTCGCTCTCTATTTTATCAAGTTATATTATAACGTTACCGTGCAATCGGGCGGTCGTTGAGGCTCCGTCTAAAACTCGACCAGCTGTTAGTGACATATAAATAAAATGGATTATGGATCATGTAGGGCTGGGCGATTATGGAGAAAATCAAATATCACGATATTTTTGACCAAATACCTTGATGTCGATACCGCAACGATATTGTAGTGTTGACTATTGCTGCTTTCACAAAATATTTACACAATGACATTTTTGATAAATAATCATCTGTAATGTGGATATAATGACTAAGTGGGTAAAGGCAAATAATAGAACAGTTACAACAGTCTGGTAGGTTCAGAAAATGATATCGCTTTACTGTAATGCAGCCTTTAAAACCAGGAAAAGACAACACTTGTGTCATATTACGATATCCAAAATCTAAGACGATATCTATTCTCATATCACAATATCGATATATTGCCCAGCCCTAGGATCATGTTATTTCTATAGTTTATAGCTGACTTTACCGGCTGACTTCTCTATTGGCTGTTGAAACGGGAGACGTCCCTTACGTTCTAAAACAAGCTTCTGCAACTTGAACTGCTGAGTCGCAGTGAAACCATCAGCTGGCTTGAGTCGGGCCGGTTCGCGAATTTACTAATCCCACTATGGCCACGGCAAGACCCGCCCTTCAATAGCATTTATTGGCCCGGCGTCCATACTTACGTAAGGTACCGTAACCCCATTTGTTCAGGTCCTATCCCCTGTCCAATCGGCTGTCCTAACCATAACCACTCGAGGTCAAATGCCTAACCCCAACCAGTCGAGCCGCTCCGTAGGGCGGGTCCTGGCGTGGCCATAGTAGGATTCGTAAATTTGCGGCCGGTTCAGACCGCTGCAACTTTTCCCTGCGATGTTTGAAAGCGGTTTTGTCTCGTCGTGACTCTTTGGTCTGAACTGGGCTTTAAGCCGTGAGGATGTTCATATGTGTTTATGCAGCAACCTAACGGTGCAATTTTCCAAAGCTGCAGCCTGCACTTTGACTTTTTCCCCAAAATCATATTCGAAGTTCATTTGTATATTAATATTAAATGCCTTCAGTAAGACCTATATTGGTATAAGTTGTATATGTTCTGTCCACCAGAGGGCAGTGTATCAGTCAATGTCTATAGGAAGGCAGTTATGTTTTCAGAAGAAAATCACATTGCCGCCACTGTTTTTTTTTATTTTTTATTTTTTAATGAAAAGTCAGACCCTGGATTAAACACAAACGGTATGCTTTCGACAGGAATTTCGGAGCTTTCACCGTAGCCTACGTAAGTATGAACATCCCAACTGATGTTCATACTTGTGCGCTGGTGTGTGCATCGAGTGGGTGTGTGGGGGGGAGCGTGTGTTGTGAGAGAGTGACGGTGATTACCGGTAGCTTCAGAGCGAGGAGCGACTCTAGAGTCACAGTGAGAGAAACAAATCGTCTCTCCTGTTCTTTCTGACCACGGTGGGAAATCTGCAGCAGGAAAAGTTAACCCTCTCCTTGATTTTACGTTGAAAGAGAACCAGGAAATGAATCGGGGGAAATGTGCTACCAAGCCGCGGCCGAGCGACGTGCGTCGCCGCGACGTGCGTCGCCGCGACGTGTAGTTACATTTTGAAATGCGTGAAAAAGCCTCGGAATCTGAATTGAAAACAAGGTTTACAAGCAAACACATTTACAAAATACAATGCCCATGACATGTTTGAAATTCAAATATTAAAGGCTGCCTAATATTCGTTTGAATATCATTATTTTTTTTAATATTCAAATTATATTTGAATAATGAAGTTCGGAGTCAAGGCCCTAGCCTGCACCCTCAATAAAATATGGTTCATGATTCCTCTTCAGGGACAGATTTTCTGTGAAAATTGCACCTCATTGCAAAATCAGTACACTTGAAAGTCCCAGATATTAATGTTAGACTTTAACTACTATCACTAAAACAACACAATGGCTTTGGCTTAAAAAAAAATGCCCATCGCAAGTTCCCAGAGCCTGAAGTTTATTATTATCAAAAAGCTTATTTTGTCTGACCAACAGCGAATAACTCAAATGAGTTGACTTTCTGGCTATAATGTGGACGAGAAGGAATTTCATACCATGTGTGTTTTTTAAAACCTGCTTAAAAATGTTTTGGCGCTCAGTACATTGATTGGCATTTGCTTAGTCAGGCTATTTGGGGAAGTTTGTCTGACAGGGTTGAAGCACCAAGAACTTTGAGTTTAGTTAATAAAATTCCCCCCAGAGACTCTTTGCCTTGAAGTCGGCCCTTCATGTAGCACGTTAGCAGTCAGTGCTCAAGGCTAAAACTAGGTCTCAGAGCTCAGAAGTGTCCCAGTAGCCCGTGTCCCAGCGTAGCAGACTGCCACTGCAAGGAATCCTTAACCTCGCAGCTCAACGTTCAAATTGCTGCTCTCTAGTAATTACCTCTGCAAAGGAGACCATGACTTTGGTTTCTTTTGTCTGCAAGCTAAGATTCATATATAAGACTTAGATATACGTTTGCTCTAAATGTATTAGTTTGGGCTTTCTCAGAAACTGCCCAAGTACAACATTTATTCATCTAGTTCCTTTGTCTCTGGGAAGGGAAGTAGTGCATGAAGCAGATATCTTCTTCCTGTCTGCACAATAGGTCTGTGGTCTCACCACTCGCTGTACTATCTTGCTGTCCAGCAATATCTTACAATCACTAGAGCACTAGAGTTATATATATATTCCATCGATCCATAACAGTACAGAAGAAAAATGGTTAGAGGCAAACTTCTCAAACCGTGTTTGTGTCTAGCCTCACTGTAAACAAACGGGGGTAATGTTTAACGTGTATCGCCTGCAAAAGAAAAAGGTAGAGAAGTGAATGTTTGTTTATTTGTTTCATTCTTCCAGTCTGCTATAGGAGGATGTAGGCTGTTGTCTCAGTGCATTAGTAGACCTGGTTTGATGTAGCCTACTTCGAAGAAGAGGAAGTATTAACTAGCTTTCAGCAGTCGATGCTTTACTCATAAGCCGCTAATGGAGTATCCGTCTCGTCCTCCTCCTGTCAGGGATTCATTTTGAACTGCATCGCACTCCCTTGGCGTCATCTCATCGCCTCTCCATGCACCCTAAAACAGTTAGCTGTCAGAAATGTGATTGTAAAACCATCCCTGTCCATTCCTTCGCAGTCTTTACTGCTCTCTCCCTAGCTGTTGGCCCTCCACAATTAATTCTGCCAGCTCACAAAGTGGTTCACAGTAGGATGGAAATATCTGTGGTCAGCACTCTTTAAGCCTAAGCCAGTTTTAAGTTTTCAGTGTCTCGAAATCCGTTTTTATCCCAAACACAGTGCTGTCAAACTATTCAAATATTTAATCGCGATTAATCGCATTAATGTTATAGTTAACTCACAATTAATCGCACTTTTTTTATCTATTCTAAATGTCCCTAGATTTCTTTTTGTCCAATTATTTTTTTCTCATTTGAATGCTCTTATCAACATGGAAAAGTGGATCGGCTTGCTTTGTGCTTTTGTCGCCTGGCTTTGACGAGGGGGCGGAGAATTGGCATCAGCTGTGTGCTTGGCCATCAAGTGGTATTTCAGACTGGACGTGCTGCGATGATAGCTCAGTTCACAACGACAAAACACTGATCACTTTGGTCTTGTTAAGGGAACCATTTGGCAACTTTTTAAAAGTAAACTTTCCATTCAGAATCTTATCGGCATCCATTTCGGCGTCCCGCGCTCGCCATCCACTCAAAACGTAACGTTAGCCTACTACTCTTTGGCCGGCTCGCAAGGCCAAACAAGTGTGTGCGGCGTGCTTGTTGTTTGGTTTCCGGTCTAGCTAGATCCAGTGTGGCGCTGTAGTTTGCTAGGCCAAAAAGAACGTTAATCTCGCGCTAAAAAAAATTGACGCTATTAAAATGAGTTTGCGTTAATGCGTTTAATGGACGGCACTCATTTTAGTGGTTTACCCAGACATTTGTTCTTGTCAGGGTGGAAATAAATATCTAAATATTACAGTAGCCTGCTCAGATTTCCTCCACGGCCTTGTGTGTGTGTGTGTGTGTGTGTGTGTGTGTGTGTGTGTGTGTGTGTGTGTGTGTGTGTGTGTGTGTGTGTGTGTGTGTGTGTGTGTGTGTGTGTGTGTGTGTGTGTGTGTGTGTGTGTGTGTGTGTGTGTGTGTGTGTGTGTGTGTGTGTGTGTGTGTGTGTGTGTGCCGTAATACGCTAGCTACCTGTAAAGGGTGTAGCCTCCTTCCCACTCCAATCCGTGACCCTGAATACAATAATAGATAGAATAAGAGGTTCAGAAATGGGATTTGTGGATAGCATTACAGTATTACATTACATTGAAACAGCCAGACAAGACACAGAAAAAGCACAAGTATAATGTTGTTATTTCTGACTATCAGAGCCAATGTCTACCAGTAGTTACAGTGGTCCTGCTGAACGTAAGCTCTATTAATAGACTTTATTGAAACCAGATCTGGCCATAGAGAGTTCAAAGATATTTGAACTAGTTATGGTGCTCTCAGTTTATCTTGTCATTTACAAACCCTTATAAATGGCAGTTCTAATGGTTATTAACGGTTCCATATGTCTATTACCACGCTATACTTGTATTACCGGATTCTGTGGTGTTTACAGCTCAAGCTGGACATTGGCATGTATAGACAGGTTGATAGAGATCAAGATGTATTTATTGTTTGAATCAGTTCAGAGCTTGAGAAAGCCAGCATTCCTACTGGGATTAAGACAAAACCAGACCTCAACAGATGATTTTTCAGATGGTTGTCTGGATTAAAAATGGCAAAGGCTTACTGCACATCTTACATATTTGCTCTTTTCCCTTAAGTACACATGTTGTTTTTGAATTACAACCTCAGTCATCAGGGCCTGTTCCAGGAAGCAGCTGAATAACACCCAGAACAGAACTTTTTACATTTAAACTGATAACAGATGACTTTGGTTCACAAATGCGTGAACCTGTTTCCTGGAACGGGTCCCTGGAGGGCCTGGGAGACGCGCTCTCCATACGGAAAGTCTGTTTACACTGCCTTCAAGTGTAATGAGGGAGACCCAATGCAAATTAGTCTTCCCGCGGGGATGTCAAGTCACAAACACACTAACACAATTTTCCGCCCGCTGTGGAAAATTGTTCGTATGTGTCGCTCACACACTCACACAAACGCACACACCTTCCTTGTTCTGCGAATTTTAGATTGTTCAACATAAGTGGGTCATGATGATCTCATGACAGAGGATTAGACGAATGCAGAGACTTTGATCACACACACACACACACACACACACACACACACACACACACACACACACACACACTCCTCCCCTAGTGCCTTCCTTTCTCTCAGCATCGCTCATTAGCAAGAATCAATCTGCAGCTCTGCACGAGAGCCATAGCACTTGTATACACACACGGCTAATAAGGGCCCGGGGGACACACACACACACACACACACACACACTCATATGAACACCTTCCCTGATGCACCACCTTGTAAGACTGGAGTGGGGGGGGGGGGGCTGAGCCACCGTACACTGCCAGTGATAGAGAGGGTAAGAGACATATAGACGAAGGGTGAGAGAAAGTGTGTACTAGAGTCCTCAGCACATTTTTGTGTCCTTATATGGTCGTAAACCATGCGGAGAAGGGAGGGGCCGTTGTCTCGCTGTCAATTTGACATGTGACCTGGAAACAGGAAGTGTTGTAGTGCAGCAGCAGAAGAGAAGTGAGAAAGAGGAAAAGTTACTGCTGCTCAGATGCGCTTTATACTGAAAGAGACATTAAAACCGCCCCACCCCCCCTCCAAACCAGTGACACAGTAACATTACCCCCTCTGTTGGCTGCAGCGTATATACATATATTCACAGTGTGTTCACAGTGTGTTTTAGGCACCACATTATTGTCCTTACAGTGAGCTAAATCTCCAGCAGACTTTAAAAGGAGTCAAAACTTTATTTCATCAATGAAAACAGTGAAATAGTGGTAAATTGTGTATTGCAAACTGTCAAAAAATGAAGAAAAATAATACATGGTGTCTCAGATTTTGGACAATGTGCAATAGAGATTGATTCATCATGTTATGGTTTTCTTCCAGTCTTAACCTGGACCTTGTGTTTTTATCAGGTACGCATAGCAGCTAACTTTGTCATCCACGCCCCGCCAGGAGAGTTCAACGAAGTTTTCAATGGTGAGTTCCTCTTCCTCTATATAATGTACAAGTTAAATGAACGCTTGTAAAAAGAAATACTGGCAATGCAAAATGTGATGTTAGGCTACGTTCAGACTGCAGGCAAAAGTGGCCCAAATCCGATATATATATATATATATATATATATATATATATATATATATATATATATATATATATATATTTATTTATTTATTTATTTATTTATTTATTTATTTATTTTTGGGGTCAAGTGACCAGGTCAGACTTCTTCAGAAGTAGTGTGAACACTCAAATCTAGCCACGATCAGAAATTTTTTTTTTCTTCTTTCAAATCAGATTCAGGCCACTTCCATATGTGGTCCTGAATCAGACCCAGATCTGATTTTTTTTATTTTTATTTAAAAAAAAAAAAAATCGGCGTCGCCTCAGTGTGTTTTGAGGCATTTTTTTGGACGTTGGGGACCCGACTGATCAGTCCGACTGCCTTTTCTGCCGACGGTTGGCCGTCTGGTTGTTGTGTAACAGCTCTAAGATGTTTTGGCCAAATTGTAGCTCACCCTGCAGCGCCAATGGTGACACCACACTGTCAAAGTAGTGCCTCCTTGAGAGAGAGAGAGAGAGAGAGAGAGAGAGAGAGAGAGAGAGAGAGAGAGAGAGAGAGAGAGAGAGAGAGAGAGAGAGAGAGAGAGAGAGAGAGAGAGAGAGAGAGAGAGAGAGAGAGAGAGAGAGAGAGAGAGAGAGAGAGAGAGCGTGTTTGGCATCGTTAAAGCCTCGATGAATGTCGTCACCTCGGAGGAGCGCCGGCGGGCTGTCTGTCTGCCTCCTTATCACAGCCTGACAGCCACACACACTTGCACAAACACTAAAATACAGGCCCCTCTTGCCACTTTGTCCCCTTTCATCTCTGTGTGTTTTTACAGCCTTTTCCACGGAGCTAATTTACCATGTCTGCTTCACTCCCCAGGCATAAATGTTGCAATGACTGACTGCAGGCAGCTTTGTCTTTTGTGTTGGTGTGTGTGTCATGGGGTTAATCTGCTGTACCTGTCTTCTTTCTCTCCTCTCCGTCTTCCTTTCCTCTCATAATCTCACCCCTTTTTTCTCTTCAGATGTGCGATTGCTGCTCAACAATGACAATCTTCTCAGGGAAGGTGCAGCGCAGTAAGTCTCCCGTTGTGCACTATTTCCAGCTTTTGAAAAGTGTCTTTACAATTTGCAAAAAGACTTAAAACTCTGAAGGGAAAAATGGGTCATTGTTCAACAACCAGACCCCATGTCATGCTGCGTATGTTTTTTTTTTTTTTTCTTCCCAATTAATAGTGCAATATTTCATCTCTAAACACAGCTGATTGTCAGTTGTACCTAATGTTTGTGCCAGCTTTGTTTACTTCTTAAAATTTGATCTGACAGTCAATGAAAATTCAAGAAAACAATTCTCACAGTCTTCAGATGTAGACTTAGCATGGCTTCAGTCTACATCCGTATTGCCCAAACACTGTCAGCATATACAGTGTCCTATAGACAAACGTCTTTTAAATCGAGAGTAACTAACTTTGGAGTGTATGAAGTAATATTTTGTCTCTCTCCCTCTCTCTCTGCAGTGCATTTGCACAGTACAACCTGGACCAGTTTACCCCGGTGAAAATCGAGGGCTATGAAGAACAGGTGACTTTTTAGTTCATCTTTGACCTGAGGTGATGGTGGCAGTTTCGAGGCTAAATGAAATGGGACGACGTCATAGGTCCAAATCTGCTGTTTGTTTAAGACAGCAGATTTATATGGGGATATCTATAAAGTGTGATTATTCATTTAAATAATTATTATTTTAACTCCGAACACCTCATTTCAGTCATGGTTGTTTATTGCTATAGTTGATGCACGGTACAGAGATAAATGTGCAGTTTATAAACTATATCCATATAGGTTTACCGCTCATGTGTGTAGCAATACAAAACCATTACGGCTATAGTGTTTCTTTGTACTCATTCAGCAATAGTGCAGTACCACAACATGAAAAAAAAAAACTATAGAAAAGTAAAACTAAGTCAGTTTTAGACCATTGCAGTTCATCTCAACAAAAGTAAGGTATTTTTCCTCACAGAGCAGTGTAGAATTAAAATTGCTATACAGTCGTGTGGCCGGGTTGGCTCAGTGGGTAGAGCAGGCGCGCATATACTGAGAGGTTTATGCCTCTCGAATCCGACCGGTGACGATTTCCTGCATGTCTTCCCCCCCCTCTCTCTCTCCCCCCTTTCTCTCGCTGTCCTGTCAAATAAAGGTGGAAAAGCCCAAAAAATTATCTTAAAAAAAAATAAAATTGCTATACAGTGTACAACACATTTCATATAATAGTGCTTTGCAAATGTTAAAATGGTGGATAGGAGAGCCAATAGCATCACAAAGGGACCCGGAAACAGGAAAAGCAACAAGATAATTCAGTCTTCATTGTTATTATTATTGCACTAATATTTTGGTCCCGTGGGCATTAAAGCAGACATCCTTGGATTAAAGGATCAAACAAGTCCCAGTGGGCTTCCCCTTGCTTCCACGGGAAACGCACACAAACACGTCTGCGAGTGTCTGCGCAGGTTGAACATGGCGGTGACCGAATGCGTCTGTGTGTTAGCTTCAGTAATGATTGCAGTGTCTTATGTAAAGATGTCATCATGTCCCTCTGCTCCCGTGTGACGGGTTGAAATTCCCGAAAGTCTGAGAAACGCAGCAGGCTGAGCCTAGTGTGGAGGTGAAAGATGGTAGATGGAAAGTTCTGGCTGACCTCTGTGTTTCTGTCTTCCTTTCGTCTTCGTTTTTTTGTTTTTCTCATTGCAACCCTTTAATTAATTCCTTGAATTTTCTCTCCCTTTCCACAAAATCTCCTGCCTTCTGCTCTTGTTGTTCATGTTTTTTTTTTTTTTTAACTTCTCTTCTTCTGGTTGTTCATTGTCCTTTGTCTATTTGTTTACTTTTTCTTTCTGCCTGCCTGTCTGTCTTTCTGGCTTGCTCTATTCCTTTTATCCATTCCCCTTTTTTTCTGATACCTCCTCTCTTGCTATCCTTTTTCTTTCTCATTTATTTGACTTCTTTCTCACTCTCTCTTCATTCCTCCCAGGTCTTAATCACAGAGCATGGCGACCTCGGGAACGGCCGGGTCCTGGACCCCAAGAACAAGATCTCATTCAAGTTTGACCACCTGAGGAAGGAGGCCAGCGACCCGCGGCCCCATGACGTCGACGGCTCCCTGGAGGGCTGGAGGAGCGCTGTGGACTCGGCCGTCAGGGCCTACGTCAAGGAGCACTATCCCAGCGGAGTCTGCACCGTACGTCCAAGCCTGCCCCATAACCACAGTGATGCACCCACAGTCACTTAAAGTGCTCATATTTTGTGCTTTCCTTTGCATTATATATCTTTTTTGTGCACGTTATAGGTTTACAAAGTGAAAAATCCCAAAGTCCACACCAAAGCATCATTGTGTTTTCAGTTCTGTCAGTTGGTCGAAACTTTATAAACGTCAAACAATATGTGATTTAGCTACCACAGTTCCATCCCAGCCTTCTCTCTTACAACATACAAATGGAATTTGATTAACAAATTAGTCTTTCATACGTAACATTTTCACACCTATAGTGTGGTGGACTGCGGGGGTTGCATTTTTCATTTGGTTCGGTTTGCTTTCACACTGCACTTGTTCAAACTCACCAAACACTGTAACGCACGTCGCGCGATCGAGACGGTCGCTGGTCTATTGGACAGAAGATCCAAAACTCGCCGACACATCTGGTCTCAAAAATACCAAATTTAAAACGTCTTGGGTTTTTCTGGTTTTGCTTTAGCGTTTCTAATATTTTAGAAAAAGGCGAACAATGAGTAGCTGACAGAGAGCGCAGTTGCTAGTAGCCAAGGAGGACACGGAGGATTAAAAAAAACATGACAGGCTCTTCAGATGAGGTCATTATCTTCACTTGAGTTTCTGCACGGGAAAGTCACCGGACGACACAATCTTCTGAACACAGTCATACTGAGAAATACAGAGAGCGTTGTGTGGAGCTGATATGCTTAATTAGCTTTAATTTATCTCCTGGTCGTTCACAGTGAGCAAAGACAAAAAGTCACCAAGTACTTATTTCAACCCGCCAAGTACAGTGCAGGAAGTAAAGTTAGGCCAGTATTTTGAAATAGTTGCAGTCTGCTCTATAAAGCTTCTTTTGTGCTACTAATTTATTCATGCAAAGTGAGCAGCACAGTTCTGCTGCAGACACAAAAGAGTTGTCTGTGAATTTGTTGTGTGTGGTTTGTCAAATGTCATGTTGTGTATATCATAGTCTCTACTGCAGGTCAGCATGAGCTTCATTTTGTAGCTGTTAACCACAAACCACTGACTCATTGCATTGCTTCCGTGCCGGTGTAAAGCGGAACTTCAAAATGCTTTGAGGAGGAAAGCTCCTTGAAATCAGAACATGTGTTTCTTCTCCCTTCAGATTTACGGGAAAACCATCGACGGACATCAAACCATCATCGTGTGCATCGAGTGCCATCAGTTTCAACCAAAAAACTTCTGGTATGTTTCAGACAGTTGCTTAATATTCAATTTGATTTTACATTTTGCACGACTGGGATTTGTGACATCTGATTTATAATTTGTTTTGTTCTATGAGGAAACCCATTATTCACACAAAGTAGTACACGGTTTGATTCCAGAAGAACCTCTCCAGTTCTAGGATGGAGTAAAGATGACGGCCTAGATTTTCGCTTTTACTTAAAAGCAAGATTTTCGGGTGCCCGGGTAGCTCAGTTGGTAGAGTGCGCGCTCATATATAGAGGTTTACTCCTCGACGCAGCGGCCGCGGTTTGACTCCGACCTGCGGCCCTTTGCCGCATGTCGTTCCCCCCCTCTCTCCCCTTTCATGTCTTCAGCTGTCCTGTCAAGATAAAGATATTTCAGAAATACCAACAGAGCGTGTAGAATTCCCAGCGATGGTTTCTGTATCAAAACTTCATTTGAAAAAGGTGTTGAAATACTGAATAAGCTTAAAAAGCCTGAAAAGCTGTTTGGTATGTACAAGACGTTTTAAAGACTTAGAATTACTTTTAATCGCCACTTAACTCTAGAGCGTTAGACTGTCGGCATCTCATAAGCGTTGCTGAGCTGTTTCTGATCGGGCTCATCTAATTGGATGAGAATGCACCAATCCTCTTTGCTGCTGGGTTTATGGGTTGTTGGCTGTAATGATCCCACAGCTTGTGCTTGTGTTTGTGCGTGTGTGTGTGTCACTGTTTACTACCATGAGGAACCTGTTGGGGCAGATCTCTTATAAGATGAGGAAATGGAACTAAAATTAAATTGCTCATAATATATTTTTTGGCTTTTTCCCTTTCCTTTATTGTGTTCTATATCTTTTTTTGTGCATGTAATAGGTTTACAAAGTGAAAACGCCCAAAGTCCACCCCAAAGGGACTTACCATCTCCAACAGAAAACACTGTTCAAAAACTGCTCCAAACAGCTCTATTGTAGTCCAGCCTTTACTTCCTTGACGAACGCGCGTCACTTTGTAACACACGTTATAATGCTCACCTAGCTGCTAGCGTGGCACCCCCCTCAAACCAAGCTAGTTAGAGCGGAGGCCCCAAGAGTTCAGATAGTTGTATCGCCATGTCCAGGAGACTGCAGAATTAAAATGTTACGTATGAAAGACTAATTTGTTAACGTTTAAATAACTTGCCACTCTGAAACGTCTCGCTCCAGCAAAGCTGGTTCAGGTTGTTCTGCCTGTGTTTCGGGATCACACTCGCGGGTTTGTTTCGGATCACACTAGCTTGCTTGTCAGGCCCCGCCCCAACTCTGCTTCTGACTGGCTAGTAGTCCTTACTTAGGTACTGTCAGGGCACGCCCTCATACTCTGCTTCTGACTGGCTAGTAGTCCTTACCTAGGTACTGTCAGGGCACGCCCTCATACTCTGCTTCTGACTGGCTAGTAGTCCTTACCTAGGTACTGTCAGGCCCCGCCCCAACTCTGCTTCTGACTGGCTAGTAGTCCTTACCTAGGTACTGTCAGGGCACGCCCTCATACTCTGCTTCTGACTGGCTAGTAGTCCTTACCTAGGTACTGTCAGGCCCCGCCCCAACTCTGCTTCTGACTGGCTAGTAGTCCTTACCTAGGTACTGAGCATGTGCGCCTCCCAACAAAGATGGAACAGAAGTGAGATGTCTCACTCTGTAGCTAAAACAGAGAGCTCAACACACAGGGTGAAAAGAGGAGCTGCAGCAATGTGTAGTACAACAACAATATGGTGTTTTCTGAAAATTAAATCATGTAAACCTATTCTGATATAACCTCTAAATACGAGTATGAACCTGAAAATGAGCATAATATGAGCACTTTAAGGCACTATATTTTTCCTCAAGGTGTATAATGTGCAGGGTTTCCCTGCCATTATAAGTCTTAGGTGCAGCGCCAAATCAATTTCTTTTTTTTTTTTAAAAGCATCAAACTAACTAAAAAAAACTTTTCTCAGATCTAATGATTATAGTTGGACTTCTTTAGCAAGTTTTGTCTAAGTTTTTTGAGTGTTATTTATTTATCTGCTCTAGCTTTTCCAATATAATAATATAATATATATAATATAATAACGATCCAAAACTATGTCAAATTGCATTTTTTTTTAATTGAAAAACATCACTTTTTTTAAGGAAAGACCCCTAAACCCATCCGCCAAATATGCGCACCTAAAAGCAGTTACACACCGGGCCGATAATCAGCCGTTGGACCGTCTGGCGAGGTCAGTGACTCAAGTCTGTTCGGTGTGTTCCGTGCCGTCGTCCGTCGGAGGAGCCGTCGGCCTTTATTTTGGCCGACCTGACATGCTCAGTCGGAGACAGGGCAGTCAGGACCCACCCGGATGGCTAGCGGGATGAGCCTCTCAAAATCTGACAAATCTTTTAAACTGACCTTGATCTGAAATGAAGACAGATTCAGCAACTGCATGGCAGAAGCAGCAGCCAGATCTATGTGACGCGTTTGTCCAATCAGCTGCCGTTTTTCATTTTTTGGGCGACAATACAGATTAGCGCCGCCTGCTGTTATTGAGACATATTACGTCTCGTCGCTTTGGTGTGTTCCGAGGCACTTTTTTGACCAACTCGGGGAGACTGATCAGTCCAACTGCCTTTTCTGCCGACGGTCGGTCGTCTGGTTGGTGTGTAACTGCCTTAAGTCTTCGATAAACCCAGGGAAAACACATTGTGCACATAAAAAACAAGAATATCTAACAGCTGGAATTAAAATATGAAATCAAAAATGTGTTACTTGAATTCAACCATTTTATGGGATCAGAGTTGGTGTCATACAATGACATTATTAAACAAAAACAAAAAAAACATCTATTCTTGAAACATTACATGATAAAAAAGTCTCTTTTATATCAGATGATGCCAGCTGCAAGCAGGCATTTAATAATAGTCAAATGATGCTAATATATTAGTTACAGGACAGGGATATTCTCTAGGTTAACTTAAGGGGGAATGAATGAGTTCACCATGAGAAGCGCTTTAGAAATGTCTGAATTGATGCTAATACTGCCTTTGTGTTATGTGATGATGATGACTATGGATTAGTGACAAATTAAAGGAAGGTGGATGAGTAAGGTGTTGGGCCAAAATGTAATAGTTGCTATAATTGTCTATAATTGTCTGGAACTCTGCTGGAGGATTGAAACACATTTATTCCAAAAGATATTCCTTCATTTGGGGTTTTGCTGATGGTGGTAGACTGTTTGTCCATGTAGTTAGTGTGAAGGCCAGAACTTATTATTCATACCATTTTCATGTTCTTCGAACCATTCAGTGAACCCCTTATGTCTTCTATGGATGCATCTGGTTTGGTTTCTCTACTCATTTATTCAGTTTTTTTCTTTAATTTGTCATCTGCCTGTATATTACAATAGATACGTTTAGGAAAATCTAAGTAGCATCAACTTAACTGATGATGTTGAATATACCATGATATATGAGAACACCCTGTTTCTTATCTCTCTTTGGATCTTTACAAAACTCAAGATAACCTCTCGCTTCTAGATCTTCTCAACTGACAAAAGCGTGGTAAATATGTGTTTCCTGCAGCAGACATGTAGCTTATTAGCAAGGCAAACAGCACAGTTGCAGGTTCAGTTGGGGTAGTTTTTTTTTTTTTTGCCAACTTCTCTAATTTTTGTCACATTGTCATACGTTATGGTATTACAAGATGCAAAGAGTGGTTAAAGTCTGGTTGTCCTCCTCTTTGCACAGGAACGGACGCTGGAGGTCAGAATGGAAATTTACCGTCTCCCCCTCCTCCACTCAAGTGGCAGGAATCATGAAAATCCAGGTATTTGGTTCAATTCTTCCACTTTTTAAAGAGACACACACGTGTGTGTGTGTGTGTGTGTGTGTGTGTGTGTGTGTGTGTGTGTGTGTGTGTGTGTGTGTGTGTGTGTGTGTGTGTGTGTGTGTGTGTGTGTGTGTGTGTGTGTGTGTGTGTGTGTGTGTGTGTGTGTGTGTGTGTGTGTGTGTTAATTTCATTCACTATATAGTCCACTATAAAAACCCACAATGCACAGCTAAGTTGAGTGTACATACGATGTACCCTTCATTTTACTACTGTATACCACAATGCAATGCGGTCGTGTTTTCCCGGAGGAGGAGAAGAAGCAGAAGCACCCTGCGAAAACTGAAAAGGAAAAATGGAGCATGCTTTAATTTTTAAACAGTGGAACTGTAACATGCAGCATGCATACAACCTTTTTACTATCCTCGGTTAGGATGCTCGGTTTGTTTCAGGAACGTATAAGAGGTATTTTTGTTTACATGATGCTGGGCGCGCACGCTTCCGTCACACAAATATATAGTTCACTATTTAATAAACACTATATGGAATAGTGAATGAGGGAATGGTTTCAAAGTGTGTGTGTTCAGATTCCATACATGCTTTAGTATCAAGTGTTTAACACATCGTAGGTCCACACCTACAGTAACTCACAAAAATGAGTGCACCCCCTCACCTTTTTGTAAATATTTCATTATATCTTTTCATGGGACAACAGTGAAGAAATTGCACGTTGCTACAATGTAAAGTATTAAGTGTACAGCTTGTATAACAGTGTAAATGTGCTGTCCCCTCAAAATAAATCAACACAGCCATTAATGTCTAAACCGCTGGCAACAAAAGTGAGTACACCCCTAAGTGAAAATGTCCAAATTGGGCCCAATTAGCCATTTTCCTTCCCTGATGTCATGTGAGTCGTTAGTGTTATAAGGTCTCAGGTGTGAAGAATGGGGAGCAGGTGTGTTAAATCTGGTGTTATCGCTCTCACACTCTCTCATACTGGTCACTGGAAGTTCAACATGGCACCTCATGGCAAAGAATTCTCTGAGGATCTGAAAAAAAAAACTATTGTTGCTCTACATAAAGATGGCCTAGGCTATAAGAAGATTGACAACACGCTTAAACTGAGCTGCAGCACGGTGGCCAAGACCATACGGCGGTTTAACAGGACAGGTTCCACTCAGAACAGACCTCGCCATGGTCGACCAAAGAAGTTGAGTGTGCGTGCTAGGCGTCATATCAAGAGGTTGTTTTTGGGAAATAGACGTACCAGTGCTGCCAGCACTGCTGCCGAGGTTGAAGGGGGGGGTCAGACCATATGCCGCAGACTGCATCACATTGGTCTGCGTGGCTGTCGTCCCAGAAGGAAGCCTCTTCTAAAGATGATGCACAAGAAAACCCGCAAACAGTTTGCTGAAGACAAGCAGACTAAGGACATGGATTACTGGAACCATGTCCTGTGGTCTGATGAGACCAAGATAAACTTATTTGGTTCAGATGGTGTCAAGTGTGTGTGGCGGCAACCATGTGAGTACAAAGAAGTGTGTCTTGCCTACAGTCAAGCATGGTGGTGGGAGTGGCTGCATGAGTGCTGCCGGCACTAGGGAGCTACAGTTCATTGAGGGAACCATGAATGCCAACATTTAGTGTGACATCTTAGGAGACTGGGCCGCAGGGCAGTATTCCAACATAACGACCCCAAATACACTTTCAAGACTACCACTGCCTTGCTGATGGACTGGCCAAGCATGTCTCCAGACCTAAACCCCATTGAGCATCTGTGGGGCATCCTCAAACAGAAGGTGGAGGAGCGCAAGGTCTCTAACATCCACTAGCTCCGTGATGTCGTCATGGAGGAGTGGAAGAGGATTCCAGTGGCAACCTGTGAAGCTCTGGTGAACTCCATGCCCAAAGAGGGTTAAGGAGGTGCTGGAAAATAACTGTGGCCAAACAAAATATTGACACTTTGGGCCCAATTGGGACATTTTCACTTAGGGGTGTACTCACTTTTGTTGCTGGCGGTTTAGACATTAATGGCTGTGTGTTGAGTTATTTTGAGGGCACAGAACATTTACACTGTTATACAAGCTGTACAATCACTACATTACATTGTAGCAACGTCATTTCTTCAGTGTTGTCCCATGAAAAGATATAATGAAATCTTTACAAAAAGGTGAGGGGTGCACTCACTTTTGTAAGATACTGTAGATTAAAAAAAAAAGCTTGTTCATTTTGGTTAATTTAGGATCATTTGTCACACTTTTTACACATTTCCGGGGGTTACTAGTACCTAATTGGCCAGTCTGTTTGTCACCTTGATATTATTGCTTTAGTATCTTCTGGAGTTTTTTTTTTTTTTTTTTAATAGACCTCTTGGGATTTCGTTGGCACCCACACCACTTGTATTGCTCCTTTTCTACATTTCATTTTATTGTTTTAGATTTGCAGAATGAGTTTTATGTACCCAATAAAGAGAAACTAAGACTTTAATTGTTCCAGGTCCATTACTATGAAGATGGCAACGTTCAGCTGGTGAGCCACAAAGAGGTCCAGGAGTCCATGTCAGTTTCTGTGAGTATAACTGAACACTTTTTTTTTTTTTTTTTTTTTTTTTTTTTTTTTTGTACGTGCACCCAGACAGAGGAGGAAATGTGACGTGCTGTGACCAGAGCTCAAACTACAGAGACCCTGACCTCAAATATAGGCTACAGCAGTCAGCAAATTCCATTCAAGTCATCTCAGAGATGACTGATAACATCTCAGATATTGAACATATTCTTACTATTAGTTTTGTTCATTCATGGTGATTGTACGTCTATAATCCAATCCATCCCAATTCTGATTTTACATCAAAATGCTTTTTTTTTTTCTTTTTTTTTAAATAATTGTGCCTTGTCATCTTTTAGAGTGAGGCTTCAACTGCAAAGGAGTTTGTTAAGATCATGGAGGCTGCAGAGAACGACTATCAGGTACGTAAAGATGAAAATCGGATTCTGTGAAATATGTGGATAACAGGCTGGTTGTTGCGGGAAAATACATTGACATACATGAAAAGGATTAAAGGTTCCCACTCTTTCACACACTGAAACTTTGTTTTACTGATTTATTGATCGGAAGTTTTTGTACGACGTGCAGTTGGCTAAAAGTGAGACCTCTTGAAGAGCTCATGTTGTACTCCTGTCAGGATCAAATATCATTTTTAGTTTCACACTTAAAACATCAAGTTTTTAGTCTAAGACGACTTGAAGCTGAGTCATACTAAGGAATTTGGATGTTGTATTTAGAGGAATGTGCACGTTCATGGCCAGCCATTCATTTGAAGGAAAAAAATGGATACATAAATTGTGATATTTTTTAATCTTATCTGAAAACCAAACCAAAAAGTTATTAAAGTGCTCATATTATGCTCATTTTCAGGTTCATAATTGTATTTAGGTTATATCAGAATAGGTTTACATGGTTTAATTTTTAGCACATTGCTGTGGCTCCTCTTTTCACCCTGTGTGTTGAGCTTTCTGTTTTAGCTACAGAGGGACATCTCACTTCTGTTCCATCTTTGTTGGAAATCACACAGCTAGGTAAGGACTACTAGCCAGTCAGAAGCAGAGTATGAGGGCATGCTATGCTAGCAGCTAGGCGAGCATTATAACGTGTTGCATACAATACATGACACACGTTTGTCTCTGAAGTAAAGGCTGGACTACAATAGAGCTGTTTGGAGCAGTTAGTGAACAGTGTTTTCTGTTGGAGATGGTAAGTCCCTTTGGGGTGGACTTTGGGCTTTTTCACTTTGTAAACCTATAATGTGCACAAAAAAGAGACACAATAAAGGGAAGGGAAAACTCCAAAAAGCATAATATGAGCACTTTAATGTTTTAGTTCATCATGGTTTCCATGTTGATCACACAACAACCAGAATTTTCACTTGAAATTATAATTAAAATGCATTTAAATGATTTCTTAAATCTGTTTTACTGATTATAATTCTCAACCTTCCTCTCTACATCTTTGTATGATTCCTTCCAGACGGCCATCAACGAGAATTACCAGACCATGTCGGACACTACCTTCAAAGCCTTACGCCGCCAGCTTCCTGTGACGCGCACCAAAATCGATTGGAACAAGATCCTGAGCTACAAGATTGGCAAGGAGATGCAGAATGCTTAAAAACCACGAAGAACATAACAGACATCGCCCTCCCCCTCCCCAACAACGTTGCATGACTGGATAGTTGTATCGTCTTTGTACAGAAATTAGAGAAACTGGGACAAAGAAAGGTTTTTGGTCTCACAGCCAGATGTCACGTTACACATTGGATGTCTACTTTTATTGATGTTATTTTGTTTTTATACAGACACTGTTAACTCCTCTGTATATTGTATCTATGATATGACGATAATCACATTTGGAGAGAGATAACTTGAGGAAATATTAACAAGACATAGGAAAAGGGGGCGAACACTTGTATGCAAAAACATCCTTATAAAATACAATATCACGTGTGCAATATTTATTGTTAGTGAGACCACGCCTTTTTATTTGACCTGCTGAAAAACGGTTTGAATTTGCGGTGATGATGGTGAAACAAATTAATTTTTGGGAGAATTTTGTCTGCATTTACAAAAGAGCTCTGATATTTTGGCTGTGAAGAATGACTCCCTTCACTTCACGGTTAATGTCCCGATACAGTCAATGGAAAGGGAAAAAAAAACTTTTGTTCATTGAATGGTATCTTTGGCACAAACATTCACCACTGTCAGCCTCTCAATGTTCTTGTTCCCTCATTTTGGTACTTCCCTCACAGTTTGTCCTGTATGTGAGAGATCTCAAGCTCGCAGCGCTCCTGGCTAAATTGCCTTTTTGACTTGATATCGTCTGAACTCTCACTCAACGCAGTGAGTTCTGTGACCACTTAACAAGCTTAATTAACAAGTCATCAGTCGCTAAGTAATGTGCATAATGTCCAATTTACAATAAAATCAAAACTTATCACATTCTCCTCCAGTGCTTATTTTTATTTAAAAAATAAAACAGAACCTGACTGTATTATATAACAAGGCACATTGTAATATATATACCTGTATGAAACATCCTGTCTGTCAGTTTGGTGATTTATTTCCATGAGATTAATTGTAATTCAGTCACAATTATGTTGCATTAAATGACAAATTTTCTATTTACTGACTCACTCATAATTTCTGATACCCTTATGATGCAGAAATGAAAAAAAAAAAAAAAATCAAGGTGTAATATAAAACACTTTAAGTTAGGTTTATTTTACTGAATTTTGTCCAAAAAAACTCCCGCAGATTAACTTTAGTTCGATATGACTCCACAGACTCATAAGTCGTCTGTGTACTCTCAATCCTTAGATGTTGTACAGTCTCTCATTGCGCTAATATCAATGAAGGGCCGGTTTGGGGTTTTATTAAAGATTAAGACATTTTAAAGGCATTATAGTGCCATTGCTTTTAAAATAAGTGATGGCATTAGTTGTTGTATCATGAATCCAACTGATGAAATACCAAAACAATTCATTACTGTGGTATGACATGTTTTGACGTGACACGGCACTCTTTATCTGCAATAGCAAACATTTTTTTGATTCATCATTGAGGTTTATTAAAATATTTCCCCTGTGTGACGAAGAAGAGGGTCAGCAGGTGTTGGTCTGCTGTTAACTCTAAAGTACAGAAAAACAACGCATGCGCAGTAGGAGATGACAGTAACACTGACAGTTGATCACTCGCTCGTTTCGCAATCTTAACCTACGTGCATTTATGTATTTTTCGCTTATTATATAGCAAAAAGATATCATCATTATTATTATTATTATTATTATTATATGATCCGTGTTGAGTGGCTGCATATTGAACTTGCCTTGACAGGAAAGTCAGCGACATCTTGAGGCGGCGGGAGCTAACTGTCCAGGTTAGCGAGCCGGTGGCTAACTGGTAACTGTGAAGCTAACGTTAGCTAGCCAGCCCCGTTTGCAGACACGTCTACACACACTGTCCGCTGCTGCTGGATACTAGACACATGTTGAACTGGTGGTGGAAGAAATGCTAGCTACGAATAAGGATTTAACTGGCTTTCGCACGTACAGAAATTGAGGTAAGCTCATACACACGTTGCTTTAACGATTCCCTAGACGCTGCCATTCACTAGTGCCTCCTCTTTAAAAAAAAAAAGTTTGTTTTATGTTTTGCAAACGTTAGCCAAATATTGTTAGCAGTTAGCTAGCAGGATCAGTGGCTACCATTTAGCCAAGTTTAAATGGAAATCCTCATGCGTTGCAAACGTGCGTCGCTAATGTGAAATGCACAGTGGAGCATCAATAAGATGTTCCGAGCTACCCTGTGATTAGTTTTCCTTGCCAAGCACCATAAGCCAACTCAAGAGAGCAGAGCGTTGTATTGTTTTTAACGGTCTCCATCATGAGTCAATGCAATATCTCTTATCTGGTATACTACAGAGTTTACAATGTCAACCGTGTCCCGGTGTAATTACTTCATGCTGTCGGTTTGCCAAGTTTTCTCAGTTCTAACCGGAGAGTAACTCCCTCTATAGGGTAGCATTTTTAAGCAACCTTTAACAAAAATATAAGCCCTTACTTAGATCCCAAGTTTACCACTGCTTGTTAGCCTTGTGGACCTCAAGTGTTTACCACTGCTGGGCATTCAATGTCGGCTCAGTGGTCTAGTTGGCATTATGTGTCGCCTTGCTCTCACAGCAGCAAGTGATGAGTCTCCTGTGACTGTGTGGTGCTGAGCAGCAGATGGAAGAATGTGCTCTTTCAGAAAGCCAGTTGGCTCGAACTAGAGAGGACAGGAGAGCACACATAGGCTACTTGAGGAGTTTTAATGGTAGTGTATGTATGTGTTGGAACTGAACAGTCAGAACCAAAAGCATACACTAGGCGTTGGAGGTTTATGTGTCAGGTTTAATGTGGCATTCGTGCTGCTGACTCTCACCGTGTCCCTTCTTGCACAGGAAAAATGTTGATGTACAGTGTGTATACTGCCAGCGCCTTCTGAATTGGCAGTTTGACAAACAACAGACCTTCTACATAAGTCTGGGAGAGCATGGGAGATGATTTATTATTTTTTTTAATAATTTCTATACCTTCAAAAGTTACTAGAAATTGCTCTAAACCTGCTGAGTTCTTGAGTTATGATTATATTACCTACCCTTTTAACACCATACACCCTTATTATCATTAGCCATTTCCAAGCAATAGAAGTCTTTGCAGGAAAAACATACAATTTCTATGCCCTGGAATTATAATAACCCTTATTATGTTGTGTATTACTTCTTGATTATGGCTAAAATTGTACTTTTTTTAATTTGGTAAAAATTGTGACTACTCTTATCACAGTTATTCTTTATTTATTTTTTATTTTTTTTTAAATCCTTACCCCTAAACCGTGCTTATGGCATCCTATAAAATAATCTTAATTCTGTCAACCAGGCAGGGACTGACATTACTTTCTGCTGAGTATATAATAGATAGATATAATAGATGTGGGGCAAAACATCAGCTGATCACCCAATACACAGGCTGAAAAGTTTCAGAGTTAGTTATATGTGAATGTCTTGATTAAATCTGTTGTCAAACCTTTCAAATACTACGTATTACTAAAATATTCCTCCTTCAGTTTACGGTAAATTGAAAACTTCATCCATTGTAGTCGTAAGTTTGAAATGAATAATGAGGTATTTTAGATGGTAGAAATGTCTTTTGAGAGGCCAATTTTCTGGTGAGTCAAAATGTAAATTGTTGACACTATGTACAACAACATCCCTTTTTCATAATCAAATGAACCCTTGGTTACTGCTGTGCTGATATGCCCCATTTTGCATTTCTGAACTGTGTAATGTGTATGTAGATTAGGATGGACGAATACGTGTTATTAGATATACTGCGATATTTCCATGTTGCCACATCATTAGAGCAAATGGAGTTTTCGACCTTGGCTGTGTATAGTTTCAGCATTTGCAACCCAAATCAGCTTTGACTAATGGTGTGCAGGTAATCACTTTCTGCTGCAAATGTTACTGCCGATAACTTCATAGTGAAATGCTGGGTGGAACTGAAAAGCCACAGCTACGTCTGGACCCTGTCGCTGCTGACATTATGTTACAGATCTTAAACTGAGAGTAACGTGTTACATTCATGACATACTTTCACTTCCTCTTCCTCATTAACGGCAGTATATATTCCAGTTTTCTTTTCTTCGTTCCCCTTTACTTGATTTACAAACTGCGGGATCCCCCCCTCAACACTATTAGCTGTTTATTACGTCAGCCCCTTTCTCCTAACTTGCCTCCTCCATTTTTAATTAAGTTAGTGGTTTCTTGCTTTTCCCAGAATGACTTTTGGCATCCCCCAGATAACTTGCCTGGTCCTGTTGCAGGTATACACACCTTAGGTGGCAATAGCTTTAATAACAGCAGGAGAGAGACCTCTTGTAATTATTATCTTCCTGTGTGGTTGTTGAACATCAGTGTAAAACGTTTTTTGATGAGGTCCACAGGGAGACTGAGCCCTGAGGACAACATTTGACATTGATGAATTACTCACTAACTTCAGTCAAATTACAATGGAAGAGCGCTGTTCATTGATAACAGTTTAGCGTTTAACGCCACAGTTCCCCCCTAGGCTCGTCACAAAGCTTAAGGACCTGGGATCAAACACCTCACTGTGCATGTGGATTCTTGACTGCCTGACAGTCAGGATGATGGTGTGCGGACACACCTCGTCCACCCTCTTTCTTAAAGCTAAGAATTACTCCCATCTAGCGTTGAGATCATATATCGCAATCAACTCTGTCTCGTCACGCAGTATTTCAGCTACGGTAGCCTTCACGCTTCAAAAAGCAAAGGTGTACAAAAGGTCCTCTATCAGCCGTGGTTGTTGAAGTTCATGGATGAGTTCATGTCGGAGAGTGGGGCTACGCACGCTTCACACCACGAGCGAGCACGCGCGCCACCTGACGGAAAGGAGAAAGAAAAGGAGACTACAGCGTCCAAAGCAGCTCCAATGTTCACTCTTTTTCTCTCGCTCTTTTCAATATCCGTTTTCTTTTTCTGGGTGAAGAAGAAGACTCCTGTTCCTGAAATTTGGATTTTGAATACGTGTGGTCCTCCATGTTTCCTTCTTCAAACTTGGCGTAGCCGACGATACCATAGACTGTATATAAGAATGGACCAACAGATCCCGTTGCTCTGGACGGAGACCAGTGAAGGCCCTAAGAAGCAGTTTTCCAGTGAGCGCTGAGCGTTACTGCGCAGCCTCCAACTGAGCTTGAAGACGTAGATGTGACGTGAGCAACCTGTCTGAAAGTTGTAAGTCTTCTGGTAGCTGTGCCAAGAGGAATCTCAATCATTCCCAATCTTGCAGAGAAGGAGAGCGTAGGTATATGTAAGGAGATAACATAGACACATGCTAATTATTGCTAACTAAAATGCTAGTTAACATTAGTAATTAAACAGCTAATGTAAGTCGAAACTGCCTGCGAGCTTCTCCTGTACTATACAGTAATTCCTCTACTATGTGACAGTAAGTCGCGTGGTTACGACACAATCGTTAGCCTATTTTTACAAAAACCTCTACTACGGAGCCATAACGTGAGGTACAAGGTAATGGAGCCTTTTATACATTGGTGTGTTTCTTTAGAAATAAACAATGGACAAATAAAGTCTTTAAACGCTTCAGATGTAAAGTTATTCGCTGTCAAGACGACGTCAAAATGAATGGCAGTCAATGGAATGCTAACGTCGGGTGATCGCTTTGTAGCATCAAAATAGCGCCATAGGAGATTCGCGGTCCGAGGGGAAGCTTACCCCCTTGGACGATACCCATTAGCAGCAGCTGTGAGTCGAAAACGTGAAAAGGCGGAGCAGTACAGCCTGTATGTCCCTTACCGGCTAACGTATTTCAAGATGGCGCATCCTTCTGGAGCGTCTACCCCAGTTCATGCAAGCGCAAATGTAAAGTTCCAAGCCAAGGAATACTTGGAATTGATGGTGGTGGTCAATATTCATGAAAAAGGACAAGTTTGTGAAGGGCAATACAGATTCTGATAATGAACAACTACAAACGTTACACACTGGAGCTTTAACACCGGAGCACCCCAGGGCTGTGTTTTGAGTCCCCTGCTGCAGCGGTGTCAAAAGGGCCAGTCTGGAAAATAAGAATCGCATCAAGGGCCAGACATGTAAAGTTTATTAGCATGCTTTTATTTAAGAGACAAGTCAAATATCTTTGACTGTCTTATAATGTCTTCTCACATACAGTTTGGTCAACATAAAGTCCTAAAAAAAGTTCCATAGCCATCATAGAAATAAAGCACCAAAAAAAGGTCGAACAAAGCGAGAAAAACATCAAAAGAAGGGCCAAAACCGTTTAAAAAGCGACAAAAAGTAGGTGGGCCAAAATGTATTGGTATCCTAAAGTGATATGCGGGCCGGATCAAAGTCTGTGAGGGGCCGGGTTTGGTCCGCGAGCCTTGAGTTTGACACGTGCCCTGCTGTACTTCCTGTACACACACCACTGTGTAGCCACTTTCAACTCCAACAACATTGTCTAGTTTGTCGACGACATAGCTGTGGCGGGATTGATCACAGACAGCAAACGTAGAGGACCTGACCCGCTGGTGTCATGGCAACAAACTACTCATGGATGTCAGCAAGACTAAAGAGATGATGGTGGGATTTTGGAAGAAGCAGGGAAGGACCTAACACCCTTCTTAATATCAACGGGTCTCGGTGAAGAGGGTGGATGGCTTCAAGTACCCTGGTGTCCACAACCCAGAGGGTCTGGCCTGGGCGCCGCATACTGGCTCAGTGGTGAGAAAGGCTAGAAGTGCAAAAAGATTCCAACATTGTCAGTCTGGGATGGGTCAGTGAAGCTTCTATATAAAGAACATGATCATCACAAGGAACGGGCTTTCAAAAATACACAAATAACCCAGGAAACTAGAGGCATACTTTTTTGACATGTCACAGTGCAGTATGACAACTATTTCCACACTGACCTAAGTGTTACAATCCAATCCCAAATCAAGGTGCAGTACAAACGTCTAAAAACGAAAAGAACATCAGGAAACCCTCTGAGTTAGCTTGAGAGATCCAGTATGACACACACAGAGAGACACAGCACATATTCACCACAAAGCCAGATCAGACTGGTCAGGAGCCTTTATTTAGAACCTATGCACTGCTTTGGTAACATGATCTCAGCCAGAAATGTTTGCCCTACCTTCGACAGGCCAGGCTGCCCTGCCCTGCCTGGAAGAAAAAAAAAAAAGTCATAATGAAACTCTGTTTTTCATCCACTTTCTGTCTGCATTCAATCATCTGTACCCATTGAGAACATCCACATCAGAAAGCCTGGATCACCCTTTAGACATTTGCACCTTGAAGCACCCAAAGTGGTAATTCAAGGCAAACACTCCAAAGCCCTCACAGCTGGCTCCCTAATATCTGACCCACCATGCCTGTGAGGGCTCTAGCCAAGTGAGTGAGAAGGCCGAAGAATGCTGTGTAGGCACCCTGACTGTACGGAATGTCAAAGACACTCTGCTGGTTAAGTTCAGTGATGAGGTGAATCCAGGTAAAAGCCTGTGTAAATGTTCTTCCCTCACTAAATCTGAAGCAGTTGTGAAAGAGGAGATAAATAAGGATAAGCTTGGAGACTTAGAAACTTATAAGGGTTTATTTTCTTTTTAAGCTTGGCCAAAGTTTAGATGTAGAAGACTGATCTCACTAAGTGGCGAATGTATGACACGCCAATTTGTATGCCACTTTGGCGCATTATTAAGACGCATAATCGTTTTTTTTTAGCGTGTTTATCAATGCCGTTTGGCCTCCATTGACCTACATTACATGTGAATTATCGCTGTAGCGAGTAGTATGAAAGGATGGGTGGCGGATGGGTAAAACACAGGGCTTTCACACACGAGAGCCGGGATCGCATCCCACGTTTTGCGTTTATCAACCGCTATTTTATTTTTATTTTTTTTAATAAAGCCTTCCCCAATGTTCTTTTCCTAAACCCAACCGTTTATTGTTTTCCTAAGGGTGTGACGTTGGTCACCGTCGTGGTTTTGTCGTTTTTTTTAGTGTCACTAAAGCCTTTCCCAATGTTCTTTCCCTAAACCACACACGGCGACGCCACGTGGTGTGTATGGCGGTTTAGGGCGGTATGTATGTTTACATCTGCTGTATACAGCGTAGACATACACGTGGATAGCTCAAAATGCGTACAGATAACACGCCATTTGGCTTTAGGAAAGTGGCGTGTATGTTTACGCAAAGACACGATGACATGTTGGATGTAGACTGTGCAAAAGGGGCTGTAGCTAAGTAAGTGGAATATTTCTTATAGTTGGTACCAGTAAATGGAAACAGACCAGCTAATTTGATTTTGTTTTCCTTAAAATTGAATTTGCCTTGTGAAATAGACCAACTCATCAACAATGGCCACAATGCAGTCAACAAGTATTTTTAAGCAGTAGATTTTGGTCGTATAAGCAGTTCAAGAAACTAGCCTCTGTCTGCAGGACATAGTTGTTTTTTTATTAGAACAGGTGAGACTTCCAGAAGATAAGATACAGAAGATGATGACTTGCTACCAAATTGGCCAGCAGCGTACATCTTACACTTACCATTCACAGAAACATTTGTGGTTGTGGCAATGTCTTTCACAGTTTTTAAGTTACAGTTTTGACAAAGAAGCCGGGGATTGGCTGTTCTGTACCTGAAAATGAAATAATGAAAGCATAACCTTTTGTAGTCCCGCTACAGCAGAATACTGACTTCAGGTGATGGCCCTAGTAACCAATAGGAAAACAAACTCTGCACAATGGTTGGTTACATCATGCCAAATAGATTAGTTAATCAGACAAAGTAAACAGCCACAGCCAGGTGGTTCACCACCCTGTCTTCCTCATCCTGGTTTTCTACTTTGCATACAAAGACAGTTTGATAAATTACCTTTCCAGTTGCCTGTATTTAAATGCATATGCACGATTCTCCAGATTTGACTGCCTGCACCTATTTGAATCAATGCAAAAACTATGACAAAAATGAACCTGGCTAAAACCCAGACACAGTCTGCTTGAAGCACTCATCAGGTAAGTTGTTACATTTATCACAATTAGGACCAGTTAAGTTTTCTAATAGATTACATCTTTTGACTTGTATTTTCTGTGCTGTGGCTGGTTGTTTTACACTTTCTGTTTGCTGCAGGTACTGTGTCAATCCTCTGTCAAACTTCGTCTCGTAGTCACAATATAGGACATTGTAAAGGCCTTTTGGTGTATGTAATTTCACGTCTATCTGTAGGGAAATTCTACTACACTTCTAGTCCAGAATGGTTGGCATTCCCTCGGGCTCTATGCACTTTAACCTGAGCAACGCTGCAGTGCAATATACTGGTCCAGTACATCACAAGTCTTTTGATTCAAAAGTGGCCTCTCTTTTTACTACAATATGTTCATAGTAGAACAGAGGGAATATACAGAGGGAAAAGGGAAGGGTAAATTATACCGTTTAAAATAGCAAAATACAGCACAACAACATTTACTCAAGAAAAAAATCAGTTAGTAGTAGTTAGATAGTATCGCAACAGGCAGAGAAAAGTATTTTTGACTGCGAGTGTGAGCATCAAAACTCTAGTTGTGCAAGTGGAACTGGTTAGTAGCAGCAGGGAAGCACTAGTTGTACTGGACACTCCCAGGTGTGAATGGGTGTAAGGACACACATTACAAAATCAATTTTGGCATGTCGTCAGAGGCTGTTGACTAACAGTGCTTTGCGCATGTGCCAGTCTGTTCACCGCCACTGGAGGTTGGACCGTCTATGCCAGAAGGTGGAGTTTGGGCATGTGGTGAAAGAACACAACACAAGCTCTGGCTGTGCTGAACGTTGCAGCCAATAAACCACTGAAGAAGAGAATTTTCTCTTTCCCGTGTGAGTCTGAAGCAGGACACTGCTGGAAAAAACAGATGATGTGCTTTGGCAAATGTGTCTACGCTAGAGATTTAAAAGAAATTAATCCATCCTTCCTGCATTATCCACCCTGACTGCTTAGCTTTGCCTGGACCTTTTCAGATTACAAAGAAATAACTGAAGAAGAAGTGACCGCCCACTGCCCCTGTCTCTTAAGTTTTTTTTTTTTTTTCTTTGTGCATTCACTTCAGTGGGTTTCTGTCTTTGGAGCCATTTATTGATGGTGCAGGAAATGTTTGGTCAGGCCCGACATACACTTATGCAATTCAAAAAAAAAAAAAAAAAAAAAAAAAGCACACAAATCACATTTCTACAAACGACATTGGTTTCAGTTGTAATAGTAAATTTGATCTAGTTTTTGTTTATTGTTCTGACATTCATATCAAAATGTCTCTGAATCAGACCAGTAGACTGTAATTAATTTGATTTCATTGGTTGGCCATGCATCAGTGGACTAGTAATGGCAGCTCTGGGTGGCTGGAGAAACCCAGTTCCCCATTTTGACCAGTTGGTGTCAGCAGTGGCAGCCCCGGCGTTCCTGACCCAGTTAGCTGAGTGATGCCGCTGCGTTTGAGTTGTGACCCAGTAGAGGTAATCAAAGCCTCACCGACCTTCCTTTTGTGAGTCTGGTAAGGCAAACGGAGAGGGGGTGGGTGGGTGGGTGGGGGGGGGTTCTCTTGTTTGGTTCTCAAAAAGCTGCCAATCCCTGCTGTTGTCTGCATAGAGGATGTGGTGGCCACAGTTCTTTTCTTATTTTTATTTTTTTACACCAGCTGGCTTTGAGTGCTGTACATTCGTTCTCATCACATCAGGAAATGACCACCATTTAAATGCTAAATCTGACCACCACCAGCAAATATGCTTCTGACTGGGCCGTTTGTCAACTCTCCACAGAAACGTTTTTCAGGGGGGGAGGGGGGGAACCAACCAACCAACCAGCCATGATTTTGAGATCCTGACCTTTTCCTAAAATCTATAAATGCTAAACAGACTGGTGAATTTTAGGAGGCGCGAGACACAAAATGGCTGTTCTTCTTCCCTTATTCTTTCTTGGAATATGTTCAACATGTGTACCCACTTATTATCGTTTCTTTAAAAGGTCTGTGATTGATGCTAAAGAGTGCTCAGTCTTTGGAACAAAAGTCAGAGACGGGATGAGACGTAGGCTAACTAATAACACACCGGCTAGACAGCAAACGTGAACGTGGAACAGTTTGGTTCTTTGTGATGTTCCGATTTTTTTTTTTTTGTCTCTCATCTCATTATAAACAGACTATAAACATCCAGTCTTGTTGATTAGCTCAGCGTGGTCTTCTCTAAAAGACTGACCTTCTCCTACCTCCTACCTCCTACCTCCCTTTTATCCTTCTCCTTTTTCCCCCTCGCCAAAGGATGGCCACACTCCTCTCACGCTTATTTTCAGTTGCCTAGCAACCAGGAGGAGATGCTTTTTTCGGGGTGGTACTTAGGGATGGAAGCGGGGGCGGGGTGAGGAATAAATGTCTCATGATTGCAGTTCCACCGAAGAGAGGGGGTGAAGAGCACTGTTTTAAGTAAAGAATTCATTCAACGACTGCCTTGTTCCATTACTCAGTGTCTAACTCGATTAGCACCCCAATTCACCTGGGCTTCAATGCTGTCATGGCGATGGGTTTGCATCCTAATTATCGGCGTGGCAGTGAGAGCAGGGCCAGTGCCAGTGCCAGTGTGTGTAACTAACTGTAGGTCATGTGTGACTCAAACACGCTTTGACTGACGAGAAAGAGGCTGAAGTTGACAGTGAGGGGCTCTTCACTCGGTCTCTTCAGTCTTTTTTTTTTTTTTTTTTTTTTTAAATGCTTGCTCTTCGTTCTGTAGCATTTCATTACAGATCTAGAGGTCCAACGATGAATCGAATCGATTAGTTGTCAACTATTAAATTAATTGCCAACTATTTTGATATCAATTAATCGTTTGAGTAATTTTTTTAATTGAAAAATATAAGATTTCTCTGATTCCAGCTTGTTAAATGTGACTACCTTCTAGTTTCTTCTCTCCTCTGGGACAGTAAACTGAATATCTTTGAGTTTTGGACAAACTGATCCACATTTTTCACCATGTTTTGACATTTTTATAGATCAGACAACTAATCGACTAATCGAGAAAATAATCGACGGATTAATCGACTATGAAAATAATCGTTAGTTGCAGCCCGATACAGATCCCACAATTGTTTTATGCAACAAATGCAATAAACATACAAGGAATAGGCTATTGGGTAGAGCTGGGCGACATGGAGAAAATCAGATATCGCGGTATTCCTGACTGAATACCTCGATGTCGATATTGTGATGATGTTGTAGGCTTGACAATTGTTGGTTTAACAAAATGTTTTCACAATTAGATTTTAGATAAATAATCATCAATAATGTGGCTATAATGACAAAGTGGGTAAAGGCAAATAATAAAACCGCTATAACAGTCTGGTAAGTGAAGAAAATTACATTAATTTACTGTAATGCAGCCTTTAAAACCTAGAAAAAGACAACCCTTATGCCATATCCCGATATTATGATTTTCAAAATCGAAGACGATATCTAGTCTCATATCTAGATATCAATATAATATTGACATATTGCCCAGCCCTACTATTGGGTTTACATTGATGCAGGATACTTGATTCCTCTTGTCAAAAAAGAACTGTCAAAATTGTGTGGTGGTGTTGCGTGTTCAAGTCTCTGAATACTCTGAATTGGAAAGCACACTGTGTACTGCCAGATGTCCGATTTAGTTTATTCAGTTACTAAATAAGTTTAGATCAGAACAAGATTTCTATCGACATGTGCTGTTTTGGGGGGGGCTTGTTCAGACTTTATATTTATGAATTGAATAAAGTAATTTGAAGAGAACTGAGCACAGGTTGTTACTGCATGTGTTTTCCTCAGTGAAGCATGTGATGTTATGGCCGAAGATGCATTGACAAGTACTGTAGCAGCAGTACAAACATAGAGTAACACATTTTAGTGAATTGTTCAGTGGATCAGTAGCTGGATTTTGCATGTAGGGAATGTCCCGAGCCGATCCTAAGGATTGCTTTCAGTGCCAATTCTGACATATTTCAATGGATCGTATCGGCTAAAACAAAGAGGATCAAAATCTGATCCTTTCTTTACTGTACTCTACTGTGTTTTGTCCACCTCAGCCTGCTAGTGTTGCAGCACGCTTTCCTTAATGACAGCTGGCTCTATACTGCAAGCATTTTGTTCCAGTGATGCAAGTAAATGCGGAAAAATATATTCACAATGTTTGCTTGCACCGTGATTGACTCTCGTGATTGAAGCTCAGACCGTAGTGAATCTGTTATCTTTGCAGGGTTCAATATTAACTTTTTCATCCACCAGCCAAATGGCTAATGAATGGTCACATGTTACCAGCCACTCAATAGATTACCTTTTTGTTTTCTTGGCTGGTGAGTGAAGCGAATCTACTAAGCAATGGTGCTAATTTTGAACCCTGCGTTTCCTCTCGTTTCCAAAAAACATTGGGATCATACCGCTACCAATCAGGGGCAGAAATTGTGAAAAGCTGACATGAGAGTAGATCATCACACCGAATGATATTACAGATGGCAGTGTTATCACACAGATCCAAGTTCACCACCTCCTCATCTCTCAACGGAGTGTTTGAGAGAGATCCCCCTCGTGTCATTAACATGACCCCAGGAGACATGTTTGGTAAGGATGGAGGCAGTGCACTGCAACAAATATTAACCTTATCAAGTCTTAAAATCTTAAAAACTGCCAGGTGGAGGAGATAGTTGCACTTGCTTCCAATTAGGGCTGGGCACTAAATCGATATTTTATCGACATCGATATATTTTGGATATTGTTATATTGTGATATGACACAAGTGTTGTCTTTTCCTGGTTTTGAAGGCTGCATTACAGTAAAGTGATGTCACTTTCTGAATTGACCAGACTTACCCACCTAATCATTGTATCCACATTATTGGTGGTTGTTTATCAAATCTCTCATTGTGTTAATATTTTGTTAAAGCACCAATAGTCAAACCCTACAATGTTGCCGCAATATCGACATCGATGTATTTGGTCACAAATATCGTGATATTTGATTTTTTCCCTCCCCATATCGCCCAGCTCTACTTCCAATTCAGTTCCACTTTCAGAGCACTTTTTTTTTTATAGCAGCGTACAAAACATTCAGCCAGCAGCATCTCACTTTTAGCCGCCACAGACCGTCACCCTCGCTGTTGAAAATGCCAAACGTTGCTGGCGGCAGATCGCATCAGCTGTCACTAATTAATGTCAATTCTGTGAGTAACTTGATGGCCAGCCAAAATGAAACTAGTCTGTTTGGTTAAAGTTCTCTCTGCAAGCCGCTCCCTGTCCTCCCCAAAGACCATGTGTGAGGGAGGACCTCCATTGGGCATTGTTTGGATTTTAACGATTCTGATTCCAATTGCGATTCTTCCTTTAGATTCCGGTTCTTATCGATTCTCGATTCCAGTTCTTTGAGGGGTGGAACTGAAACGGGTCACGTGCCTATTTCACAAATAAGAGGAAAGTTTTATTTTGATTCAATGGTGGGTTGCAGTTTGACGGGGCTTTTTCAACGTAAAATAAAGCCACACCAGAGTGCTGCTTACTGTGCTCCATGGCTGCAACACAACAAGTGCCTGGCCGCTATGGAAACCAGAACTTGCGAATGTTAAATTTGGAACCCATGATCAGATTTGAAACCAAATCCTCCAAACAATTCCAATAAAGAAACGATTCCACTGGAATCGTACTTTTTGAAACGATTCCAAGTAGGAATCAGTTCTCGATGCCCAGCCCTCCTCCAGAGTGATACGACTTCTCTCTATCTGATTGCGTCACATCAATTTCAGAAGCCACATTCTCCCTGTTAATATTGCATTCATATCGTATCAATAATTCAGTTTTATGAATTTAAGATTTTTGGCCCAGGACCTTTTTTAATGTTTGGATCGAGTAACTCATGGAGAATATGGTGTGTTAGATTAAGTAGGCCACAGCTTTTTATTTCAATATTTCAGAAACACAGTCAGGGTTTCGCCCAGAAAAGTTGTTGAGCCCGATGGCAAGTGTCTTTTATTTTATTATTATTATTTTTTTCAACGAGGGCCCGGCTTGGGCCAGTCACAGACTGATGGCAGCATCGATGTAGAGCCCGATAGTTTCTGTGATAACAAAATCATGGACGGAATCGTGAAATTGCGAAAAAAATAAATAAAAAGACAGATTCCATAGGGCCATCGGTGAAAACACTAATATTTAGACATTTAAGTTATTATAAATATTGGCAGATAACCAATATTAAAGGACTCTCATCAGGGACATCTATAATTTACACATTTGAAATAGTCGGTCGGACGAACACGTTTTGCAGTGTAGCACGAGTAGAGAAGGGGTCTCTTGGCTGTACTTGAAGGACAAAGACGTGGGGAGACGAGGAGGAGGGCGGCCGGGTATGAGACACAAAAGGACCGAGGCCTCCATCCGTACATGCTCCTCTATACAGCAGTAATCCACATGCTAGCTGGGTTCACCCCATTCTCAGTGGGGGGGCCACGAGGACGTCTGGCTGACCTCCCATCTATTAGGTTAGCAGGCTGTTGGAAAGACTCACCACTGTACCCATTCGTATGCTCAAAGCAGGCCCAGTGTTCGCCACTGCTGCACAGTTACTGGGTTATGCGTGCACTTTACTACATTAAAAAGGCTCCATACTCCAGTCTTCATCCAAATTTTATAGTATGCATCAATAATGAGACTTATCACTGGCAGCATGTTCGCTACACGCACATCAGGGCGTCCATGCATCCTGAACGAGGCAGCAAAAACGTTTAGTCATTTAGATGTAGAGCTCTGAAAAGGATTCAGATGTCTTGAATGCAGCGGCCATGATACATGCCATGATTTGTGTGCAGTAATATAGCCGCGATGATTATTCAATTATTAGTGTGGATTACTAGTGTCGATACGCAGAAAATAAATCAACTATTTTGATACGTTTTAGTCATTTTTTTTTTAAAGCAAAAATGCCAAACATTCTCTGGTTCCAGCAATGTAATGATTTGCCGATTGTCTTCGTCGTATGTGACAATAAATTGAATGTCTTATGATTTTTAGACTGCTAGTCAGGAAAAAAAACAAGCAAATTGAAGACATTATGATGGCATTTGGGAAATTGTGAATGCCATTGTTTTAACTATTATTTAACCTTTTATAGACTGAATGATTAATCACGAACATGATCAGATTAATCGAAAAAAAGCCCTACATACTAGTTTCATTAATCAGCGCTAGGAGGAAATATCGCTCCGGATATCCGTCCCCTTCCGCTATCTCCACTGTCTATTTTGTAAGGGCACCGTTTCTTCATCTGGGGCTTAGGATGGTTGTGATTGGTTTGACCATTGTGTTGACTTCGGGTCACATTGGCCCGTTTTAAATTTTTGTTTTATATCAGAAAATATTGGACGTAGAAATAAGCGCTGAAAATGTGTAGAAGAAAAATTTAAAAATTTAAAATGTTGGAAAAAGCAAAAACAAATTGTGAAAAAAGGCATCACAAATGTCAGAAAAAAAAGTGTTGTTTTCAAGGTTGAAGAATAGATAAGCGGTGTCTCGCGAGGTCTGTCTACATTGCCAGACTTAAAGAGGTGAATGACGACACCATAATAGCCATTTTACAGACGCCGCAGCCAAGCTGGCGTGCACCATCGTGACGTCAAAAATGACGTAGATCTTCTGGTGCGCCCGGATTTATAGTGCGCGAGCAGAGGTCGCGCACCACTCTTCTTTTTTTTTTTTTTCAGCGGCGCGCGACAAAGCAGAAACAGGAAGCATGAACGAGCTCCTGGACAACCGGATGCCAGGACTCTCAGAGTGACTGCAAGTCTCTCTTGTAAACTTACTGGGTTAAGATGAGTTCTTTTATGGCGAATGAAAGGCCAAGTAGGTCATCAAATCAAATTGAAGCATTGACGTCAATGCTGCTGCCAGTTCTGCCGTTGTTTACCTTTTTCTTCTTCTTCTAGTCCATAGAAATAGCAAAGTCGGTAGCCTTTCCTCATTAGCGCCACCTCTGTTCAGGAGAAATAGTTACGGCGGTTCCATGACATCACATTTGCGCGCGCTAGCTGGGCTGCGGCTACTGTATAATGCCCTTAAGTGTTTTACTTCCAGTTGATATATGCTTGTTCACTCTTAAGTTTAACACAATCAGATACCAGTTGCAAAATGGCAATACAAATATATTTTGTATTTGAGATTTTGCATCTTACATCCATACAACGTTCAATTTCTTTGTTTCTACTTCAACTTCATTTAACTTTAGGCCTACTTGGTCAGAAATAGCTTCCTTCATTATTTTGGTTGGATATTTTGCTTTGCAGTTGGCGGAGGGGTCAAAGAATTTAGCTCTCTGGAACCTGCAGATACTAGAGCATGCCACTTCCTCCATTATTCTGTTTGCGTCACATGGATGGAAACATTGAAATGCACCACGGTAAATGTGATGCATTTTGCCTCCATGTGGTATTACAAGATTTAAATGTTGCCATCTGGCACACTTTTTTTTTTTACAGTACCAGTCAAAAGTTTGGACACGCTTTCCCATTCAAGTGAATGAGAAAGCGTGTCCAAACGTTTTCCTGGTACTGTATATATCAATTTAGTCATTTTAAAACAAGGATTCAATTCAAAAGATTCAATTGTTCTCTTATCTAATAAATGCCTGTATTATTGTTGAATGGAAATTAAAAACATATAGCAGAGCGTGGATGTGATATGATATAATATGACATGTGATTTGATCTTTTTTTTTATAAAGGGTTATACACGTTATGTTTATGCAGGTTTGATTGACAATGTTGTAAATGGCAACAGAAAAGTTTGTTGCTTGACGTGTGTGTGTGTGTGTGTGTGTGTGTGTGTGTGTGTGTGTGTGTGTGTGTGTGTGTGTGTGTGTGTGTGTGTGTGTGTGTGTGTGTGTGTGTGTGTGTGTGTGTGTGTGTGTGTGTGTGTGTGTGTGTGTTTTAACAGCAGGTAAAACGCACAGCAGTCTCCAGTGCTCTGCTTCATACTTCAATTTCAATTTGTCGAACTAACAGACTGCAGCCCCCTGCCCCCCTCGTTGCTCCTTCCAGTGTGTGTGTGTGTGTGTGTGTGTGTCCTGTTGTGTCTCGGTGGGCTTTTTTTTCTCTTTTTCTTTTTTTTTTTTTAGCTCCAGAGTAGACAAACCATTTTGATTGGCCTGTTTCCCACTCTTTTTCTCCAGTGTCCCTCAGCCCCAGCTGCCTACCTCCTCCCCCTCTGTATGTCTTTATCTGCACCCCCCTCTTCTCTGTCATGCCCTTCTTTCTCTTTTTCATTAATTCCCTCTCTTTTACCACCTTTGTTTTCACCTCCTTGTTTCTTCCCTTACCACCAATTCCCCTTTCTCACATCTTTCCAGTTTTCTTGCCCTCCTTCCTTTTATTCACCGCTTTGCTGCTGCCCTTCCAGTCTCTCCTTCTCTACTCTCGCACTCACCTTTCCTACTCTCTTTCCCTCCCTTATTCTCCCTTATTCTCCTCGTTTCTTTCCCCTTCTCCCTTCTTGCCTCCCTCCCTTTCTCTCGCAGTAGTCAGTCTTTTTACAGCTCTCCCTCTCCCCCTCTCTTCTGACGTCACTCTGTTTGCATAGCTATTGTCATATAGCGGAGCGGCAGTGGCAGAAGCTCTTCGCCACATTTTTGGTTTTTCAACCCCCGCTTCTCTCTCCCCTCTTCCCAGGAAAAGCCTCTCTCTCTCTCTCTCTCTCTCTCTCTCTCTCTCTCTCTCTCTCTCTCTCTCTCTCTCTCTTTCTCTCTCTCTCTCTCCGTCAGTAAATACTAATACTACAGTGGAATGAAAAGTGAGAGAGTGATGGAGAGGAGAGGATGAGGAGGAGGATATAGACTGCAGAAAGAGGAGAAATGCGATAGCTAGCCACAACCGCATCTCCGTGTCTGGATTTGACCACAGTTTGCCTTGGCTGTGAAGGATTTCGGCTTGCTTTTATTTTATATTTATCGATTCATTGTTTTCATTTTTCCACAAGTCCTCTTTGTTTTTTTTGCGGCCGGACTAACTGAGCGTGTGGAGGAGGGCTTTCAAAGCCGCGACGGATAGCAGAGTCGGGGGCATCTGGCCGTCTGGGAGGCAGCGACGGCCGGCTGGCTGCATTGTGTTGCTTTGATGACCCCCGCTGTGTAGCTGCCTGCTCATCAACCCCCCCCCCCCCCCCCCTCCCTCCCCCCCCTCTCTCTCGCTCTCTCCTCTCTCACCCTCCCCTTTCTTTCTCCTCTCTTTCCTCCTTCACCTCCTCCTCCTCCTCCTCCTCCTCTCTCTCCATCACAGCTCCCGGCCCAGCCATGTTCGGCACAGAGTCCTCATGTAAGTACCACCAACACCCTCCCGCCTCCTCTGTGTTTGTCCATGTTTATGTATCTTTTTATGTGTATGTGTGTGTTTCATCAGAGGGAAAGGAGGAAAAGGAAATGGCTAGGTTTCTTCTATTCCTGCATCCCTCCTCCTCTCTTCTTCCTGTTTTGCCTCCATGGTTGCTGGTGGCCGATTGCATGGGGAGAAATCTGGGACCTACCATTTTAGCACAGAGGGTCGGCACTACAAGCTAGCTGGTCACGCTGAGCTTACCGCCTGCCTTGCGTTCTCTCACTTTTAGCCGTGCTGTGTGTCGCCGTGTGTATATGCAATCTCCTGTCTGTATGTATTTCAGTCCTCTTGAGTGTAATGGCGTGCCGGTTGAATGCTGTTGTTTAAGCGCGTGTGTGTGTGTGTGTGTGTGTGTGTGTGTGTGTGTGTGTGTGTGTGTGTGTGTGTGTGTGTGTGTGTGTGTGTGTGTGTGTGTGAGCATGTCAGAAGATGGATGCTTTCGCCTGAGTTGCATTGTTTCCAGAAGCATCAGCCTCCCCTGTCTTCTTTCTCCAGCTCAGTCAGATTGCTGTAACGTGTAAGCGTAGCAGTCTCCATCCACTGATGCTACCGAAGCTAACGTAATATACTGCTGTTGTGTGTATGTATGTGTGCACATGTGGGTCTCTGGGCAATGTGCAGCTCCTAACCTCCCCCAGAAGAGTCAGTGTTGATCTGTAGGTGGGCCGACGTTGCCAGGCAAATCACTCCCCACCCCCCCCACCCCCGTACCCCACCCTCTCACGAAAAACCTTTAACTTTAATCAATGATGCCTCAGTCCTCCCGCTACTCAATGCTTCAAGGAAGTCCAAGCTGATCTAATTGATTCTTTAATGGCTGCACAGTCCGAGCCAAAAGTAACTTGTTTTGTGACGTCAGACTAGAGCTAGCATGCGTACCGGCTGTATCCCAGACTCTGGTGTGTTCTTGCATCCTGGCTGGTCCAGTGATGGAAAGCTGTCATGCGCCACTTCGCCTCTGGGCAGAAGTCTTTGTTTATGAAACGTACAGCTAATTGGATGACACCGTGGAGTATTCATGTAAGGGCAGTCTGGTACAGAGCACAGCTTTCATTTCACCAAAACCTGGCTGAGGTTGTCTTGTCCTTGAGGTCTGAGCTTCTGAATTCTGGCCAAAATCTGAGGTCATTTGAGGGTCAAACATAATGCTTTCACTAGGTCAGTTTGTCCTCAGGGTTTTTTTAGCTTGCTTGGTCCGTTTGAAAGATTATCAAGTAGACATTATAATGCCAACTTTTGGAAAGATCCTTACTTTTTGAGTGTTTAATTGTAGGGATTACGTTATGTTATAAGTTGTCTCTCTTTAGTAATAAAAGTAAAGAATAAATGATTCCAAATTAGAAGGGAAGTGTGTGGGCCGAGCTCTCCCAAATTTCTCTTAATGCTTAAATTTGCTTAGATGTTTAAAACCCCCACTTGATATTAGATATAGAAGAAGACTGAATACCATAATAAAAGATAGGAATGATAATAAAGTAGCTTATTAATTCATGCAATTTTTCTCCTAAAGCATTAAAAAAAAGAGTAGAGCCCATTCTCTTTGTTTCACCTACGAATTGTGCAGTAATTTCTACCTATGTGTTCATAAAGTATTTTTTTCAAAGATGTGAAGTTTATAGACGTATAGTTGTTAATGGGCACATCAGCTGTAGCAAAGGTGAAATCTGTTATTTACGGAGCCCCCCTGGTCCCACTTTGTAAAAAAAATTAATTATAACTATCTCGTGGCCTCAGGATACTATCTCGAGGCCACGAGTCACTATCTTGAGGCCACGAGATAGTTATAATTAATTTCTTTGACAAAGTGGGACCAGGGGGGCTCCGTAGTTATTTGGCGGTTTGTATTGGCCACCCTGCTGCTGGTAAACTGCTCTCCCATGTTGGCATAGGGCTGTAAGTTTCTCCATTTTGTCACGTGTGTAGTTTGATACAGGTATTAGTGCTGGGCGGTATGACCAACAATTTGTATCACTTTATTTTTTAAGATTTTGGCGGTTTCACGATATATCTCGGTATTTTCTTTCTTTTGCTTGACTGTGTAGGTTTATAATGGCTTATTCTACTGTCAGGAGTACGTAGCATTTAAAAACATTTCAAAGTCATCATGTTTACTGAAAGCTTTGATTACTAAATGGTTTGCTTGGCTCCACAATATTATACAATAACGTTATATGGAGGGGAATGCACGAAAAAGTTACAGAATATAAACTATTTTTATTGTGCAAACTGCAAAGTAGTAATATAAACTCAAATAAATACACATACTGTACATACCAACAACTTTAACATTGCTTTCTTTTCAAAACAAAATAGTTGTAACTTAAGATAGTTGCATAAACACTACCTTGACCACAGGTAATGTTATGTTGTGGTAGAAAAGCGAGGGACTGAACGTAGCTCCTCTGTCAGCTTGTTTCGGTGTTGTTTGAATAACGTTAGTTTGGCGGAAGAATTTCGGCGAGGCAAGACATCTTGCTGTAAATTAATGTTTTAGTCATTGCTCTGAACTCATCTTTCTCGGCGGTCTGTAGTGGGACCCTAGGTGGATTGGTATTGCGTTGAGGTGACGGGTCTTAACGTTAGCACGACGAGTAATGTTAGCACGACCAGTAACGTTAGCGCAACAACAGTGGCTAAATTATGTCGGATTTTTTAAAAACCAAAAACTTCGGCTCCTTTCTTGTGCATGCGTTGTTCAGCTGTATCTCTGGTCTTTCTTTATCCTTTATCTTTCTTCTCTGTTCTTGAATGTGCTGTAGCGACCGGAGCTTCTCCCAGCTTAGTCTATAGCCGCCATGTTCCACTTCCGGGATTGCTCCGTTGCCGCCGGAAATTCCGCCGTTACCTTAGGCTTTCTTTGAATTCTAAACTCTGGTGGATTTATGAGGACTATGGTTGACTCCTCCTCAGATCTCTGCAGGGTAAATCCGGACATCTCTGTCCAATCTGAGTTTTCTGTTGCACGACTGAAACCACTTTTGAACGTACACATGTTCCACCAAAACAAGTTCATTCCCGAGGCTATTTTGCAGTGGCACCGCGGCTCCGTCCGGGGCTTAGCGCCGCCCATGACGATTCTGATTGGTTCAAAGAAATGCCAATTAACCAGAGCACATTTTTTTCCCATCCAGGAATGCTGTGTGGACTAGCCAGACCCTCTTTCGCAGCGCTGTGGAGGAAGGTCTGGCTAGTTATGCTACCTGGCTAGCTAGCAGCGATAATGTTACCCAGCATGCCATTTGGCGGTGTAAATTTGTACAGTAAATGTACAATTATTAGTGTTACAAATTGTTTGTTATAAATGTTGTGTGCTATGGTGTTTTATCCTGTTAAAGTGTGTTGGTTGAGGGTTATTAATTGTGGTGTTATAAGGTTACTACCATGAGGGAACGGTATGGTAAGCAGTTAACAGGGGTCCCTTGCTGTTTACCTCTGCAGTAGCGCTCTCTGCAGCAACATGCCGGTACTACGGTATATGAAAAATTCATATCATATGGGAAATTAATACCGGTATACGGTTTAAACCGGTATACCACCCAGCACTAATGCTAGAAAATCATAGCTGTGCAGTATTTTAAACTAAAATTAAACATTAGTGGGTGGTGCTGCACCAAGGCCACAGTGCACGCACAACATACAGAGAAGATAAATGAATGTGAACAGTTCACAGAATCTGATTTTATAAGAGTGTGCACGAGCGCAGTGTTTGTATTGCCTTTCAGAATATTACATTGAAGAAATAGGGAAAAGTAATTGCCTGTTCATGGCAAATGGTCACAAGCTATTAACAACTTTTTACAACTAAGCTTGTTGTCATGATTACTCCGCTCCATAGTAAACTTACTTGCTGGTTGTGGTGCTTTCTGTGTGACCACAACAATATACTCAACCACACGATTAACGTAGCGTATACAGTACACATTGCAGGTACAGTACACTATTATGTGAAACATAGTCAATCCCACAGTTGCTTGTTTCACATGGATCTCAGCTAGTGTGTGTTTATTTTTTTAGTTTCTTCTTTCCACTCAGCTATGTACACATTCATTTATAGCTTTTTTTTTTTTTGATTTCTCTTGCAAAAGACATAGACTCGGGCAAACGCATAATGCCCATTCAGCTCTGTAGGTTTAGGTTGTAATCTCACCGTCATTTGTTGAAACACTCAGAGGTAAGTGGAGCCTCTTTTTATAGACTATTTCATTGGAATTGCTTTGCTAGGAAACAGCTTGGGTCCCAGTTTATTTCCAAGAAGCACACACTGCATCAGCAAACACTGCAACAGGAAATTAACTTGGACAAATTTAGGATTTTTGTTTTGTTTGAGATGGTGAAATTGTGCCTTGAAATGGAACCCATCTTAAAGGTGATCTGTTATAGCATTTTCAGGTTCATACTTGTATTTTGTGTTTGTATTAGCTTTATTGTTTTTAAAAAAAACACAATTTTTCTCATACTGCCCATGGCTGCTGCACCTGTATTCACACTCTGTCTGAGACGCTCTGTTGGAGGGGTGCCTGTCTCTTTGAGCCCCCCTCCCGAAAAAGCCCAGTCTACTCTGATTGGCCAGCAGTCCACATCTAGCTCCTGTTGTTGTTGTTGTTGTTGTTGTTATTGTTGTTGTTGTCTCCGTACAGTCAGTGTCCAGCTTCAATGGAGTATACAGCAGGATTTTGTACCGTGAAAAATGCCAATAAAGGTTTATAAATATGACACAACCGGACACGTTTCAGCAGCAGTATGACCCGAAATTGGGGAGAAATTAACAACATTGGCAGCCAAGATTACAGATTTCCCTGGCGTTAGCACACATCTACTATATTTAGCAGTGGGCAGTAATAGAATATAGCAGCACTTTCTACCGCCAAAAATCACAGATAAAGTCTTCTGAACAAAATACTACCCAACCAGACATGTTGCAACAGTAATGTGACCCGAAATTGGGGAGGAATTAACAACACTGGCAGCCAAGATTACGTATTTCACTGGCGTTAGCATGCAGCTACATGCAGCAATGTTAACACCGCAGGAGCTTAAAAAAAATAAAAAATCACTGCCGTCCTGCCTGGCTGGAGCAGATGACCAATCATAGAAAGCCGGAGAAGGCCGGCTCAGTGTTGCGTGACAGAACAGTTTGAAATCTGAATGTTTTAGCTCAAGGGGATTTCTCTGAAATACGTTTGCCTCATTATTTGAAGCTCTGGCCAAGTTAACCATAAAAATCCAACATTATAACATTATAGATATGACAGAAAATACGGAAAACCATAATAGTTCACCTTTAAAGATTATTCTTGAAATGTATAACATTTTTCGTATGAGCTGCTCATCTCCTGCAATCTTCTGACTTACCTTATGTTTTGTTTTCATAGCATAAAAGGCTTTTAGCTTTTTATGATGTGCTCTTCCCTTGCAATGGTCTAAGTCAAAGATACTCTATTACTAAAGATAGAGCATTACACACTGTGCCAATGGTATGAAATGGTACACACTGTCACTTCCTCTCTCCTAAATGGGCGTGGCCTCATTTGAAAGTGTAGTGAATGTTGTGTGGATGGTTAAGTTATATTTGTCTTAATTTATTAATATTTTCTTTTGCTAACATCAGATATTTACACAGCTAAAAGTCATATTTAGCATTACGAACATTAGTTTTGTAAGGGCGTTCGCGAACGTTGAGCTGACGTTAGCTTCTCTGTGTTGCCAGATCTTGCGAGAGTTTGTTCCTGAGACTGAAACGGGTCTCAAACTAAGTTAATTTTCTCCTGATTTGTCCTTGTGAAAAATGCCATTTTAGTGTCAAAATGTTCACGAGATATGTGGCTTGTGAAGAATGGGTCAAATATTTACTTTGGTGACTTTGGGGCGAAAGAATCGCTCATAATCTGTGTTCACGTTTACTTCTCCCATTGGAATCAATACACTTAGGACCTGCCGCTAGTCTCCCAAAGTGGCGTGGCAGTGGCGAAGCCCACGTGACATGTACCTCATAGGTGTCAGATTTATGTATTTAATAAGCCAACTCTGGTACCAGGTATATCCAGATCGAGAGTAACAAAAACCTGGCAAGCGCTCACATCCTTGTTTGGAGTTCCCAACTACTGCTCAGCCTCACTCTCGAAGCACTTTAGATAGAATCATAGAATAGAATCATCTAAATAGCTAAAATGTAAAAGTATTTATATATTGTGTCATAGTATCCTGAAATAAGCCATAACTACATTCATTTTAGACATTAACGTAATTACTGTGAACGGTGGAGGAAATAATGGCTGCCTCTATCAACCCCTGTGCTGCATTTGACATTGCGATTCAGTGTTCAGGTTTGGTGGGAAATGTGCCGAATTGCTTTCTGGCACCAAACAGCGAGGACTCTGTTCTCCCCTTTCTCATTCTGGCAGATGGTGGAGGAAGCGAAAAGCCAGAAAAATCACTTCCAACGTGTTTATCCACTTCAGTACAGCGGAAGATAAAACGAATGCTAATCCTATTTGTTTGCTCTTGTTATTTCAAGTTATAAAAATGTATTCTACAATTACACGTAGGACAGTTTAATCTACACTTCAGCTACAAATAGCCTTATATATCTACTGATTATCCTCAATCAACAGACCCCTCCTTGTGTTGTTTTTTTTATGATTTTGATGGAATTAAACCTTACTTAAAAACAATAGGACAAATGTAAAGAAATATGTGGTACTTGCCAATTGATGCAGAAGTCCAAAAAACGCACCACACTGACTCTAATGTGAGCAGAAACATCATAAAAGGAACAAACTAGTGGCTAAATACAATTACCTTGTCACACACACATTTCTAGACATTATACCTCATCAGCTGTCACCTCCCTACCACCTCCCATCTCTTATTTCAACAAATCAATCCAACACAGGTGTGGGTACATGGCGACTGCATTCTATCTTGTCGACTCTCCTTTGGCCTGTGTGTTAGAGGATGTTATGAGGTAGGAATTTATGATTCAGTAGATGTACAATAAGTCTACACTTTATCAAAATGGAAGTCAGTACTTGCAGTTTCCTGGGTGGTATGAGATTTTGATTCCTGCCTGAAGCGGTATTGATTTTTTTCTTTTAAAGTCATTTCAACTTTATCATTAGTACACACTTCACAGTGACAGAAAGTGAGAGAGAGGGGAAGTGAAAACCTCAGGTTGGATTCAAACCAGTGACTTGTAGTTAAATGAAATGTGCCTCAGCCCATTAGTTCTGCAGCCTTGGGGCTATTGATTATCTGATGTCAAATTGTCTTAGAGGAACAGAGATCTTATTATCACTGATGGGAGCTGAAGGGGCCACCAGTGACCTACGGTGCCACTCCTTGTTCGTATTACTATAAGTTTAATACGTTCTTAGATGCTTAGATGGCTGGTGAGGGGATAGGAGCGATTAACACAGGAAAATGGGAGAGAGAGGGGGATGACATGAAGCAAAGGGCCACGGGTCGGAATTGAACCCGTGGTCGCTGCGGTAAGGACTGAGCCTTGGTACATGGGGCGCACGCTCTACCAGGTGAGTTACCAGGGTGCCCCTGCATGGCCAGTTTTAGAGTGTCAGTGTCTTTTGTAGCAGCAGTTCGGCATGGTGGATACTTGCAAAGACAGCCCTTTGATTTTTCTCGGTCGCCTTCCTCCACCCTCGCCTCTCTCAGATTGTCTAACTGTCTCCTGGCTCTTGGGGAAATTGTGAGTGATGTTTGAAAAAATATCAGTATGTGTGATGAATTTATAGAATCAGCCTGAACCACATTCATTTACTCCCATATCGTCTGATCCACTGCATTTATGGGCATTTTATACATTTGTATTAGGGAGCCAACAGTAGAAAGATTACAGGAAATTAAGGAGCAAAGACTATCAAAAGCCAGGGAAATACAAGTTTGCAGTGAGGTGAGCTGACGTAGCTGTATTAAAGTTGAATATAATGCAGGAATAACAGATGTCCTGCAACAAATGTCAGCTTTCAAGTCTGGTTCACCTTTAGCTCTGCTTTAAAAGCTACTACAAATATCTCCTCTAGCTCTATTATATACAAATAATCAATCAGAACGGTACATTGTTTTTTTCATATTAATTCTATATTAATCCATAATCATTGACATATGTCATTAATGCTGATCTATGCTGGTTTACATGACTTTCTGTGTTCCTGACATCAGAAGGGTTATATCAGTTACGTCATTGTGAATGTGGAATCATCTGGTGTGAGCATATTCACAGTTTGGACCCTAAATAATCTGTAATATGCACTGTTACATGTGTGATGTGGTGGAATTTCAAACTCAATGAGGATTTTGAAAGTCTTCTTGGGTGTCCCTGTTCCCCCAGCCTAAAATATAGTGATGCTTGTCCACATACTCTGGTGGAAACCTAAACACTACACTAACCAGGCTGTTTCTGTGTGAGATTATTGATAGATTGCCAACAGTATGCTTGCTGATAAGGATGAGTGCAGGGAAATGCAATTGGCAAATGGAGGTATGTTTGATTGTGGGAGGATTGCTTTAGGCCATACCTTATATCGCTCATGTCTCCAACATTGTGCAATTGCTATTTCATCAATGGCCATTATGCTCTTGCTTGTTGCCTAACAAGATCACATCTTTCAATGGAGGGATAAAGCACTGATGGGCTTTGAACTGTCTTGCTGAGGGTCTGTTGTATTTGTTTGTTGCCCTGTCTGTGCCCATGAGCAGGATAAGGTGCTTACTGAAAACGGCCATTTGATGAAAGCCAAACAGCACTCTGATGGCAATCAGTTGTCTCTGTTGCTATGGTAACCCATCTAAGAACAGCAAAACGGCAGAGTGATCAGGTTTCTGTGGTAACTGCTGACTTTTGCTATTTTTGTCTCTTGAGCTCATAGTGGCTGTAACTTGACCGAGCCAAAAACGAGGCTCATTTTTGATAAAATATTGTCAGTAAGGACTTTATCTTAAATCCCATGAAAGAGACACTGATGTATTCTTACGGATCATGACCTCTGATCTTTAAAACTCACCCAACAGATGCACGATCTGGAAACATCTCTCTATAGAGCTTGTACACTCAGTTTAGCATCCAATATTGAATTTTAAGGGAGGAAACGTAACGACTGCTGGGATTACAGTTTCATTCTGATTGATGGCACCCATACTAAAGACTTAAAGACTCTTGGTGCTGAATGGCATGTTATTGGAAAGTGTCCGCCAACGTATTGCTTATGCACATTTTTGTATTTAATGCCAAGTTAGAAAAAATGTTAAAACATTGTTTAATTTTGAGTTATCCGAGGCATAACTACAGCATACATTTCCATTTGCCTTTATTAAGTAATACTTGTACTAATATGATTTATCCACAAATATAAATAAATACTACATGGATAACTAAATTAATCGACACAAAATATGTGTAATATTTTAAATTAAAATATACCTGAGTTACTATTACTTTAGTTAACCACCTCAAGAAAGTGATTAGGACTGTTTATCTGCTGCTTAATAAGAGGATTATTTCTGCCAAAAGGCGTTCTTGAGCCATCAGTGTTGTGTTTGTCACTGTAAAAACAGTGCAGCGTCATAGGGCTCAATTAGTATTTATTTTAATAAATTTACTTGTTTTCATTTTTTGTTAGTACATTTTGATGGTGGTCTGTTGCCTTGATCAGTCATAGCTGTTCAGTTCAGTGCAGTAGAGCTGTCAGATTAAAATTTCATTTTTTTTATATTCGAATAATATTGGAATATTAAATGCTCAAATGCAGCCTGTTAGAAATATGCACCACACTACTCAGGATTGTGCATTGTCAATGCCACTTTAAGCATGTGGCTGTTGTTACACATTCTGTCCACTAGATGGACTTCCAACATCAGCCTGACCTTGAAGGGGACCTACGTCAATTGCATTTCTGGCACGCTGCTCTCTGTTTACATTATTTTCCACCACGCACACAGCGACAAACACAAATCAACAGAGAATTCTGTAATGAAACATTATCTAACAAGTGTAGTGAAGGCTAACGTTGTTCGCTTAGCACCTGACATCATGTTAGAAAGCACAGCCGAAACGATATGTCATAAACTAAGTAACAATAGTGTTAGCCACGATGCTAACAGCATTGATAACTAAGCCAAACGGTGCTGCCACTACTATTTTAGTAATTTATAAGCAACCTGTTTCTTGCAGATTGTCACGTTACTGAGAATACAGCTGTTAGAAGGTAATATATGAAGTCAAAGCTAACTCTGACAGCTGTAGGGCAGCTGACATTAAAGTGCTCATATTATGCTTTTTGGCTTTTTCCCTTTCCTTTATTGTGTTATATATCTTTTTTGTGCATGTTATAGGTTTACAAAGTGAAAAAACCCAAAGTCCACCCCAAAGGGACTTACCATCTCCAACAGAAAACACCGTTCACAAACTGCTCCAAACAGCTCTATTGTAGTCCAGCCTTTACTTCAGAGACAAACGTGGTCACTTTGTAACACACGTTATAATGATCGACTAGCTGCTAGCATGGCACGCCCTCATACTCTGCTTCTGACTGGCTAGTAGTCCTTACCTAGGTACTGTCGGGGCATGCCCTCATACTCTGCTTCTGACTGGCTAGTAGTCCTTACCTAGCTGACTAAAAATGTAAACCTATTCTGGTACAACCTCTAAATATAATTATGAACTTGAAAATGAGCATAATATGAGCACTTTAACTTTAGCTGTCTCCATGAAACTCCCATCTAAGCACCTATAACTCGCGACGCAGTTAGGAAACCAGAACGAGCCAACTATTGATAACACAAGCATTTTGGCTCAGTGGATGTCGATTTTTAAAGTCATGTTGAAACTATTTCCCATCCTTCTTCCGATTTCCAGCCGCAGCCTGTCACTCCCCCCTGTACATTACTCGGTACGTAGCGTTAGCTCACAATGCCATGTTTCTCACTCCCGTTATTGTTCATCAGACGTGACCTGAGAAAAGGGAGATTAGCTAACGTTAGCCAACCTATTTACAAAAAAAAATCACATTCCAATAGTAATTTCAGCATTCGAATAGTATTGATTTTTTTACTATTGGAATTATATTCAACTTTCGGTATTCGTTCCAACAGCCCAGTGCAGTAGGATTAAGTAAACCACAGGGTGTTTAGACAAGATCTCAACTATTTAATAGAAAAGTCTGGAAACGTGTTACATCATCTAAAGTCATTTTACTGGCATTCAAAATCTCCATATATGGATCTAAGGCTGGTTGTGAAACTACTCAGCAAACAGGACCAGCTCCCAGGCCATTTGCCGCTGCCATCCATAACTTCAGTGGTCCACAGCCCGTGCCAACAGTAACAGAGCTCAGACTCTTGAGTTTTAATGATCAGATGCTTGGCCAAAACCAGGGGAGGTGAGGTCATTCTGTTGCTCTTGAATTCAAGCTCTGCACGCTCACCCCACTTGCTCTGTATATTGCTATATATCTTTGAGCATACTTAAATATATTTTTCTTCTTTTTGGCACTCCACATATTAAGTATTGGACAACTGATTTTGGGATTTCTGTGGGGTTAAATCCCACCAGGGCCACAAATAACAAACACTCTGCTCTCGCTCATGTTCTGTGTGCCACTTTGGCTCAAATGAAATGGCATTACGTGCGTCGTCTTTAACATTCTGGATCCTTTTAGTTAAATATATTTTTTTTTCATTTGTTTTCTGTGTAATTGTTTGGTATTGCCATGTTCAAATTTAATAATTTAAAACAGAAAATGTTGAAATTGTAAATATTGCGACCTGTTTTTTGGCACCATCAGAATATTGGTATGGGCATTTATAAACACAAGAGTACTTGAGCTTATTGAGTTGAGATTCATGCCTGGTAGCTGTAAAATCCCTGCTTGTCTGGATGATAATATTCCCTACTAACATAAGTAAGTAATAGGCCTGACAGTAGCATTGATAAAAGATTAGAGAACTCAATGCGAGCAGTTACATAAACCAACAGAGTCCAGTGGAGTGTTGTTGATTAGTCAGATAAATTGGACCCTCCGCTGTGGATGGTCGAGGTGAGGAATGAAAACATCACTGTTCTTGGCATACTCCCTTAGCCATAATCATTATTTGTGCTTGGGCTACTGATGAGTGGGAGGGAGTTTTTGGGTAGCTTGCAGAATGAGTTTGAATATATATATATAACACTCGGGGCTGCGTTGTACGGACAGAATATTATTTGGCTGATACACTCCTGTCTGCTTGGAGAGCATTTAACGGTGGATTTAAGGGGCCGACCACTATGCTGGAGTTGCTACAAAAGGACAACTTGTGATTTAGAAACCTCTTCCTCCCTGATGAAACAAAGAAAACGTCTAATTTCTCAGTTGTGTAATTGTATTCAAATTATAGGTCTTCTAGAGAAGGATGAATATATTATGGAGGCCATAATTTGACAAGTCGCTACCCTAGAATAATAAGGCTCTAGCTGACATTTAGATAGATAGAACCTTATTATTCTGAGGTAGCGAAGTCTTTACCGTTCTTTTCAATCAGTCATCATGTTGGTGTTTGCGCTCTCCAAGCACTGCTGTTCAGCCGTTATTGTAGTAGCTGAACAACTGCCTGTTTGATTTCTAGTGCAGTTCTAAGTGTAAACACCTGGATTTAACACTCTTCGCTGGCACATGTTGGGATAATCTCACATTTGAAAGCCCAGTAATGACCAGCCTCACTATTAGGGCTGCTAGATATGAGGAAAATATGCGATAACGGTGTTGAATATCATGATAACGATATTACTAAAACCTATTACCGAAACCTATTAAAGTGTTCTGTAGTTCAGCATTTTTGCTGCTTTCAGTATTCTGCTAAAATACAACAAACTGCTTGTTGAATTTAAAACAAATGAAAGGAAATCATTTTCAACATTCTTTTATTGAACAAATTTGAACTGAATATAACAGGCACCACTAAAAAAAGAATTACATTTTAAAATGCAGTTTTTTGCCGATAGTGTCTTTTGCAATATGTCGCAGCCTTTCGCAATATGTTAATTGGCCAGTTGATATTGCGATGACGACATAGGCGCCGATTTATGTTTTCCTCCGTGGGTGCTCACGGGCGCACGCCCTTTTAAAAAAAAAAGTAGTTAAAAAATGTTTGTATTTCAGAACCTTAGGAAATGGACAGCGGCCGACACGAACACACACGCCTATCGACTCGATAATAATCTTTCACCTCAGGACAACGCCACTTCTCACAAATACAGATAGGATTGGAGATGAACACGTAACCGCGATCAGCTTCTGGGAAATTAATAATCAATTCCACCTGTCTAGTAGCTTAGGTACACTATGACAGACGCTCCACTTAGCACCAACTGCAATGTTTAATTTTAAATGAATGTAGCCTACTGGCAGTCTGGCACTGGGTGCTCAGTATTTTCCGTGGCTGCTCGAGCACCCACGGTATCGGCGCCTATGGATGACGATACAAAAAAGATATATTGTGCAGCCTTACTTACTATTATTTAGTATTCTTGAGCTTCTTTGTGCATCTTCAAGAAAGCACAGTGATAATTGCATAAGTTCAGCGGCAACCCGTAAAGGAAATCACTGCATTTGTCATCATCATGTTCAAACGCCAACATAGAACTGCAGCTAACCTTGTCAGCCATTTAATTTCCCCAGGCTCTCTTCCATCCTTCTTCTCTAGTAACTCAGCAAGCTGAAGAAAGAAAGAAAAGGCCTTGTGACCAGAAGGTCGCTGGATCTAATCATTGGATCGAGAGGGAAGTCCTGTGTCCGGTGAAAGAAAATGATAATATTTCACCCTCCCCTAACAACTGCTGCTGAGGGGCTCTAGAGCAAGGCACTTAACCCCCATTTACTCCATTAAATCTCATCAGTGGCCATCTGGACATTAACAGGCTGATGCTAGGAGAAAATACAAGTGTCCAAAAATCTGTCGCTTAACAACACTTTCTAGCTTTCTAGATGAATACAAACTATTTCCATTACAATAATCTCAGGACTGAAGGACTGAGCCTTGACTATCTGTAAATCTGCACTGAGGACACTCCTTCATCCGTTCTGCTGTAGGGTCATTTAGGGGTTGTCATGGTTACCTCTCCCCTTCATTAAAATCCATGTTATTGATTGGCTGGATTCAACTCCTATCTACAGACCCCACCACTCCCTCCCCCCCTCCTGTATTTACTCTGCTGAGTTACTAGAGGGAAAACTGGACAAAACTGGTTTACAATTGCGTTGGATTGCTGTCACTCACAGAGAGCAGCCAATCAAAAAACAAACAACCCCCCCCCCCCCCCCACACACACACACACACACACACACACACACACACACACACACACACTAATAAATGTGCCCAATGAAAGACGGCTAGCTGCTGCTTAGAATGCTGAATGTATGTGGACAGCCAGTGGAGAAACACAATCTTCATTTCTGGTTGCTTTCTCTGTTTTTTTTTTTTTTTGCCAAAGATATTTTTTACTTAAAAGGAGAAAAGACCTATTTGTGTGTGGCTCTAGTGGATGTTTCAGTGGAATGGAGGGTAAGTAATGGGATTTTGCTTCATTTGGTTTGCTGATGACACACTTTGTGTAGTCAGGAACTGTACGGTAGCTGTGTTTCTGATATTTTCCTTTGCTAATGGCCTTTGTATTGAGTACAACAGGTGGCCCTGTACATTTTGTATTGATATTCATGAAGTGGACGGTTTGCTCAGCGAGTGGCTGAAGGCCTGCTGGCTGTGTGTGCTTGCCTCTTTATGTCTTAGTTGTGTGTGTGTGTGTGTGTGTGTGTGTGTGTGTGTGTGTGTGTGTGTGTGTGTGTGTGTGTGTGTGTGTGTGTGTGTGTGTGTGTGTGTGTGTGTGTGTGTGTGTGTGAAGAATACACTAGCTGAAGCAGATATCTGTGTTTACATAGTGGCTTGTTGAGCCGAGCTAGATTAAGTCTGGGGTAGGGAGAGGGAATGTCTTTAATCTTTGTGTTTATTTTCTGTTGTCCCAAATGTTTGTTTTCTTCATTTACTTTTTGGTTTTGGAAAATAATTAAAAATCAAAGGTTGTTTGACAGATAGTGTCAGCCTTTGCAGCCTCCCGCACATCATTTGAGTTGTTGTTTGAAAGAAATACAGCCAGGGAACTGCCTTATCATCAGCCAGCAAGCAAAGCAAAGAAAACTAATACATCTTTTTCAGTTGCTTTATTGACATAAAAGAACAAATTATAATAATGCCAAAGAATCTTGGGCTCCACATGGCAATCTGTTTGTTGCATTTAATTTAGAATGCACAACTGATATTTAAAAATCAGAACAAAACAGTGAAAATAAATGACGAGAACACATCTTGGAGAACAGTTATGCTATTTTCTAGGTGCAAAATTAAATCTCCACAAATCAGTAGTATAAACAAAAAGACTTGCCTCTCAATTTGTAGCTAGCAAAGACAAAGTTACTGCACTTTCTGGCAGCATCAAAGGTCACATTGAGGACAAGATAAACATTTTGGAACATTTTTACTAATTCAGGATAATATTGTGAGTCAAATGCAAAGTAATATTTTAAATCAGTGACAACTTAACACAACCTATTTTCTCCTGGGAGTCAGTTTATATGTCAGTCTCTTCCAAGTGTGGATCTTGTAATTTAGGCAACCCTAAATACACAATCTCTCTTTGAACTCTTGTTTCTGCACATTAAGGGAAAAAGTACCAGTTGGGTTCTACATCCATTGTTTGGAAGTATTTCTACTGACACCAAAAATAGATTACCAGAATTTTTTAATGAGAGATTTAGAGTTTGAGTCTGTTATCTCTCTCTGTCCTTGGACGACACACTCTTTTTATTTCTCTCTGTATTTCCTTCTCATGTTCAAGATAAGTTTGAGGAGCCTAAAATTGAGCACCGCCGGTATTACAGCTAAGGGCGACTGGGGCTCAGAAGGTCTTCTTTTAATCACAAGGTTGGCGATTCAGTCTGCATGTAGATTCGAAGTGTCCTTGAGCATCACACTGAACCCCAAGTTCCTCCTGATGGCAGGCCATGCGCCTTGCATGGCGGCTCCGCCACCATTGGTGTATGAATGTGTGTGTGACTGGGTGAATGATGGGGAAATTGTAGTCTCACTTTGCCAGACCTATCTCTACATTGCTGTGAAGGAAGGTCTTGCAACAGGAGCATACACTCCTGCATAGGAGAAGAAGAAAAAAACTCTCTAGGGTTGTTTGCATTTCTTTATTTATTTTAATTTTATTTATTAGTTTATTTGTCAGGGACCATGCACAGTTCAAGCCCTGTACCAGAGTTAGCTATACAGCTAATTTACATCGGTGGTCCCTAAATGGACAATATAGACAATACTATCAAAACAGATAGAAACTTAACAACATATAACAAGCATTACATAACGTATAAACCAGTATACAAAAAATATATCATTTCCATGTTATAAAAAGATCAATGATCACATAGTTGATTCGCCTTTAGCCAAGTCTTTAAGGACATTTTAAAACTGCTGAGACTTGCACACCCTGCAAAACTAAAATCCACATACAATATTAAATGAAGTGAACTGTTCACACAGTAGAGTAACATGAGCTATATGAATTAGCTGGTTACATGGTTAAACATAATTTACTCTTACACACAAATACGCTTTCACAAAATATTTACACAATGAGCTTTTTTAATAAATAATCATCAGTAATGTTGATATAATGACTAAGTGGGGTAATAATAGAACAGTTACAACAGTCTGGTGTGTTCAGAAAATGACATCACTTTACTGCCTTTAAAACCAGGAAAAGACAACACTTATGCCACATTACGATATCCAAAATCTAAGATGATATCTAGTCTCATATCACGATATCGATATAATATCGATATATTGCCCAGCTCTATCGCCATGTGTGTTTTGTCCATAGCAAATCCCCGCCGCTGAACCCAGTTAACGTCCCAGTTACTGGCAATTTCCACTGGATGCGGAACATCTGTGGACCGGCTCCGCTGCGGAACAGCTCCGTGCTCCGTCGTCCGTCAATACCCACCAGGTCCGGATTTGTTGTGGCACGGCGGCGGCCATGACTGACAGCTGTAGTCACGAGGACCCACGAGATCTCGCAAATCCACGTAGAATAGAACCACAAAACCAACAACAGTTAGTTTCCATCCAGAGGAGTAGAGGGGAAACAACTCTGAGCTGTGTTTTCAAGGTGTAGTGCAGGGAAATATGATCCGCCGTGAGCACGATGTATTTTATTTTGAAAATTAACCGGATATTTATTTTGTTTCTGTGCTCGACTTCCTGTCCCACACTATCTGCCCTGTGCTGAATTGCTGCGGAGCTCTCCGGCGTCCGGCAAAAATAGAAGCTCTGCGTATCTGCTCCGGAGGGCTGCGGACTGACGGAGCTGGGACGGAGTCGGATCGCAGCCGTTCTGCAGTCTGTGGAAATACACACATTGACTTTAATGGAAACCTAATGACTCCGTTGACGTTCCGAAGACGTTCCGCAGACGTTCCGCAGGCATTCCGCATCCAGTGGAAATTGACGGATCAAGAGTAAATGCCGTAAACATATTCTTTGTAAATCTTTACAATCATTCCCCGAACGAACAAAGCAGGCCTTCCTTGTCGCACGATCCAAATTTTCTTCAAAACTAGCCAGCGTGTAACGTTGCTCAGAGGTTCCGGTTACTGGTGCTCGATGTGACCGGAGTTTAAAGTAAACACAAAGAGAGAGGAAAGTGAGGGACATCCGGAAAAGGAACCCTCGTCGATCCAGATTAGGAAAATTGTAAAGCGCGTCGCCTGATGAGGTAGAAAGGTGCTATATAAGTGCAGTCCATTTTCCATTTGCAATGATGGCTTTTGTTGTTGTTGTTGGTGGTGAACCAAAAAGCCTCACAATAATTACATCTAGGGTTGTGAGTAGCACTGGATAGTGAATGTGATCGATGTGTCAACGTTGTTCATGCAGCTGGTCGTTAAAGCCTGCCTGGTTTACATTGTTTGCACACAAACTTTTACTGTAGATACATGCATCTTACTAACCCTCACACAAACACAACCACACACGCATGTACAGTATAGAGGTGCAACGATGAATCGATTAGTTGTCAACTATTAAATTAATCGCCAACTATTTTGATAATCGATTAATCGTTTGAGTAATTTTTTTATTAAAAAAAATACGATTTCTCTGATTCCAGCTTATTAAATGTGAATATGTTCTAGTTTCTTCTCTCCTCTGTGACAGTAAACTGAATATCTTTGAGTTTTGGACAAAACAAGACATTTGAGGACGTCATCTTGTGCTTTGGGAAACACTGATCCACATTTTTCACCATGTTTTGACATTTTTATAGATCAAACAACTAATCGATTAATCGAGAAAATAATCAACAGATTAATCGACTATGAAAATAATCGTTAGTTGCAACCCTAGTACAGTACACCCAACAATGCAGAATCGAAATGTAGCTACTGCTGCTGTGACAGATGCTGGCTACACTCCGCCTTGCTCAAAGGTCAGCGGAGGTAGTTAGACCCTGACAGACTCTGCTAGCAGCCCCATCAGTCAGGGCCAGCCATGCTCCCTAATCGGCCCTGCCAGCAAAAATTTCAGGGATAAGCAGCCGAGTCGGAGTGACTTACAACTCGAGTTCGGATTCAGGTGGCCTGCAGGAGCTCCCAAACATGTTTTCTAGTGTTACTCACGCATTGCTTCTTTTAACCCAGCGCTCATTTGTCTATCTTAAAGTCTAATAAACTGTTAAGAAGCCATATGCACTTAGCAATCTCAAAACATGAAAACATAAACTGTCAAGTACTCAAATCTCACAAGTGAGTAAATGTAAATTCAGTAACTTGTTTGAACAGATGTAGTACAGCTGTTGATGGGCATGGTGAGATGAGCAGTCTTCAAATCCTGCCACTAATGCTGCAGGAGTTAGGTCTTGACTCGGACTTGGCCACTGTACACATTAACATTGATGTTCTTAAGGCAATTCTGCGTAGCTTTGGCTTTATGCTTTCATTGTCTTTCACTGTTTTGTCTCGAACGATCACTATTAAACGTTTAAGAGTGTTTGAGGGTGTTCACATCCAAAATGGATGGCCCCAAAAACGAGCAATAAGTGAAACTTCACTACAGGCCTGTGCGAGCTACACCATCAACATGTCTGCTGGTGTCTGTGGGTTGGAGACTTCAGGCAGCCAGTGACCGCAAAGGATTTTCAAATATTAAAAAACATTTGTGTTAACTTGTCCAATATATACGTAGTTGGCCATAAAATTAGGCATCTTCGTATAAAAATGGTCACAGTTCCATCTGATGTGGATGTCCTCAGTCTAATGGCGTTTTTCCATTACATGGTACCTGCTCGACTCGCCTCGACTCTACTTGCCTTTTTTGTACCTGGTACTAGCTAACAGGTACTTTTTAGTATCACCTCCGTCGAGGTTCCAAGCGAGCTGAGGCGATATCAAAAGGTGACGTGAAAACCTGCAGACTACTGATTGGCCGGAGAGAATCGTCACTTATCACTGCGTCATCATTGCTAGCGACAGATGGGGGTGTCCTGAACCCCCCCCCACCCCCACACACACACATTTTTAAATAGTTTAGCCAGCGGTGTTTGCTGCCTCCAGCTTCTTTTGAAACTAAATGTGTCTTCTGGCATACAGCCACATGCCGAGAATCAAAAACAACACACCTTCGACGTTCTTTGTGTGTGTGTTGCGTTAGGTCACGGCAGTTTCCTGCGGCGTCGCTATGACGACCAGCCACGCTCACATCATGCATGAGGAGGTACTAAATCTGCAATGGAAAATGGAGGACGGGGCAACGCGGTTGAGTAGAGCCGAGATGAGCTGGTACTAGCAGTGGGTAAGTGCCATTAGTGATTTAACTTGTTAGAGTTTAGGGCTGTAACTAAGGGTTATTTTCATTATCGATTAATCTGTCGATTAATTTCTCGATTGATCAGTTGTTTGGTCTATAAAATGACAGAATATTGTGAAAAATGTCGATCCGTTTTACAAAGCCCAAGATAACATCCTTAATTGTCTTTTCCATAACCCAGAGATATTCAGTTTACTGTTATAGAAGAGTAATTAAACTAGAAAATAATGACATTTAAAAAGCTGGAAATAAGAGAAGTTCAAACCAATGAATCAATTATGAAAATAGTTGCAGATTAATTAATAGTTGACAACTAATCAATTAATCAGTTAATTGTTGCAGCTAGAGTTGGTCAGCAGTTAATATTCTTTGTTAAATACTTTTGTTCCAACAACATTGTGGACTCTTGGAGATAAATGTTACTTTAAGTGATCTGTCAGTTTGACCTACTAGAGGCTGTTTGTAGGGCAGAATATGCCTCAGCCTTTTTAGACATATGGTGGTAGTAACATTAAAGCACAAGGGTTTTCATGAATACATAATGAAATAGACGTTTCATTTGTTCTCTTTTGTAGTTGAAGGACATAGACCTATGTGTGTGTCTGTGTGACTGTGCATTGATGAGAGTGATTGTATGTTTTGAATGTGTGCGTGTTCACGTGTCTCTCAGTGTGTTTTTATCATTCCGGTCAGGCCAGCAGTCTGCTGACTTCAGTAAAGGTCATATCTCCTGTTGTCTCCGCTGCCATTTAGTCCTCAGTCTGTCTGTTAGAATCTGTCCCTTCTAATCATCACATTATCCAACCACTGTTGGTGTTCTCTGGCTGCTTCCTTATAGGGCTGTGCAATTAACCTGAATTTTAATCGCAATTACGATTTTGGCTCCTTATGATCACAAAAACAGAATAAACGATTATTTTGCACATTATGTTTTGCAACTCTTGTCTTTCGTTCTGAATGAAAAGTATGAAGGGAAATTTCACAGTTTTAGGTGTTTTCATTGTTGATTTGTTTAATGTTTTCACTGTTTTTTTTTTTAAGTTCAATAATTTTAACATCTTTCCAAAAGTCAATGAGGAATCCTGTTAAATAACCGTGATTTTAATATTGACCATACATAATCATGATTATGATTTTTTTTTTTTTTTTTTTCCATAATCGAGCATTGAACTCATAGGAGTGGTATCAGCCAAGAAGGTAGAGAAGTGAACTTGTGCCATAAACAGGGTCACCAGTTTGAATATTGGCCAAGCAATCAACATCTGTGAATGACAACTAGTCTCTTCCCAATAAAAAATGGGTTTGGACATATGCAAGGCCAGTGCTGTTAGTCATATCAAGTTACAGTTCCAGCTTCTTAAATGTGGGATTTGTTGCTTTTCTGTGTGTTATATTAAAGTGCTCATATTATGCTTTTTGGCTTTTTCCCTTTCCTTTATTGTGTTATGTATCTTTTCTGTGCATGTTATAGGTTTACAAAGTGAAAAAGCCCAAAGTCCCCCCCAAAGGGACTTACCATCTCCAACAGAAAACACTGTTCACAAACTGCTCCAAACAGCTCTATTGTAGTCCAGCCTTTACTTCAGAGACAAACGTGGTCACTTTGTAACACACGTTATAATGCTCGCATAGCTTCTAATGTGGCACGCCCTCATACTCTGCTTCTGACTGGCTAGTAGTCCTTACGTAGGTACTGAGCATGTGCGACTCCCAACAAAGATGGAACAGCAGTGTGATGTCTCACTCTGTAGCTAAAACAGAGAACTCAACACACAGGGTGAAAAGAGGAGCCGCAGCAATGTGGAGTACAACAAAAATATGGTGTTTTTTGAAAATTAAACCATGTAAACCTATTTTGGGACAACCTCTAAATGCAATTATGAACCTGAAAATGAGCATAATATGAGCACTTTAATGTAAATTGATTATTTTTGGGGTGTTGTACAAGAGAAGCCATTCGAAGATGTTTCTTAAGGCTCTTGGAACGTGTGATGGGTATTATTCACCATTTTCTAGATTTAAAGATTAATTCAAAAATGATTGACAGATCAATAGATAATGAAAATAATTGTTAGTTGCAGCCTTACAGGCATTCCAGTGATTATCTCACCCAGAGAGAATTACACTGGGTGAGCAGATAGGGCTTAGGCCAGTATATTCAGTCAGAACTGCTTTTTGGATGGTCGAATAGCTCTGCAACTGCCCTCTCCCATATCTTTCTCACGTTGGATAAGGGTCCTCCCCACTTTCTGCAACCAACAATCCAACATTCACACCCACTTCATGCCATGGATTGTCCAGCTGTGCGGATGTAGAAAACTTACCGGGTTTTAACTTCTCTTTTTAGCTTCATTTCTGGCACTTTTGATGTGAACAATCGAGTGCAACACAATGAATGCCTTCCAGGAGAGACTGTCGGAAAATGTGTGCCGTTATCCAATGATATCGCATCTCTTTATTAAAGGTGTATTTTCCCTCCGCCTTTACGTGTGGCCATTTCTAACAACCATAAACATTTTTGTTTTCTAATGTGGTCGAACAAGCTAGTTCGGATCGAGTTTAATCCAAGATTTACTCGATGAGAACAGGACATATGGACCCACAGTCACTGTTTGAAACAGCTGTATAAATGTAAGGATATTCAGATGCAGAATGCAGATCTTTGTTGTGCAGAACCAAATAAAGGAAGGTTAAAAAGGAGTTGACTTAAGCTTGGCTAGCTGCAATCAGGGGGCTGATTTTAAAACACAAAAGCCACATTTGCTGCAAAATGTGAAAAGAGATAAAATTCCCTCTCCTCTCCTGCAATTTAAGTGTTCTAAGGTGCTTACGTTCGTAGTGGTATTGAGTCTTCTTTTCTTTTCAGTGGCTCAATTGAGTACATTTACATGCACATAATATTCAGTTTTTTGCCCTAATTCCGAAAAAGACGATATAGTCCGACTAAGCTGTTGACATGGCTAATGAAAGTGAGTATTCCACTAAGATTCCCGTTTAAATGTAGCTGTGAAAAACAGGATTTTTTTCAGAGTTCACCAGTGGCGGTGGACTTGTTGGACTGTGTGAACACAGCGTCTCTCTTTCATTTCTTCAACCAGCATCCTGAAAAGGTCGGCGTAGCGATGTTTGCGCGTATCCAAAAACCTGTTGATATCCAAGTCTTTGATAATGTTTAAATGTAGCTGTGCTTCTCTTTCTTATCGGGTCTGCAGCCCTGCAAACTGTTGGCTGGTTGGTTTGTGTACAGAAACCATAGCAACGCACAGAGCTGACCATAAGCCTGCGGTGAAAACCCCGATTGAGACGCATATTCCCAATGCGCTGTATACATGTCCAAACAGTGCCTCCAAAACCCGAATAATAGCGGAAAACGCTATATTCGGAAAAAGGCCTTATTCAGAATATCCAACCGGAATATGCTGTTTACATGACCTGTATCAAATTCGGAATATTGTCATATTTGGAATAATAGTGGAATATTGGTGTGCATGTAAACGTAATGAGTGATGATTGCTTCATTCGCTGCACACAAAGAGGAGATAGAAACATGTCTCAGTGACCTATGTAGTACATGGCACAAGTACAGCAAAATCACTTCTTTCTTCTACGTCTATCTATGTAGTGTAAAGTGCAAGACGAACCATCACAACACAATGAACATTACTTTGTCCTAGTGTCCATTTACCTTTTCCAGCTTAACACATCCTGTAAAAACATTCTGCTGACGTGATGGTCTCTCTGATCCACATTGCCATGAGACCTGAGCATTGTATTTGGCACCTGACTTCTCATTCCGTTCCTAAAGTTAATTGTGTGACATGGTGGCTTGATTTGACATTTTACTTTAATTTAGTTTGAGACTCAGTTGATCTCCAAGTTGAGAAATCCTTGTTATAACTTTTACCCGAGGATTATGTAATTAAATTACACAAGACGGATGAATCATTTCTGTCTGTGGGACTTGATTCCAGGACATCCAGTTAAGACAGGATCTTCTTTTCTAATCAAGCAACCCTACTAATGGGAATGAAATAGGGCCACAACTAACACGTTTTAATTCATCAGCTGATATTTGTATTGTTTAAATGTTTAGTCTGTAAAATGTCTCCAGATGGGGAAAAATGCCCATCACGTTTGCAGAGCCCAAGTTAATGTTTTCAAACGGCTGTTTTTGTGTTTTGCACATACTGTAGGTCCAAATCCACAAGGTATTCAATTTAAAATAATATAAAAGCAGGAAATCTTTGATTAATTGTCTAATCCTTCCATCACTAAGAATAACTATTTGATGCAGATTTTAAAGCTTTGATTGTTTTGGAAATTAAATCTGTGACTTTTGGATTATGGGCCATGCTGCTACATTGTTTCATGTGAATTGACTGTATGTTAATTGTGGTTACATTGTTGTTGCCTTAATGAAGTTTAGACAGTCCTTTAGCAGCCAGACAGCAGTAGCCTCTTATCAGAGCAAGCTGACAGCAGCTGTTAGCCCTGTTTGGCCACAAGCCATTCTGAAAGACCCTTTTCTGCTAGGACGAGAGTGTCCACTTCACAGCAATGAATAGCTGTCCAGCTGCACTTTACGTTTATACATGTGTGTGAGTGTGTGTGTGTGTTTCTGTGTGGGCAAGAGGCTGAGGTTCATCTGAATGGGGTCTTTGTCCCACCCTCCCTAACCTCAGTTGTAACTCCCCAGGAATTAACATGACAACCCATCACCGCCAAATGCAATGGTCTATCAGTCGAGCTTCATTTACTACAGCTAGGAGAATTCGTTAGTCCACACTCAATATTTTCTAAATTCCTTACCCTTCTTGTGGCACTCAGCTCCAAGCCCATTGGTTCCTACTGGAATATTTAAAAACGGAACACAAATACTGTATATAGTTTTATTTGTTAAAAATTGATTCAAAATTATCCAAACTTTCAGCCAAATGTAGGCGGGGAAGGCCACCTGTAGCCACCAGCTGAAAAGATGGTGCATTTTGGCCGACCACCAAAGATCAGTTGACTGTCCCTCTTTATTATTGATAGACATTATACACTTTCGTTTTGGCTGCCATTCCTGTCAGTTATGTGCTAGAGACTTGCTACACACAGAATGTACAGGTCAACCTTTCAAGCAATTAGACAGTTTAATCATTATCTAAATAGCTTATTTAGGAGTAAGAACGTGAATAAATCTTTTGGCCAGGTGGACTGTAAATTTACTCTGAGCTGCCAATCTCTCTCAACAGTTAATTACTTAGCCTTAGTCACTTAAGCCGGCCTTTTTTCCTTTGAACTCAGATTTCTGTGACGTATCAGTTTATCAAAGGATGCACTTCCTTACCGGCATCCAGCTTAACGTGACCCAGGGTTCGACATTGGCCCGAAGTAAAACAGTATGTTGGGCATGTTGATTGGCCAGACCGGAGCTGCTGTCCGCTCTCCTCCTTCGCCGGGAGCTAGCTAGTAATATTAGCGTACGTCGCGGTGCCTCCGCCTCGGCCGGACAGCAACTACGGTCAGTTGCAGCTGCACAAACGGCTGTTTGCTGCCGTCTGCTCTCCTCCCGGTAAAGTAGTCTCCTAAATGCTGGGAGTGAAGCGGATGGACCGTGGGGTGCGCTAAGGGCTCCTGCACACTGCCTGCGTGGCGTGAGCGTGGCATTTCTGTTGCGTGTCAGTTGCGTGGCGGCTGCGTGGCGTTTTGTATGTCTTTGCACCCCAGAAACGTGTCTGACGCAGCGCTGCTGCTGCTAGCCTTGTCTGCACACGTGTATGTTTCCCATTGATAAAATTAAATAATAGCGTTTTCTTCAACTTTATTTTGTCAATATTTTTGTGTTTTGTTTGCACATATTTTGATATATATCTTTTTTATATTTAGATTAAATGTATCTTTTCAATTCCCTTTCCTGAGATAATAAAGTCCATGTTATTGTTTTATCAGAATCCAATTGAAATACAATTTAAAAAGAAATTTATATCTGCATTTATGTCAAAACCTAGAGACTTTCAAACATCAAAATGGCATTTATTAAATGTGTTTGTGTCAAAATGACATATAAACATCCTTTTGTTTTCTATTTTGCCTGGAAACACTTCCAACACGCTTGCGTGTCGCGTGAAAAATAGGCGTCGGTCCTATTTCTAGCATGCACACCTGAGACATGCGTGGTCACGTAGGCAGTGTGTTAGCTCGCAGGCAGTGTGCAGGAGCCCTAATAATTACTAGCTAACATTATCTGCAAAGTACTTCCTCAGTGCTGCGTTCCTACGCTGTCGGAAATTTTACAATTATTTCAAAATGAACGCATAAAATAGCCCAGTAAACATGGCTGGGGAATATTCAGGTTACTACAGTATGAACACAAGAGATGTTTGTGGCACTGTTTGTTGCTTCATCCTAAAAGCATAATAATGTCGAAAGTATTACAGCAAAAAACAACTAAGTAACACTCATTCCTTCCAACACTCGGGGCAGGAAACTTGCGACATTAAAAATCTAAAATCATACATCTAAAATTTCCTTCGGGATGAATAAAGTATCTATCGATCTGTCTATTAACTCTAAATGCAGTCCACAGAAACGCAGGGCAGTATCCAAATAATCTGCTACACAAACTAGAAAAATATCTGGCCAAAATGTGTCATTGCTATGGTGGAGGCTGGTGTTTCAGGAGGAGCATGGATCGGTCTATACTGCCAGACTTGATTGATATGGATCACTCTGAAGTTGTAATTTTCCAGTTCACAGGATCTGATATAACTGTCACTAGAGAATAAATTGTATAGAAACCTGGCTTAAATGTCAACGGATTGAAGGGCGATGAGAGCTGGTTTGGCATTTGGAATGTAATGTTTTTGTTTTGTTACGTTAAACCTATAATATTTTTTTACATTTTTAAAAGTACATTCTGACATCTATCACATTTCAAAGTCAACGAGGAGACTGATTAGAGTAGTAGTAGCAGTCAGTCAGTCTGTAGCTTCTTGCTCGCTGCAGTAGCCAGAGTTCAAGGCTGTTTGCTGAGCTGATGATAACAGCTAGGCTCAGAAAATTACTACCAGCTACACAATAAGTCAAATGCTGGTAAATGGACTACTATTTCTACTCTATCAGCCTCTTTGCAGCCATTTAGACACCATCTAGATGGCATTTATTCCACACCATAGGCCGTATTTCCAGGGCAAAATTTTGTAAATTGCTTGTGAATAGATGTATTTCAGTGGCCAGTCAAGCTCAATTTCCTCTCTGTTTTTTCCCCCACTGTGTATCTTCACTCTGCATGTAGTAGGGCTTACCCTGGTCCCCTGGTGCTGTGTAATTTCACGTCTGAGCAGCAGGGCTCTGTGGGAAATGCCAAACCCTGCGTGTGGATGCCGTCTTTTAGCACAAAACGTTTCATGTGTTATAATCACAAATGTCCTTGACTCTGTTTGATGTTTTTCTTGCAGTCTTCTTCTGTGTAGACCTAACCTAGTTTTATATGGACATACAGCATTTTATTCTACTAATATATCTTCTGACATATTTTTGACACATTTGGTAGACAAGAGACTTTCTAGTATCTAATAGTAATCTCAAACCCATCTTTTCTTCTTTTCATGTCTCCTCTACAGTAAGCATGTTTCTCAACACCCTGACACCCAAGTTTTACGTGGCTCTGACGGGCACTTCCTCCCTCATATCAGGACTCATATTGGTAAGAAACCCTTTTCTTGTCTTTATCTAATAACCCTGGCGCTGATACTAGTTTTGAAATGTATTATGATGTTAATAATCAGTTTGGTATCTGTACTGATTAGGAAGTAAACATTGATGTTTTCTCACAAAGCACAGATATGACTTGTTGAAAATAAGTGTTCTTCAATGTCACTTTACTAGAGGATGGATACCCGAACCGAGCCCGTTGGGACCCGACAGTACCCGACGGGCCGGGCCGGGTTCGGTCACATCAGCACACAGTGCGCGCCTGTGTTAACGTGCGCTTGTTGCCCCATATGCGCTGATGCACTCATCTGTTGACATTTCCGAATGCCTTCCTACAGTTGCTCACTGATGGGCAGTAACGCGTTACTGTAATCCGATTTACTTTTTTTCAAGTAACGAGTAAAGTAAAGGATTACAATTGCAAAAACAGTAATTAGATTACTGTTACTTCCCCGTAAGAAGGCTGCGTTACTGCGTTACTTAACTGTGATTTTGTTTCGTGAGACTGTCTCGTGAGTGACAATGACGTAGGAGCGCCGCGACGTCAGTGGTAAACAGCGACATGTGTAGTGTTGAACAAGAGACAACATGGAGCCATAGACAGTATATAAGAAGAGCATGGAGCGGGGGAGAGAGCACGACCACGCAGCATTAATGCTTGGAAGTACCGACATTACTTTGAGTTTGACTCGGTTAAAGGTGACAAAAACATCAGTGTCCGCTGTACGCTCTGCGTGGGAAGAAAACGTATCTACAGCGAAAAATTCCGCCTCAAATCTGAGCAAGCGCCTAGCAAGCCGGCACAGGAATGTGAAACTCACTGAAAAAATCCCTGAACCCCCAGCTGACATGACCGCTGCGGCTACATCCAGTTCCACCGGCGAACCTCCGAGGGCCCCTCTCCTGCTAAACAGGTGGAAATAGACTTAAAGCGACAGGACTTAGTGCCGCTGAGCTGAAGAAGCTCGTCGCTGGCTATATTGTCGAGGACATGCTGCCAATTTCCACTGTTTTATTCAGGTCGGGCATCATAGTTTTGAAAAGTAACTTAACTAGTAAAGTAACTAATTACTTTTGAAAATAAGTAATCAGTAAAGTAACTGGATTACTTTCTTGGAGAAGTAATCAGTAACTAATTACTATTTCCAAATAACTTGACCAACACTGCAGTTGCTTAATAAAAGCGGGCTTTCCACACAAACAAACGTATGTGTCATTAGTATGAGAATGTGAGAGTGTGTCGGGCTCTGGCTGGGCTCAGACATAAATATCTTAATGCCTGTTGGGCTCAGGCCGGGTTCGGTTACTGCTCTGTCGGACGCTGGCCGGGCTCGGACAGAAAATTGCGGCCCGATCCGCACTCTACACTTTACAATACTAAAATACTGTGGGTGTGACTCTTGGCTATTAACTTCAGTGCTTAAGCGTTGTTATACTCATTGCACATTGTTCTGGTGCATCACTAAACCTTAAGGTTGATGACTGTGCACTCTTACCTGACATTCTCCTTCATAATGTTAAAAAGAGAAAATTAATTTTCAGCAGTGGCTCCCTAGGTGACTTCATGAGCCTGGATGTAATTTGTTAGGACTATAATCACAGGTTCACAGGCCACGAGGAGCTCAAAAGAGAGGAAATCTATACTCATTTGGTCCTTCATAATGTGCTGCTAAATAACGGCAGCCTCTGGCATTGTCTTCTGACGTATCACACCATGCAACACACTTTCAATGCTTTTAGTGCTTTTCAAGTACTGAGAACACATTTAAGGGTTTTTTTTTGGTGTGGGATGTGGATAAAGATATAAATAGAGCTCTCCATTTCTGTGCATTAAACACTCAGCTGCTTTGATTGCAGCACGTAACTATTAACGTTATTAGTGGCTCCAAGTTGTTGACCTGCATATTGAGCTGCCACCTTTCCCCTCTGCTCCAGGGAAGGAAAATAGTGTTAAAATGTTTAGGTATACGTCAGTATTCAAAAACAGATAGAATAAATAAAGATGTGACATATATCATCAAAGCAGGGAAGCAATAGATGGAAACTGTTGGCTTTTCCTACTTATGCTAGTTTGTATCTCTCTTTCAAGTTCCTCACAGAGACAGCCAACTGTGCAACAGTGGTTGGTCTGTATTTTAAAATAGCTCCTCTCTTAATTAACTCCCTCTCTTCCCTGCGGGCTATTTGCCAATATGCGTAGGCTGTTTAGAAAAGGTGTCGAGCTTTGCACATGCTCTGTGAGATGATTTTAAGAAAAATGGAAAGGAGTTGGTTTTGTATGAGCGATACTGGTCATTTTCTCTGTACCTGAAATGGATCTTTATGTCCCAATTAGTTAGTTTTCCACTCTAGAGTTATAGATAAGTCACATCAAACATCACTTCCTCCCTCAAACAGAGGCTGGCAGTATAACAGCTTTGCCAGATGGCAGTCTGTAGGCTACATTTAATAAAATACTGCTCTCATCAGTATTCTGGATGCTTTTCACACATTAAGTGATCAAAACGTAACATGAATGGTTCCTATAGCAGAACATTTTCAAAACCTTACTTTGTCTTTTTTCCGATATTCTTTGAGCAACATTCTTGCCTAATATTTATAGTCACAGTCTTCTGCTGTTTGCCACTAAACAGCTCCACCAGAGCAAAACAAGAAAAAAGATTATTATTATTATTAACTTAACTCCTATTTTGTCTTGTGTTCTCAAGGGGAATTCAAAAAGTTGAACTGGGAAAGTATGGAGGGAAATTTCACAGTTCAAGGTCTTTTTAGTGATTATTTTTTTTAACTGTTCCACTGCTTTTTTTAAGTTCAAAAAATGCAACATCTTTCCAAAAGTCAATGAGTAATCGTGTTAAATAATCGTGATTTCACTATGACCAAAATTTTTTTTTTTTTCCATAATCGAGCAGCCCCAACTCAAACAACCAACAATGTGGTCTTTATTGAATTTAAGTCATATGAACAGTTCAATTAAAGATTCTCGCTCTCTCTTCCTCTCTCTCTTTCAGATATTTGAGTGGTGGTATTTCAGGAAATATGGGACCTCCTTCATAGAGCAGGTGTCTGTGAGCCACCTGCGCCCCCTGCTGGGCGGAGTGGACAGCAGCTCCCCCAGCAACTCCAACACCAGTAATGGAGAGGCCGATTCCAATCGACAAAGTGTTTCTGGTAAGAGCTGATAGAAATATCCACTACAGACAGAAGAGCAGCGCATAGTGCTGCATGCAGCATCAGTACAAAAATAGGACAGCAGCTGATTCTAACGGCAGTGTTGTCAAAGCGTATTAGAACTTCGGCTCTGTTTTGTTGTTTGACATCATAGTGAACATTTCCCATCACTCACAACAGGGTACACTTCAGTAAAAACATGTTCATTTACACACACGTTTACCTCACATTTGATCAGCAAGTCAGGTACCAGGTGATTACAAAGTATGCCTCTATGAGATGAAGAAAATGTGGAGGGAGTTTTGTACCTTGAAGCATGTTTTTGTTGCTGCTATTTTATCTTGCTCCCATTTTTTTAAAGGGTGTTTTTTTTTAACTCAATAAAAAATGAGACAAACGACACAAACCGAAAGATTACGGTGGTCTTAATGACCACCATCTATAAGTGCTACAAATAGGGCTGGCTCGGAGTCCCTGCTCACTTTAGCTTCTCCACTCTAGATCTCATCCCTTCGCAGGTCACTGTTGCAGTAATGCAGAGCCCTTCACTTTTGTTCTGCTGTGTTAACTTCAGAAAGGAGAACTTAAAAGCCAAAACGTTGTAAAATGTCAAAGCAATTTTTCAGCTGTACTGCAACAAAACCCCACTGGCCCGCTGAAGGCAATGAAAGCATTGATTCTAATGGGTGGTTTTGGGAGAGGCTATCACGCTTGTTTTAACTTATGTATTGTTTTTTTTTTTTTTTAATAGAATTTATATCAAAATCATTTTGCTGCTACATATACAGACAGCTGTTAACACTTAAATGCATAACTGCCATCCTGACATTTAATTAGAGACTGCCTCTCTGAGCTCCTAGGTTTGTTTGTTTTGTTTGAATGTGTCACTTGGAGCTGTGAATCAGAAAGTATGCCAATATTTTATTAATAGTTTATCTGTTCTTACTGTTTATGGAGCAGCTCCAGCTTTTGTTTGTAAAATGACACATCACTCTGCCGGCTGCTTCAGATTGTTGTTTTTAGACACATTCTCAAACATGTTTGCAGCTTTTTAGCTGTATAGTAAGTGCATACATTCCCAAACATACAATGTTAGTAAGATTTTATACAGTATACAGCCTGTAGAATATTTAAAGTGCATATCTTTTTACCTGTTTGATCATTAATGACTTGTAGTATCTAACCTGATCCCTTTTCCACCCATTACAACAAAAGGAATATAAAGACAAGTAAAATCAAGTATATAATCATGACATAGCACAACAGGATAAGCCTTCTGTTCTGATTTAAGTGTGTTTGCGAGAAGAGATTTACCGCACAGTCTAGGTAGGCCATACTCTGCCTGTTGAGGGACTAACATTGAACTTGTTAAACTACAGTAGACGAGATCTTAGAAATTGAAGTCTGTCTAGCAATATCCTCCACAGTCACTCAGGGTGAGCTCTGCATAGCTGCTTCTTTGCTTTCGTTCTACATCAGTGATGCTTTGATCGTGGTTAATCTGTTATATGTGTATTTGCTCTCCCGTGGAAATTCATTCATTTCAAAAGAGGACATTTGTCAGTGCTGCATAATTCCTTTGGTTCCACTGCGAATGATACAGGAAAACATTTATCCTACATATGCATCCATAATACAGCATACATTAAGTGTCTCAGTCTGCTTTTTTACAGCAGTATTTGTATTAGGGTATGTAATGAAAAAAATTGTATTAGCAGCAAGCTGAAGTTGCAATGCAAGTTAAAGTTGAAATGTTAATGATGTATAACCTCATCTAATCAGTATACTATAATCTCTGCAAGTTTCCTCCAAAGGCTCCTGTTGTTGAACGGTTTGTGGAGGCATGACGCAGACGGCTTTTATTTTCAGCCAAACAACTTTGAATTAAATAGGATTATGTGTCCTGTATTAAATCAACAAGCATGATTGGGAAAAGAAAGGCAGTCTAATTATTTTGACTGTACTAATCCTCAGTTTTCTTGCTTATAATCTCCTGAGTGTAAATCCTTCTATTGAAATCAGAGTTGCAGCGTGGAGCGTATTGTTTATTCTTTGTTACAGCAGACATCTGAGACAGTTTAGGTGAAGTCATTGGATTGTTTAGTTATAGGTCTGCACTTGAAATGAAAGAATGTAGTATAGCATGAATTCAGAAGGTGTGTTCTGTGTTGGATGGAAATCTTTGTGAAACCTTTCTTAATTTTCTTTTGGGGGTGGGATTTAGAATTTCTCCTGAAAGTGTTTTTTAGTGGCTTTTCTACGCTTTATAGAGTAAAAAATGGTGTATCCTTGCTTTGATTAAGACATGATGTGTTTAGATTTAAAGATAGTGGCCAGTGCTGAAATAATGAATTGATTAGTAGATCATTTAAAATCATTTATCAAGGCTAAATGGCAAACATTGGCTGGCTCCAGCCTCTCAAATTTGGGGATTTGGGGATTGGCTGCATTTATCTCTGTTTTATATCGTTGTAAATTGAATATTTGTGAGATGTTTTGACTGTTGGTCAGACAAAACAAGCAATATGATGTCACCAAAGGCTCTTCATGGGCATTTTTCACTATTTTGTGACGTTTTGATTGAAACATGTTATTGTTGCTGCTATATTATCTTGGTCCCATTTTTTAAAGGGTGTTTTTTTTTTAACTCAATAAAAAATGAGACAAACAATACAAACAGAAAGATTGATGCCTTTAATCTTACGGTGGTCTTAATGACCACCATCTATAAGTGCTACAAATAGGGCTGGCTCGGAGTCCCTGCTCACTTTAGCTTCTCCACTCTAGATCTCATCCCTTCGCAGGTCACTGTTGCAGTAATGCAGAGCCCTTCACTTTGGTTCTGCTGTGTTAACTTCAGAAAGGAGAACTTAAAAGCCAAAACGTTGTAAAATGTCAAAGCAATTTTTCAGCTGTACTGCAACAAAACCCCACTGGCCCGCTGAAGGCAATGAAAGCATTGATTCTAATGGGTGGTTTTGGGAGAGGCTTTCACACTTGTGTATTCTTTTTGTATAGAATTTATATCAAAATCATTTTGCTGCTACATATATAGACTAGAGGTGCACGATTCAGAAAATGTCCCGATTCGATATCGATTTTTAGGCTCAAGATTCGATTCAAAAACAATTCTCGATTCAAAAAAACGATTCACAGTATGTAAATGTAGTTACTTTTCTCGTTAATTAATCGTTTGAGTCATTTTTTTATAAAAAAAATAAGATTTCTCTGATTCCAGCTTGTTAAATGTGAATATCTTCTAGTTTCTTCTCTCCTCTGGGACAGTAAACTAAATATCTTTGAGTTTTGGACAAAACAAGACATTTGAGGACGTCATCTTAGGCTTTGGGAAACACTGATCCACATTTTTCACCATGTTTTGACATTTTTATAGATCAAACAACTAATCGATTATTCGAGAAAATAATCGACAGATTAATCGACTATGAAAATAATCGTTAGTTGCAGCCCTAGATCAAAATCTATGTAGCAGTGGATATTCTGACCTTAAGTTCCAAGTAAAAGTTCCCACAACACATCTGTATTTCCTCAAATCCATCCTTCCCAGTATGGGAACAACATTCCCCAACATTCCGGTCTTTACACCCTTAGTATGTATCGCAAGTTATCTGTAAATGTTCCCCAAGTCAAAGCTGGCAACCCAGATTACACCATCAGGGGTTTCCTCCGCTCCTCCAGAGCCACATAACGCATTATACCGTTTCCCTGTCTGTTAGGAAATGTAGCATACCTTCAAAAGTATAATATCAACATTTCAAAACCCCATGTTGTTAAATCCTGTATCCTACATTCATGTGTTCGGTGCCGTGAGCCAAAACACGTGCTTGTGACTGCTTCTGACAGCAGTGAGAGATTGTGTAGAAGCATGTTTGGTCACTGAGGAGTTTAAAGGCCTTTTCCCTGTCAGCTGTGCTCTCAAAGAAGTCGATTGCCAGTCGGGCAGCTGCAGGGCGGATGGCAGGATACACAGTCGAGCCCTTTGAAATGTGCCAAGGAGGCTCAGTGTCGACTTTACCCTTGACACTCATCACCTGTGTTCTCTCTCTCTCTCCGTCTCCCTTTTGCAGAATGTAAAGTATGGAGAAATCCGCTGAATTTATTTCGTGGAGCCGAATATAATCGGTGAGTGACTACCTGCATCTGAAAACCCTCTGGAGCTCTGGCCTCCTTTGTCTGTCCTCCCTCTTTTTCTGATTTTTATGCCTTGTCTCTCGTTTGTTTTCCTAATCACTTTCTTTTTGTGTTCACCTGCCATCTTTTCTGGTTTCCTTATCTGTACTTGATTTACTATTTATTTTCCCTCTTCTTCCTTTTTTTTCATCTCACGCTCTGTCATCTGTTTGGCGTTTCTCCTCAGTTAAAGTCAATTTGTTCTCCTTCTCCTCTATTTCCTCATGTTTCATTTATTTTCTCTTCTGACCATCCCGTCTTTTCATTCCTTATCAACTCCTCACTCAACCTTTTTGTCTTTGTGCTTCTTCTCATCTATCCTCCCTCTCTCAGATTTCTCTTTCCTTTTATCCCTTTTGATTTGTTCTCATGTCATTCTTCCTTTATTCTCTCGTTGACGTGTCTTGCTCCTGTTCCTCATGTTGAGTCATGCTCCACTTTTCCACTTCTCGTGCTGTAGTTATCCTGTCATTTGCTCTACCTACCTAAGCTCCACCTATTAACTTTGGCCAATCTCACTGAAGTGCAATACCCATTAAGTCAGCCCAACCTATGACTTGTGTACAGTCATCTGAACAACATCTAACATCTTACTAACATCAGAGCAAGTACATTAGCTCAGGTCTTTCATTCTCTCTTTCTCTCACTCAGTAATAATGAACGTGTCTCTGTGCTTGTGTTCAGATATACATGGGTAACAGGTCGAGAGCCGCTGACATACTATGATATGAACCTGTCGGCACAAGACCATCAGACCTTCTTTACTTGTGACTCAGACCACCTCCGGCCTGCTGACGCCAGTAAGCAAACACATGCATATATACAGTACATGTATCCAGGGCTTTCCACAATGATATGGAGTAGCCAGAAAGCGGGGAAAAAGTAGCCAACGGACACCCCTAGCTGGCTACTTTTTAGAAAACATTTTGGCCATAAAAGCCAAATTTGGTAGCCTCTGGCACATTCTAATGTCGCTCTTCCATCATTTACACTGATCTTAATTATTTCATTCTGATTTTACATGAATTGTAAGAACTAGGCTTCTTGTATGTTTTAGCACAGTATGTAAATAGCTGTTAATATTTAAAACCATGCCTATTTCTGCCTGATCAGAACTTTTGTAATTAAGAATAATTAGACCTTATTTATTATTAGTTATTTTGTATGACTGTTTGATGGTTAATGTATTGTTTTACTAGAAACATAAATGCACTCGTACTCAACAAAAATAAACAACGTTAATTTAAGAGGAAACACAATTTCTTTTTTTTTTTTTTTAAGATTATTTGTTGGCCATTTTTTAGGCTTTTATTGACAGGACAGCTGAAAAAATGAAAGGTGAGCGAGAGGGGGGGATGACATGCAGCAAAGGGCCGCAGGTCAGAGTCAAACCCGGGCCCTCTGCGTCGAGGAGTAAACCTCTACATATGGGTGCCCGCTCTACCAACTGAGCTATCCGGGCGCCCAGGGAATTTTAATCCCATGTCTTATCTAGCGTATTGATTTTAAATTAAATTATTTACAACATAAACCTATGCCAAAAATAACAAAAAAGTGAATCTACTAAATCATGGATTAATAAATTGCTATGAAAAGGGCAATGCAAATAAAGATAATTCATTCAATAAACCGATAAACGTCTGTGTGGCGTTTATATAGAAACTGCAGCGCTTTCAGTGGACTTATCCACAGTCGTCAAGTCGCTGCGACTGGTGTTTTCCAAAGTAGCCCGTCAAATGAGGATGTCCCTTGTCTGTGCAATCATTGCAATTCTTACTTTTTTGTCATCAATTATCTCTGAAGGAGACTCTCCGCTCTCTACTCGGCAGGACACAACCTCTCAGCTGAGCGTGCGCACACACATTTATATAGAGCATGTGGGGGTGGGGCTGATAGATAATATGATCCCTCTGACATCTTAAATATGATTCTTTGTGTGTGTTTGTTTGGTGGCAGTTATGCAGAAGGCATGGAGAGAGAGAAACCCACAGGCTCGCATCTCTGCAGCACATGAAGCTCTGGAGCTCGAAGAGTGAGTTTACTTCCCTGTTTATTTTCCTCGTGTCCCAAAAGAAAAACTTAGAGAAAAGCCAGACAAAATAAACACAATTGTATTAAACGCAAAAAAAAATTCTTTCTTGTCCTTTTAATTATTTGGTGACCCCTCAGATTCATGCTGGGACCGGTTGGTGGGGTTAACTCCTTATTTTAAACTATAAAATTGCAGCAAAAAAACTATCTCACAACCTTGATTTGATCCATAAATCCACAATGATAATGAACACGGTTTCTTTAAGGTCAATAGACTTCAATGTGATCTAGCTTGAAAGATTGGAAAGTGCATGTTTTGTTTTGTTGGTAGGAGGGATGATGCATCTCATCACAGATTGGCCCTTGGGTGCCTGCATCATTCATAGGGGGAAGAGAACTTGTTTTCATGGCAGTGTAGGTTTATTTTTAGGAGCATCTGTAACTACAAAGGCACTGCAGAGGAATTGTGGCAGCGTCGTATGTTGCGTTCAGCTCATATCAAGGCCGTGACAGCAGGTTGACTCGGAGTAAAATGTCTTTGATCAGTGCTCTGTCAGATGCTGCTTAAAATATGAGTCGTAAAAGCCGTTTTATCGCCCAGAGATGCCACGCTGTGTAGACAAACAACGATGCCCTGTATTTGGATTTTGTTGGTAAATGAATGACTGACTCCATTAGAATAAGATAATAAGTTAGTTTGTAATTTCCTGGTTAACAGATCCCGGTCCTCTCCTCCTCTCCTCTCCTCCTGTAGTTGCGCGACAGCATACATCCTGTTAGCAGAGGAAGAAGCTACAACCATCATGGAGGCTGAACGTTTGTTTAAACAGGCGCTTAAAGCTGGAGAGGGCTGCTATCGCCGCAGCCAACAGCTCCAACATCACGGTACACAGTATGAAGCCCAGCACAGTGAGTGGAAACAACTCCATCATGCTTCAGATTTCACTACATGGACAACAGTGGACAATAAAAGTGATCTGTATGTGTACATTATGTGTTTGTGTGCCTCCACCAGGAAGAGACACCAATGTATTGGTGTACATAAAAAGAAGACTGGCCATGTGCTCGAGAAAGCTTGGCCGAACACGAGAAGCAGTTAAAATGATGAGAGATGTAAGTACACAGCCTGCCAGCACCACACACACACACACACACACACACACACACACACACACACACACACACACACACACACACACACACACACACACACACACACACACACACTCACACACTCTCTCAGTTAATACACACACACACTCACTCACTCAATCTCAGTTAAAACACACACACTCACTCACTCACTCACTCACTCTCAGTTAAAACACACTCACTCACTCACTCACTCACTCACTCACTCACTCTCAGTTAATACACACACACACACTCTCTCTCTCTCTCTCTCTCTCTCTCTCAGTTAATACTCTCTCTCTCTCTCTCTCTCTCTCTCTCTCTCTCGCTCTCTCTCTCTCTCTCTCTCTCTCTCTCTCACACACACACACACACACACGTTCTTTGATTGATGGAGTTTAACTAGTGACAGTGTACTGTAACTGCTTAATGCTGAAAAAAGCTCTTGTCTGCTGACTGTGCATGTGTCGCCCCCTGTCCGGTATTACATGTAACAACAGTTGTGTGTTTTCCAGTTAATGAAGGAGTTCCCTCTCCTCAGTATGTTCAACATCCATGAGAACCTGCTGGAGTCACTACTAGAGCTCCAGAACTACGCCGACGTCCAGGCCGTATTGGCCAAGTACGATGGTGAGGGAATCAAACATTGTTTTGTTTTGTAACTGAGAAACAAATGTAGTAAGGCAGAACTTCTGTAGAAAATGTTGTTTTCTAACTTAAATTAAGTTAATTTGGCAGAAAAAAACTGCTTAAAATCCAATTAAATTGACAAAAGAAATGTTTGAAATGTCATGGATTTACTGAAAACTGCACATAATCACTCAAGTGATTTTGTAAATGTAAAAAGTACAACCGACACTTAACTACACCAACCTGCATATAGACATACAACATTGGTGTTTCAGGATGCATTGTAATACAACAAGTGTTTCCACACTGGTAAAGCTGTTACAGTATCTTTTATTCATCCATCGTAATGCTCCATACAATATATCAGCCGTAGTGTTGGAGTCATCAGTGGAAAAAAAGCAGATCACACTTAACTGAAAAAAAAGAACTTGATAGCAAAATAACCCCAAAGCTATGAAACCCAAACTCATTATCTTTATTCTCAAACTCCTCTGGGCGGCTTCTTAAACGCAGCACCTGTAATTCCAAACGTCTGCTATGTTAACGTCTGCTAAACACGTCTCTGTCCATGTCTGCTTTATGTCTCCACAGATATTAGCTTACCCAAATCTGCAACAATATGCTACACAGCAGCCTTGCTCAAAGCCAGGGCGGTATCGGACAAGTGAGTATCGCTTTTCCTCGTCTACAATGCTCAACTATTCAAGAGTTTAAAATAGAGCTGAAAATGGCCCGGGGAAGTGTTCAGTGTGAATGAGAGAACAGGGCTGCGTGCTGGTGTAGCAGTTATATTTTTCTCTTTGGTACAGCGCTGCCTGGAGGGTAGATCAGTGTTATTTTGAGTGTTTCGGTCTCCGGTCATCCAGAGGTTCTGGGTTATTTATGACTGCAAAACATAATGGTGGTGCACAGATAAAACCATAGAAATACAGTGTTTCCTTTAGGATTTATTTTTTTTAGCAGTGGGGGCAGGTCTGTCCGAACAACAACACACTTAGCTGCAAAACAAACAAATATATTTATTCACCTCTATTCACACACAATGAGGCATATTTTCAGTTGTCATTGAACTGTAGTTTTTGAGGCACTATAGGGCACTTAACATCTACAACAGGGCTACAAAAACCCATCTATGACCACATCTATAGACTATTTCCAATTTATATTATATTACACCGACTCACTTACCATTTTAATGTTTCCAGATGTTTAATATCAGGACGATGAGCTGAAAGAACTGACAAGTTGAACGTTGTCCAATTAGAACGGACCCACCGCGGTGACATTTTTGGTGGAGCTGTTTGTTTAATAGTCGACTAAACTAAACTAAACTAAACAGTATGTGGAGTTAAACTGGACCGGCCCAATAACCTCTGAATAGTTCTACTTGTTGTTAAATTGCAATGTGAGCTGCAGCCAATGGGGGGTGCTTTATGTCAGCAGGATAATTTAAAGGTAACCGCGACTACATTGTGCGTCTGCCCTATTTCTGATACCGTGGCGGCAGAAATTTTGCCATGGCGGGCCGCCACTACAAAATCAACATAGAGGAAACACTGAAATAGCCTTTTTCTTTGCCCATTTATAGATACATGTATCTGCACACAGATTATTGATATTGCTTTTTATTGTTTCATCTTTTGTTTATTTTTCATGGTAATTGTAATGTCAAAATTGGTCGTATAACTGTTAAATCTGTAATCTTACATGAAAAATACAAACAAAAAAAGCATGTATTGGTGATGTGGAGTATTCTGCTGCTCTGGCTCTCATATGTATGGTCATCCAAGTCTTTTTTTTTTTTTTTTTTTTTGAGAAACAGACACTCTGTTACACGCCATGGATTTATGTGATGTTCTTACACAGAGCAGCCAGTCGCTCTGCTGGATTTCAATGTCTTTATTCAGCACAGTGGGAGTTATTTTTAAAATCACTTTGATCATATAGTGATGTGCAATCCGAGTGAGATTACTGACAGGTGTGTGTGTTTGTGTGTGTGTGTGTGCGTGTGCGTGCAGATTTTCTCCAGAGGCAGCATCCAGGCGAGGGCTAAGCACAGCAGAGATGAACGCAGTAGAAGCCATCCACAGAGCGGTGGAGTTCAACCCTCACGTCCCCAAAGTGAGACTTACACACACACACACACACACACACACACACACACACACACACACACACACACACACACACACACACACACACACACACACGTGAACACATGCTCACCACACAGCTACTGCCCAGTGAAATTGTTGAAATGTTTACATGAAACACGACCAATTTTTTTTTTTTTTAAATAAACACATAATCAATCATTTTTGATAAAGATAACTTAGGTTACATTAAGATACAATGTGCATACTGGGCTGGACATTTTATGGAACAGAGATACAAAATGATCAAACAGATCTTTGGCATTTCTGTACTGAAATTTACTTAATCGGCCGAATCATACGGCGATATAGATACTTTACTGGTTACTTTAGTTTATATTTTATATATGTTATATTTTATCGCTTATTTTAACTTGCACTATTTTATGTTTAGATTCCCTTTTTTATTTGAGTGTGAAATTCTTTTTTATTTTTTATATGTTTAATTGGCATTGTTGGAGGGAGCCTGAGACTTAAGATTCTCATTGCCAACGGCTGCTTCTCTGTCATTGTTGTGCTCATGATAAATAAAGAACTTGAACTTGATATATGATTGATAAGCTTAAATTGGCTGATAATAACAGACGTGCTGATGTACAGTATGGCTAAGGCTTTAGTTAATAGTTAATTACAAAACTCTGAGCATACAACAGAAGCTACATAGTTAAAGAGAGAAAGTTAGGAGGAGGAGTCTGATGGTGGCTGTAACACCTGTACACGTGTTAACAAACTCATACGTGTAATACTGTTGTATTAATACTGATGAGGGATGTAAATTCATCTGATTATGTTCCTGATGGATATTAACAATTATTACTGTTGAATAGCATTCATTGAGTAATGTTTTCAAACTGAATTCATACTGAATCGGGGGGGGGGGGGGGGGGCCTTTAGAGTTCCCGTTTTTAGAGTTTGCAGATTATGAGCTCAAGTCTGACTAACGTGTCTCAAAGACAGCTGCTGTGGGTACAGTGTTGGGTTAATCAGGTTGTAGTTGGGTTATTAGCGGTTTTCTTTTCTACACTCTGCTGCACTTCATTTACTGTCTTATTTTTTTTTTTTTTTTTTGTCAAATTCAGATTGACTGCCGTGTCTCTATCCTGTTATTAATGTCTTTGTTCTCCTCCTCCTCAGTATCTGCTGGAGATGAAGAGTCTGATCCTTCCTCCAGAACACATCCTGAAGAGAGGGGACAGCGAGGCCATTGCCTACGCCTTTTTCCACCTGCAGCACTGGAAAAGGGTAGAGGGGGCGCTCAACCTGCTGCACTGCACCTGGGAGGGCAGTGAGTACAAACACACACACACACACACACACACACACACACACACACACACACACACACATTCTCTCTCTCTCTCTGTTAATACACACACTTTTTCTCTCTCTCTCTCTCTCTCAGTTACCCCCCCCCCCCCATCCACACACACACACACACACACACACACACACGTTCTTTCTCTCAGTTAATACACACACTCTCTCTCTCTCTCTCTCTCTCTGTTACCACACACACATTCTCTCTCTCTCACTCTCTCTCTATCTCTATCTCTCTCTCTCTCTCTGTTACCACACACACATTCTCTCTCTCTCAGTTAATACACACTCTCTCTCTCTGTTACCACACACACACACACACACACACACACACACACACACACAAAAACGCTCACTCATACACACACATTCTCTCTCTCTCTCTATTCACTGGTAATCATTAAAGAAGTAATCAGCTGTCTTGTTAAAACTCTCTGTTTGTGTTTTTGTAGCGTTCAGAATGATCCCATATCCTCTGGAGAAGGGTCACCTGTTCTACCCTTACCCCATCTGCACAGAGACGGCCGACAGAGAGCTGCTACCCAGTAAGAGACGCCCTGACACACACACATTTATACATGCACACAATATGTATTTATACAGTACAACGCAAAAAATATGATCTGATTTGTCAGTTAAAAAAAGATGTAGTGCTTCAAATTCTCCTGTCTTACATAGGGCTGCATGATATGACGGAAATACGCGATAACATTGAAGATCGCAATAACAATATTACTTGTGATAATAAAACATATATTAAAGGGTACTCTGCCTTTCTGCTGCTTTCAGTATACTCCTTGTTGAATTAATCAATATTACACAGGATTTTACTAGATTACACAAGGGTTTGCGCCGAGGTTCTTAAGCAACATTGAAGTGCCAATAATATGATGTTAAAATTAAGACCTCTAGTTCAATATTGCGATTATACATACAACGGTGACCAACAACGTAAAAGTTACACTCAAACTGTTCGCAAGTATCAGATCAGAGCCGATATAGGCTTATTTTAACTGATCGTGGATCGGCATTTACACAGATTATCTTACTCCCATCATTTACATCAGCTTGTTGTGATCGCCTCCTTTAATCACACACGCCCTCCGCCACAGACACACAACCAAGATGGCGCCACTCACCAGTGTCCGTCCAGAGAGTGTCTCGTAGCTTACTCTCCTTTGGCAACAAGTAGAAAAGTCCGTCTTTCTTAGTCATTTCTTTAAACCAATCACAATCGTCACGGGCGGCGCTAAGCTCGGCACAGAGCCGCTGCAAAATAGCCTCGGGAGACACGTCCACGTTCAAAAGTTGTTTTAGTCGTGCAACAGAGAACTCAGATTGGACAGATAGTCTAGCTAGCTGTCTGGATTTACCCTGCAGAATATAATTTGAATATTTAAAAATATATTTATATTCAAACGAATATTAGGCAGCCCTTAATATTCGAACCTGTTATGGGCATTGTTTTTTTGTAAATGTGTTTGCTTGTAAACGTTGTTTTCAATTCAGATTCCGAGGCTTTTTCACACATTTCAAAATGTAACTCTTGCTCGGCCGTGGCTTGGTAGCGTTGCATTTCCCCCGACTCATTTCCTGGTTCTCCTTCTCCATAAACATGAACTCAAGGAGAGGGTTAACTTCTCCTGCTCCAGATCTCACCGTGGTCAGAAAGAACAGGGGAGACACTTTGTTTCTCTCACTATGACTCTAGAGTCGCTACTCGCTCTGAAGCTAATCACCGTCACTCTCTCACTCTAACACACACTCCACACACACATACACACACCCACACACGCACGTGGCTCGACGCACACACCGGCGCAAAAGTATAAACATCAGACCACTTACGTAGGCTACGGTGAAATATCTGAACTTCCTGTTGAAAGCATGCTGTTTGTATTTAATCCAGGGTCTGACTTTTAATAAAAAACATTGTTGTGGCAGTGTGTTTTCTTCTGAAAACATCATTGCACACCTATTGACTGATACACCGCCCTCTGGTGGACAGAACATATACGAAGTTTGATACCAATATAAGCCTTACTAAAGGCATTTAATGGTTAAAATATTATTAATAAATATTCGAATATAAACAAACGAACTTTGAATATGATTTTTGGGCAAAAGTCAAAGCCCTAACGTGCGCAGATTCTGACCAATCAGTGGAGGCCTAACGGCAAGGGCTCTCTGTCTGATTGGCCAGAGAGTTAACAGCATGGCACGTATCAGACCACAGACAGAATGTAATACAGAAAACAATATCGCAGTATTTCGCAGTGTATTTATCGGGCAAGTTGACATCGGGATGGCTATAAAAAACGATGCCCTCGTTTTGGGCTAAAAGTTAAGTCTTGATAGCCTAGCCTTAATAAATAAATCTTGTTTATTAAAGTGTATTTCATGACAGTACTTAGTAATAAAAGTATTACTAGTAGTCACAGCAGCAGCGTCATTCAAAGAGACAAGTTGTAGGTTCATAGTAGACGCTACACCATGTGTTGACGTTTTGATTTGACCGTTTTGAGGACCAAGTGTGATTATTTGTCCGTATGTATGAGGATAATGTGGATTTGGTCTTGTCATTTAGAATAATGATGCTGATTTGAATGCCTGGCACAACTACTGAGTGGGTAAATCTGTCATTAATAGTTGCGATGAGGGGACAAATTCCTTAACAGAGAGCTGATGCGGAGTGTGTGTCGTCGTGCTGTCTGCTCAGCAGCTCGTCTGTCTTCACACACAAACCTTCATTTGATTAAGTTGGCCCCCAGCCACCAGCAGCAACACACTGTTGTGTGAGTGTCTGTGTGTGGCTGGGTAGATGTATGTACACATACTGTAAACCCTCAATTTTCCACTGGAAATTGCAAATATTCGGTTTTAACTAATTAGAAATAACTGCGTCATTAAACATGACTGACCCATAAATGACACCGTAGCGATAGCCTCTGATGCAGGAGCAGTGTGGTTCTCATACTGACTGTATGTTTGGATCCTGTGTAGAGCTGTACTGTATGTAGTAACCTGATCAGACATGTCTGTCTGCAGACATACAGAGGAAGAGTTTTGCAGCGAAGTTGTACGAAAACTGAAGTTTACATTTTTTTATTTACTGCCGTTTTCTTTAGACTTTTTACAGTTTTTTTACTGACGCTATGATATTATTCTCACAAGTATGTGGTAATATTTCACCACCTTAAGTACAAATAAAGCAACAGATCATCAAAAAGTACCTTTTCCCAACTCAAAGTACATCTGACATTGACTGTGTACAAAACAAACCCATCTAGAACGACCAGTTTCACATTGAAATACACTACGGTCATACAAAGTACATGCATAACTTTGGATAGGATTTTCTTCTCTATTGTTAAAATACTTTTTACTAACACTCTGCTCATTGTGTATAACTGAATATACTGTATGTATGGTTGTTGTTTTTTGCATGATATAATCCACTGCGGAACTTAAGAATCACCACCCTAAAGTGTGATTCATGGTCCTGCGGAGGCTACACTTTACACTTGCGTGCGTTGGTGTGTGCGTCGATCTCTTCAAGAGAATATTAGGGCGTGTGTGTGTGTGTGGGTGTGGGTGTGGGTGTGTGGGTGGTGTGGTGTGGTAGAGCGAGTGAGAGAGTGAGGTTGATTAGCTTCAGAGCGAGTAGCGACTCTAGAGTCATAGTGAGAGAAACAAAGTGTCTCCCCTGTTCTTTCTGACCACGGTGAGATCTGGAGCAGGAGAAGTTAACCCTCTCCTTGATTTCATGTTGTTTATGGAGAAGGAGAACCAGGAAATGAGTCGGGGGAAATGCAACGCTACCACGCCACGGCCGAGCGACGTACATCGCCGCAACGTGTAGTTACATTTTTCGAGAGGTGCACGTCAGGCTACAGCGTAGGGTCCGTGTCTCCACGTACCTACGTATGTAGCCACGCCGTAGATTTAATGCAGAAGCATACATCACGTAGACCGGGTCAACCCAGCCCGATCTGCTGACGATTTGATTTCTCCCTGCAGCTCAGGCTGGAAACCTGTACGTTTATTTATCCTGCTTCCATTACAAATCTGCGGGGACCAATCACAAACTGGCTTATCCACCTGGCTCGCTATTGGTGGTTTTAACACGATGATGATAGAGAAGCGACAACAAGCAGCTTCTTGTTTACATTCAACATGGCAACCACCGAAGCGCAGCAACCCGTTAATACTGCTGTCGCTGCAAGTTTTCTCTGAAAACAGAACAGAAACTTGCCCTGGAACAATTCCTACAAAAGAAGAAGAAGAAATGTGTTTGCCTTACTACTGACCAGCTTTGGTAAAAGCCTAATTAAGCAGCTAGCCCGCTGGTGGCCAAAAGAATGGAGCTCAGCTCAAACCCTGTTGTTGCGGTCGTGTCACCGCTGGTCGCGCTGATTGGTTGAAGGACTATCCAATTGTGTACATAGTCATTTGAACTATACCCCTTGATCCCGCTTCTTGTGCAGTAGAAAATACAGAGCAGACTCCCCATACTGTTCAATCTTAAAAGATTGAGCTTGGTCTGGTGATAGCCAGACTATAAATCACGCTTAAGGTGTGAGATTTGTATGTGACCTCGGTGGGATTTGAACCCACGACCTTAGTGTTGGTAACTTACAGTAGTGCTCAAGAAAAAACTGTAACATATGATCAGAAAATTGTGCGATTATTATTATTATTTTTAGAAACGGGGACTAAGAAATGTTTTTGTGTAAATGGTTGGTCAAAAAACGAACTAACCTGCGGTCACGAAAGTACAAGATGTATGTGAAGTAAATGTATAAAACTAACTTTGTGTGTGTGTGTGTGTGTGTGTGTGCGTGTGTGTTTTTTGTCCCACGTGGAAGCAGTGTTTCACGAGGTGTCAGTCTACCCTAAGAAGGAGCTGCCTTTCTTCATCCTCTTCACAGCCGGTCTCTGCTCCTTCACTGCCATGCTGGCTCTGCTCACACACCAGTTCCCTGAACTCATGGGAGTGTTTGCTAAAGCTGTAAGTACACACACACACACACACACACGGTAACTTGTTTGGAAGCTTTTCAGCGAAAAAAAAAATACAGAACTTCTTTTCTCATTCTGTGGACACCATCCACAGCAACAGATTTCACTTTCATTGATTTTTGCTGCTGAATATTGCAGGAAAAATCAATGAAAGTGAAATCTGTTGCCGTGGATGGTGTCCACAGAATGTATCTGATTGATTTGGTTAACCCGCTGATGTTCTCTCTAGCACAAAACCTTCCTCTTAACCTGTGCTCTGGTTGGTGACAAGGGATCTTAAAAGTTAATAGCCTCATTTCCATAAAATCTGCCGGATGGAATAATATATCTAGACCCTGTGACCTTTCTTTATGGGCCGCGTTCTAACCTAACAGTCAGATTGCTATGAAATCTGCTCCACGGGGATATACTCATTTGGTTTTAACGGCCCTGGGACTTTTCCTTTTAAACTTTCTGTTTTGAAATGCTCTACAACTACAAAATGATCAACTTGAATTACTTCACGTTTACCTTCTTTCTGTCTGTAATAATCCTTTCCTAGTTTCTTGGTCATTTTCTGATTCAATTTAGCTTTTTTCAACTTTGACAGCCTTGAAGTAGATTCGTTGAATTTGCTCTTGTACTGGTTTTAAGAGCAACAGCTGATATGTTTCAGGTTGGTGTGAGCTGGTGGGCTGCTGCAGTCCCTCTTCTCAGACTGTATATCTGAAAGTCATTTAGTCACTGCCTGGTTTAGCCCACTGTAATCGTGTCATGAACACATGCGTTTCCACTGCGGCCTCACACCAACAGATAACCATGCTAAAGAATTTAGAAGTTGTTCATTTCTGAGGTTTAAAAAGTCGTCTGTATTCATAGCAGCCAGTGGAGGGCGCTGAATCCCCCCCCCCCTCCCCTCCCCTCCCTGCAGTGCTATGCTGCTCACCTGGAATGTGGGTGAGCTCATCCCCCCCACCCGAAGTGATGCTATCAGCAGATACCATCAACAGACACGCAGGCCTGCTGCTCTCTCTGTATTGGTCCCAGGATTACTTACTGTATCAATCTATACATTCATCTGTAAACAGTATGTTAAGCAACTTTTTAATGTTTACCTTATTGCATTAAAAGCAAAGAAATTGAGTTGCCATTTCACATAGCTAATACGAGCTATTTAATGAGTGTAGCTGTTGTTGAGGACGTCATCTAAACTACCTGACTTGATCATAAAACCCAATCGCTCAGATCCTGGGTAGTAGAATACATCAGCTAAACACTTTCCTAAAGGGAAACTCTGCACCAAGTGTATTTGTATTGTAAGTCAGGTTTGAAATAAAAGGCTCTGCACAGCCACACAGGAGATTAACAACTCTTACACCTTTTATTGTTATTATTGGCACACTGAGTTCGGTAAGTCCCAGCACAGGTTCACCCAACTAGATTAAATAATAATGTGGAAACACACCCTAGTGTCTGTATGTTGCATGTTGGTCCTGTTGTTGTGATTATGCTTAGTTGACAAATGGCAGAATGCATTAATATAATCACTATATGTTGTTTAAATTGGCTCTGACTTACTTTAAAATTATGACCAAATTTATATTTTTATGTTCCAAGAGTCTTCTTTTCGGTAGGGATGCACCGATCCAACTTCTCTCTTCTGATACCAATTTAAATATCAGCCAACACTGAGTACCAGCCTGATCCCAGTGCTGTCTTTTCTCCAATTTAACATCTGTATTCCTCATTGCATGGACCTAGCTGGGGTCGTTTTATGTAAGGTCAATTATGGCGAGGCTCTGCTGTGGAACTAAAAATGAGTGACTTTGATTTGTGACAACTGTGTGCGCATTGTGTGTTTATTCAAACTTCATACTGTAGCAATCTGCTCTTTACGTTATGAGATATATTGTGTGCAACACTGACATTTTGTCCCGAAGGTGGCAAAAGCAGAAAGGTCGCTGAACATATTCCGTCCTGCTGGTTGAATGGAAATGTGGATCATAAGGTGGTCCCGACATGGCCGATACCCTGATCCACTTCATCTGGTGTCTCTCCCCCCCCCCCCGCGCGCGCCCTCCCACACAGTTCAAACACACGGGACACACACCTTTACTTTGAAGTGCTCTTTGAAGCGGGAACAGAGATATGTGAGGGTGATCCATGCAGGTGGAGAGGAGACTCTTCATGGCTTTTATCTTCCATCTGACAAACTGGGAAGCTCTATGTCCCGCTGTTGCTCTGGTGGAGCCCATATCACCCCTCGACCCCCGCTCCCCTTCACCTCCTATTCACTGGTTGTTGCCAAAACACCAACCTGAGGACGAGGCCCGACAGCGAGCTGTTCTGCACTCCCAGTAGCAGTCAGGCACAGACTGGAAATGTAATTTTAAGAATTCTCCAAAATCCACTGCTGCTGCTAGTTTTGTGGTAGTTCAGGAGATAGTAGGGCGTGAAATACATGAAATAGTCCCTTGATAAAATATCAAAGCATCTATTCTTAGCCTTAAACAAAACTGAGATAGTTCAGGAAATATATGCCTCTATCCGCAAAGACAGGACCATAAAAACATCACTATGTTAATGAATGTTCATTTAGACCAAGTAGTAATGTTGGTAGGCTAATTTAGACTTAATAGACTGTTACCTTCATTATGAGGCTCAACTATGTTTTGCAGCTCCAGACAGATTTCCTCTCATTTTTTTAGGGCAAAAAATGACTCTTTTGATAGTAAAGGATGCCGATTCCTGCTTTAATGGGAAGAATTAGATGCAGTGCACTCTATTGTGTTTGTTATATTTTTAAACGCTAAAACGATTAGTTGATTAATCAATTAAATAATTGACAGAAAATGAATCAACAATTGAACAAAACAACCCTGACTTAAGGTCCACGTACTGGCCTTTTCCAGAGCTTTCAACTGTATCACAGTCGCTCAGTGGCTTTAAAGATTGTATCCTGAGCTCTTTCAGGACTCCTCGTCTCATGTTGGCTCAAAGTGGTTTTAGAAAAAAAAATCTTTACGAGTCTGACCATCTCAGCGCCACCTTTCTCATTTTTCTTTTTTGGCTTTCCATCATTAGACTCACACGCTGTCTGTTTATGTTACCGATAGATTTCCAAACCTGACGAAGAAAAAAACAATGTGTTCGATGGCTTTACGTCGTAGGCCGACCAGCCCCTATATGGCTGCCCATTATTTCAATACAAACACAGGCTCATCATGAAGCACCAACTGTCACAACCATGTCTAGGATTTTCAGAAATATAGGGGCTGGTCGGCCTATGATGTAAAGCCATCGAACACCTCCTATTTCAATACAAACACATGCGGCAGCGGGCACACACCAGGCCAAGTGTGTGTGTGTGTGTGTGTGTGTGTGAGACTGACTGTTGTTCTTTGTCTCTCTGTAGTTCCTCAGCACGCTGTTTGCTCCTCTGAACTTCATCATGGAGAAGGTGGAGAGCATCCTGCCGTCCAGCCTCTGGCACCAACTCACCCGCATCTGACCCAGACCGACCGGACTGGACCAGAATCAGACCCAGGACCAGGAGCCGACCTCCATCCAAGACATAAACAGCTGAACTGAAACCCAGAACGCTGCGTTGGGCTTGACTGACGCACCTTTGTGCCAAGATTAAACGAGTTCAAACCAAACTGAGGACGACGAGGGGAGGAGGCATGAAACAAAAAGGCAAAACAATGGAATCCAGAATTGGTTTTGACTTTATTTGATATGTTCGCATTTTTTGGGTTTTCAAATCATTTAAAGCTGTTCTTTTGTTGTACAAAAAGAGGTGATCAATTGCCATCATTAAAAAAAAAAAAGTGAAAAGACAAAAAAATACAATAAAGGACTTTTTGTGTATTGCTGCAAGCCAGCTTCTTCCCGCCATTTTGATTCCCGCTGTGTTTTAACGGCTGCAACGCTGCAGCTTAACTGCCTTCGTCCAGAGTGAAGTCTGAGTGCAGCCGACAGCATCTGGCACCGCTGCTCCGTTAAAGTACAAAACACAACCTGGTAGGTTTTTATTGTTTATCTGTGGAATCTTTTGCATATTTCTTTTATCTTCTGATGTGTGTTTTCATTCACAACTTAACGCCTTGCTCCACAGGCAGAAGAAGAGTTTTACCTGGATCCACCAGGCGCTGTTCTCTGAAATGATGCTGAGTGAAGCGCTGATCTTAGCTTTGATTCCAAACTTGCATTTTTGTATTTCGGACACAAACACGAAATATATTTTTAAGGACCAGTGGTTTTAGACTTATAAGCCAATTTATATTATTCCAGCCAACGCAGGTATACTTCTTATCAAAGAACAACTTTGTACAACATGAAAATCAGCAGACGTGTAATCGATGAGTGAACATACAGTCTGAAAAGGTATCAATCTATCTGATCTTAAACCACATTCACAAGGAACAATAATGTCATTTTAACAAACATGAATGTAGACTTGATGGAGAAGGTTACAAAACTCAAACATGTTTCAACAGCTTGCTCAGCTACGTGATTTTAATGCCACGCAGAAATGAATAGAAAACAATGTGTGCCTGGAAAATTGGAAATCTAAAAGTGTGCAGAATGCATTTGAAAAATGACCGGCACGTATACACGATTTGAAGGTAAAGAGCTAAAACTTGAAAACACATTTTAAAGAGGTTTCTCACAAATTTAATGGCTGAAATCCACTAAAAAAAAAGTCCAACAGGAAACGCATGCATGGACATCTGCTACACCAATGTGGCCACATTTCCCAATCTCAGCCGTCAATTGGTGAGTACGAGGCCTGTGATTGGCTTGCACGGCCGGAAGTGTAACTTTTTCAAAATGTGCAGTCTGCCTATTGGTTACAGATTATGTTTCCATACACTATACATCTGATCTGAATTTACACAACCACATATTTACATAAACAAACAAAGACCTGGCCGGTTCAACGGTGCGTGTGTGAAAAGCACATTTTTCGACACTTGCATAGAGCGTTGGAACAAGCAGGTCGTCTGTTAAGCTCAACAAATTTAATGCTTTTGTGTTTAAATATGGATGCAGTGTGTAATGTACCGAGTCATTCATTCTGAGGAGTGGTACAGGTAACCAGTTAGTTACAGACTCTTGTGTCAGTAATCTTTTCAGACAGGGCACACTTCAGACATCTTTACACACTGGAGGGTAAATAAATACAGTGAAATAAGAGAAGAAACAATGGATGATTTACATATTTGGGTAATAGGACAGCAGGTTTTAACGGTGACAAGCTGGTGTTTAAATTGAACTTTATTTCACTGTGTACCGAATGTCTTAACGAGAGTATAAGTGCTTGTGTTTTGTATTTGGAGGCTACAATTAACAGTGTTTACATGCACAGAATATTATCTTACAGCATTTTTTATTAGACCTGGAAGCTCGCCATAAAATGCAGAGCTCGAAATGTGAGTATGACCTGAAATGCATCTTCGACTGTGTTCATTAATTCAGCGGCTTTTAACAGCGACAATTAAGAAGACAAGTAGACTAAAGCCAGGTTGTATGTAATTTGTTATAATAAGTCAAAGAGAGAAATTGACATTTACCTCACACCTACACAATAATGAGTAGTCATTTGCCTTCCAGTTTGCTCTTTTCACCTTCAGCTCCCATACTTTTCGCCTTTTTGGTTCACGGGGAGTACTTGTGAAATATTTTGCTGCTTCTCTGTCTTTCATTGCAGCCAAACGCGCAACAGTTGGGCATTTTTTCAGTGTTTTATGTCATTTTTAAAATAATTTATTACATTTTTCCACTATTCCCTGCACTATGTCAATGGGAATCAGATGAATGTTGCTATCCAACATGGAGTCCACGAAACATGTGACCACCTTGGAACCAGCTTCGCTTCAGAACTCGAACCTCCTATGGCGCCATTTTGATGCTACCAAACGATCACCCGACGTTAGCATCCCATTGACGTCCATTCATTTTGACGTCACTTAGACAGCGAATAACTTTACATCTGAAGCGTTTAAAGACTTTTTTTTTTTTGTCCATTTTTTATTTCTAAAGAAACACGACAACGTATAAAAAGATCCATTACATTGTATCTCACGTTATGGCTCCGTAGCAGACGTTTTTATAAAACTGTACCCTATAGAACAGGAGAAGCTCACAGGCAGTTTCGACTTACATTAGCTGTTTAAGTTTAATTACTAATGTTAACTAGCATTTTAGTTAATGCTAGTTAGCCTGTGTCTATGTTATCTCCTTACATATGCCTACACTCTGCGTCTCTCTAAGATTGGGAATGATTGAGATTTCTCTTGGCACAGCTACCAGAAGACTTCCAACTTTCAGACCGGTTGCTCACGTCCTTCATCCTTCACTGGTCTCCGTCCAGAGCAACGGGATCTGTTGGTCCATTTTATATATGTCTATGCTTGGAACCAATCGCATAACGGGATAGTTCAGAACATTCGATTCCCTAGTTGGCCAAACTCTCTCTAATATACGGCTCTGATGTAGATAGGTTGATGCTGGTCTAAAGTGGTACTGTAAGTTGCTTGTAGGTGTAAGTTTAGCCAGTATGTAGTCTATATCCTTGACGTTCCTCTTCTGGGATTGCTCCGTTGCCGCCGGAAAATCCGCCGGATTTCACTCATTTAGGCCGGATATCCGTTGCCCTGGGCTTCCTTTGTGTTGGCATTATAAACTTCGGTGGATTTACTATGGTTAACTGCTCCTCAGATCTCAGCAGGGTAAATCCAGACAGCTAGCTAGACTATCTGTCCAATCTGAGTTTTCTGTTGCACGACTGAAACAACTTTTAAACTTACACACGTTCCACCAAAACAAGTTCCTTCTGAGTCTATTTTGCAGCGGCATTGCGGCTTTTCTCCAGTGCTTAGCACTGCCTAAAATGATTGTGATTGGTTTAAAGAAATGCCAATAAACCAGAGCACGTTTTCCTCCCATCCCCGAATGCTATGTGGAATAGCCAGGCCTTTGGTTGCAAAATGTGTGATTTGTGTAGATCTAGAACGAGTTTTGAAATGTTTCTGTTTAACTCAGCGTCTTCTCAGACCTGTCACCTTGTTTTATGCAGGCCTGAACATTTGGGGGAGTAATAACCAGTGGTTTTGGGTGACACACTGCCATGTTGGAAGACACTGACAGAAAAAGCCCCCGACACGGCAAAAACTAATTTATGTTCTTTGGCGAGGAGTTCAAATTGAACCGTAAAATTGAAAACATGCGGGGAAAAAAGGACCGGCTCTGAATCGCACAACACTTGCACATGCTTCCGGGTAGCTGATTAAATGGAAGGTGTCACCAAACATCCATACATACAGTCATCAAAACATCTGTCAAATGAATGTGTTTAAATTCTGCTTTGTATTAAATTGTTGAAAAAGCTTAAAACTCTGAGACTGCACAGGGAACAACGCAACTCTCTCTCCCTGTTGAGCGATTTGACAACACTACAATAGATTATATAACTTGTGCGGTGCAGAAACATTGAGGGCTTAGCAAAGGGTCGTGGAGTCAGAACATCCATCCTTGATTGTCACTTACAGCTTGATGACAGTAGCCCAGTACAAAAGCAGTGGTTTCTACACGCTGGCCCAGTATGACTGCTGGCTGAATGTGAGCGGTCAGTAGTGTGCCGTGGCGGCGACGTCACGTCTGGCCCTTACAGGTGTGCACGTCGACCTGCTGGTGGCAGTCGCGGCAGTGCACAGCGCAGCACCAGTGGAACTTGCACTCGCACTTGGTGGTCCGGCTGACGCGCGACGTGTCGTAGCCTCGACCACAGCACATCACCTCGCAGCCGTCCACTCCGCGGGATGTCCGGTTACAGAGCCGCCCTCCCGTCCCCACCGACCCTGGAGAGAGAGAGAGATCGTTTTCATTCATAATAACGTATCTACAATCATTCACTTTACAAAGTTTGACACCATCTGCGCTTTCGTACAGTTCTGTGTTCATTTTGAAAATAGGTGAGAATCGACACAAAAAGAAAAAGCTTCAATATTTTGCTGTTCTTAAAAACACTTGGACTGGTATTCCAGAAAAGTGGAGCTTGGTGGGCAAAGGCTTGACCACCAAATAAGTTCTTATTAAACCGAGGAACGGTTACGTAACCGGCATCAAGGGAACGTAAAGCGGCGTGATGGAGTATTTGGGGAAATAAGTGGTTCTTCCCAATTATTTTACCGCAGCAGTAGGATTTAACTTGGAGTTCATTTCCCACTGAAGCACTGATTCACTCACTAAATGCAAAAACACATTTCAGTAGTTTCTCTCCAAAATGAGACTTACTGGTGGGAACGCTCGACACCCAAACAGACAATTATTCCGGGCTGAAAAAGATGTGAAGCATCCTGGGAAATTGCTCCGGATTTAAGACATAAGTGCCCCTTGAACACAGTTCCTCCAGTGTGGAATGAGGACGTGACTTGGCGGTACAGAAGCTGCAGTGTGGCCAATCGGAATAGTTTAATTGGCTATCAAGAGCCAATGGGAGCACGGTATAATGCTGGCAGCACAGATAAGACAGAGGGGGTGAGGAGGGGTTTGGGGGTGAGTAAGATGATGAACGTTGGACGAAGGAGAGATGAGGGATTGATGATAGGAGCCGTCAGCCGGCACTCCCACTCTTCATCAGCTGTTCATTTTACAGGAGACATCCATCTGCTCAGACTGGCCACACTGATAGTGTTTTCTCCTCAGTCTCCCGCCGCCCACACACTCACTCACTTTCTATCTCCGCAAACACACTTACTCTATGATTTCAGGTGTTGTTTCACTGTTGGGAACAGCTGCTGAACTTTCATTTATGATAATCTACGGAAGCCTGCGATAGTCATACTGTAGCTGTGGATATTTTAATACTTTCTTGTGATCACATCAGAATTATCTCAACTTTTGAACCTTGATTAAACAAAACCCAGCCAGTCTTTTATTTTTTAGATGAAAACAGCAACTATTATGAAAATCCAAAAGTACATTTTTGATGGTTCTGATTTTATCAATTGTGAGAATTAACTGCTTTTCAGAGTCTTGCATTCAAAGAAATTGAAAATGTGAAGACGTCACCTTGGACTCTAGGAAACTATTGGGCAATTTTCAGTATTTTCTGACATTTTATAGACCAAATGATTAACGAAGAAGATAATTGGTAAACGAAAATGAAAAATGTAATTCTGATGTGATCATGATCTAGCATAAACTGTAAACTAACTGCTGACACACCATCGGTCCTCCACAGAGATGTTTCAGGGACTTATCTGTTGATGTTAAATATGAGCAACGTCACAGCCAGCAGAGAATGTCTCAGAAAGCACAGCTTCAACAGGGGGTCCGAGACCCATAAGGGGTCCTCAGAGTCACTGCAGGGGGGCCTCCAAATTATTGTTCATTTTTTTATTTTTCAAAAATTAAAGTCTTATATATAAATCCCCACTGATGATAGGCTTACTGCCCTATAGGTAGCGCTGTCACTAAAGGTAGCCATCCACAGATACAGTTAATCCCAAAGGATTCACTGTGCCACATTTATGTTGAGAATTAAAATATTTATAAAATCATGCCAACAATTATTTTAATAGCTTAGTATTCTATGCGTTAATTAGACCAAAACACCAAGAAAAACTCTTTAAGTAGATTTTGGCCTTGGAGACCCTAACTAGAGAACAGAAAGACAATACTAAGCTCCCTAACTGAGCACTAAACGGGAGAAAAAGGGGAAGCAAAAATAAAAGGCAGAGAACCCCTACAAGGTTACCAACTCCTAGCAACTAGTCAGCCAAGACAAAGGATTGATTAAAGGGGTGCTTCAGAATTTTGGACATAGGACCTCATTTCCAAGTTAGCCAGTGTGTTATTCATCAGTGGAGACCGTTTAACACTTTTCATCCAATCCTTCCAGTTGCAGAGTTCACTGATGCTAGGCTAGCGAAAGTCAGCAGTATCTGCTAGCCTGCCATTAAAAACAGTCTTATCCACTCCACAGTACACCCGAGGCAAATAAATTATAACGCCAGACTATCGATGTAAATGTCTGTGTTGATAGAATAATGTTAGAAATAAAACTACCCTTCATCTCAATGATCGCATTACATTTTGAGGGACTAGTTTCTCAGCAGCGGCGGAATTTTACTTTGCTCCGGTTAGTAAACAGAGAAGCGCACTTTAGTCGGGACACCTAGTAGTAGCCTAGTACATTGGTATTGAAGCATTGGATTGGAAACTAAGGACTAGGCAACATGGTGATTCAGTGTGCATTTAGAAATTGTAAAAATAAACCAAACAGATGGGCACTACAAAGTTTCCATTGGGAGATCCAGAAAGGAACCAACTGTGGCTTCTTGCTGCTGGCTTGGGCATCAAGGCGGAGACTCTACTCAAGTGGAAAATGTGTAGTGATAATTTTAGACCAGACAACTTTGAAAAACCCCGCAATCTAAAGGACCACAAGTCACTGACAACGAATGTGGTTCCATCCGTCTTTCCAGATGCACCAACAGCTACTGATGAACAGGTAATAACTTTTGGTAGGCTACTCTAGCTAATAAAGCTAGCCCCTTTCATAAAGTTAGCCTAGCTGCTACTGATAGATTGACAACGTTAGTGGAGATAACGTTACAGTTCAATGCATTGTGGAGAGTGACAACGTTAGCTAACGGTATAGCTACACTCTTAGTAGATACCTGGCTGGGCTAACCGCTAACTTTAGGTAAATGCTGACAGAAAAGTCATGTAAGCTCGGACAGTTTACATGCAAATTGCATCGGCAGGTAAATAAACTTGTGTGACTGTCATGGAAACTGGCTTTCTCAGTAGCCTAGGTAATATCACTCCGCCGCTGCTGTAGGCTATGCTACCAACTACAGGGAACAAAGTATAACTGCTGCAATGCGATGCAAGGGTAGTTTTATTCCTAACATTATTCTATCAACACAGACATTTACATCGATAGTCTGGTGATATAATTTATTTGCCTCGGGTGTACTGTGGAGTGGGTAAGACTGTTTTTAGTGGCAGGCTAGCAGTTACTATTGACTTGCGCTAGCCTAGCACCAGCGAACTCTGCAACTGGAAGGACTGGATGAAAAGTGTTTAAAACGGTCTCCACTGATAAATAACACACTGGCTAACTTGGAAATGAGGTCCTATGTCCACAATTCTGAACCACCAATTTAAACTGTTCTGTATGTTGACAACGGCTTCTAGCTAAAACAAGTTCGGTTTTGCCCACAATAAATAAGAAAACTATTCATCTGTGAGTCAGAATCTCACGTTTTAATCTAATGATCCCAGAGGTGTCAAAGTACAAATACAACAAGTACAAATACTTTGTTACCTTACTTAAGTAGAAATTGTGGGTATCTATACTTTACTGGAGTAATAATTTTACAGCAGACTGTTTACTTCTACTCCTTACACTTTCGCGCATTTATCTTTACTTTCTACTCCTTACATATTAAAAATAGCCTCGTTACTCTTATTTCAGTTCGGCTTGTTTTCATTCCAGCTTGTCATCGTTCAAAAAAACACAAAAAACAAACAAAAACAAAAAAACTATCCAGATAAATTGCACCATCCGGACAGAGTGAATTTGATTGTGGTTGGATGAGAAGTATAAACATATACCATTCTGACACCCTATTGGTTCGTACATGATCCATCGCACCTGCACATGACACTAATCACGTCACACTCCAGCAAGGAAATAACAGACGTATGTAGCCTAGTACTAGTATGAAGATGTCTGTGGCAGAGACTCAAGAGAACTTGAGCGAAATGTCCCAACCAAGCACCAGCGAGGAGGTTGGTAGCCAGGAAGACCAGCCAACCCTTCTACATCCCTGGCCGTATCTGGAACAATTTTTCGAAATGGTTGGATGCAAAAACAACTCCTTTTGAATGCGCTGCAAGCTCTGCACACCCAAGTACCACCAGCTAATTGTTTCCAAAACTCGCCGTCTAATTTGAAAAAGCATATTATTTTTTTCCCCTTACATTACTTTTACTTTTATACTTTAAGTAGTTTTGAAACCAGTACTTTTACACTTTTACTTGAGTAAAAACACAACTACAGAAGTCTTTTTAAACCCTAGTATCTATACTTCTACCTGAGTAATGAATGTGAATACCTTTGACACCTCTGAATGATCAAGTCACAAGACAGTTTGGGTTATCGTGTCCAGATTTCCAGATAATTATTTTTCTGTCACGGGAAAAACAAACCTTGTTATGTCGAGTTAAAGACAAACCCATTCCTTGATCACAAGTACAATAAAACTGGAGGCAGCACCTTTCAGATAAAGTCTCAACAAAAAGTGACTCATTATGAACAACATTATCCTGGAGGCCAGAGGCACTGATGTATCTGTGTGATTCGTAGAGTATAAATGGGCTCCGGCTCGGCCTTTCACGACGTGTCATTGTGTTGATGAGTGACCGAACTTGGCTGGCAAATGCAGCATTTATCAAAACACAGAAAAATAACAAGATAAATAGATTGGATTCTACAGAGCCCATTGTGTGCCATGGAGAAGAGAAACTAATTGCTGCTGTTGAATTATTAAATTGTGGTTTTCACATTAATAATTCATGTGCACAAATTGACAGAACCTAACATGAAACAATATTGTTGACATTTGTTTAGGATGTCAAGGATTAAGGGTACAACATTTTTCAACAGGCAAAATCTGAAGTATGTTATTCATGCACCTGTCGAAAATCAAAAACTAAACATTTAGATGAGACGATTATTTGACACCCTTTTACCCGTAAACAGTTCATATGATTTAACATTGTGTTTGGTTAATTGTTGCACAAATTAAGTTATTTGAGCACATTTATTATTCAGCTATACACACTGTTTTGTTTTCTATTAATTTCCATTGCATCGATTCAGAGGTGTTTCAAATTGTTCAATTTGAGTTGAGCAGTAGCTACAGTCTTCATGAAACTAGATAAAAACATAGAAGAAAGTTTCTATTATATTATTTAGTCTTTTGTCACACATTTCTGTAAACTTCAGCAAGTTCCAAACACACCTGGTTACCATTATCGCAGTTTTCACATGTATCTATAAAGAATATACAGTATAATAATCACACATACTGTACTATGTCACACAGTACAGTAAAAAGCTGACTGCAAGAAACTCCCCCATCAGAAACAGACCACACCTCATTAAAACCTCATACGCGTTAGTTGATCAACATAAAATGAACAATATTGCATTTTCTGCCTTTATTAGACAGCGGAGAGCTGACGCACAGTGAAGTGAGATGGGAAAAGACGCACAACGTAGTGCCGTACTGGAACAGAGGACATCACAACAACGCGGTCAGTGTCCTCAACGCCCTCAAGCACCAAGACACCGCAATTAACAATCATTTAATCGTTCTAGTTAGTATTTAAGAATAATCATGGCAAACATTCGCTGCTTCCAGCTTCTCATATTAAAGCATTTGCTTATTTTTTCTTCTTCTTTTAAATATTATTGGGTAACACTTTACTTGAAGGTATCTACATAAGAGTGACAACACTGTCATGAACACATGACACTCTCGTTACACATGAACCCTGACCATAACTTGTCATGACAAAAACCGAATGACACTAAAGAAGTGTTATGTCATAAACGTTTATGACTTGTCTTATGTAGATACCTTCAAGTAAAGTGTAACCTATTATTGTAACAGAAAATGACTTCCGCACATCAATAACATGAGACAGGTGCGTTGTTACGTAGTACTAGTACCAAAACGTTGCCAATTATTAAATTTATCTTTGCAAGTGAGACAGTGTGCGGGAGTTTCTTTGCAAAAATATTATTGTAAATTGAACATTTGTTGGTTTGGGACTGTTTGGACAAAACAAGACATTTGAAGACGTCACTGGCCTTAGAAGAATGCGATGGGTCATTTCCACTGTTTTGACATTTTATAGATTAAATAATGAATGACTTGGCTGATGATGAAAATAGCTGGAGCCCTGTGTAACAAAACAAAACACGGCTAACTCTGCGGTCTTTTCTAGTTTTGTGATAATCCTGAGGATGTTTGAATTTGAATTCTGAAAGCTTGATTAAACCTCTGAGCTGCTGTGGTGTAGATGTTCAGCCAGCAGAGGCCTGTGGTGCAGTGTGCAGGTGGGGCCGACTGTTACTGTCTGACTGCGAAGCAGCACAAGTGTTACTGAAGAGGAACATGTGTGCGTTCAGCTGACTTTTCCTATATAAATAAAGGTTTAGAAAAAATGATGCGCTGGCTTCAAGTACCATCTCGAACATTGTTCTGGAATTTGCCCGTGTTTACATTCTGCTTCACTCTGTGTGTATGTGTACTGTCTCTGCACCATTCCCTCGCCAGGTAATATGTCTGGGCATGACCTGAAGCCCCTCCCCCCCCTCTCTCTGGCAGCGCGCCCGCCCGTCATCTACCGGTATGCTGCGCTGCGAGGGATGACATCATGGCCGGAGTCTTCCTCACAGCCTTCGCTCTCCCTGCGTCTGCTTATTGAATTAAGATGAGGGGGCGCCGAGAGATGAGTTTAGCACCTGAGCCTCGCCGGGGCCGAGGGAAATTGATTTCACACTTTAAAGAGGCACAGAGGGGCCGTCTCACTATCTCTGTGGGCTGTGTGTGTGTGTGTGTGTGTGTGTGTGTGTGTGTGTGTGTGTGTGTGTGTGTGTGTGTGTGTCCATCTGTCTGTGAGAATGGATTCAGTCTGTGTGTTATTCAGAATGATTGAGGGTGAGTTTGCATGTCTTTGAGAGGTTTTTCTGTGTGTGTGTGTGTGTGTGTGTGTGTGTGTGTGTGTGTGTGTTGGAAAAAAAAAACGTGAAGAACTCAAAGTGTGTGTTTGAAGAACGATTGACTTCATGTTTTTGTGTGTGAGAGAGAGAGAGAGAGAGAGAGAGAGAGAGAGAGAGAGAGAGAGAGAGAGAGAGAGAGAGAGAGAGAGAGCATGATTCAATGTACAGTACGTGTCATGGCTGTGAGTGCGTTTACATGCCTGTCTCTCTGTGTGTCCCAGAGGAATTGGTCTTTAGAGAGGGAGTGAGTTAAGTTCTCATGAGAGGCCCAGGGCGAATGAGTGTGTGTGTGTGTGTGTGTGTGTTACCTCACCCTGCTTACATGTACACAGCACATAACGCCTTTATGTCTGCTGTGAAGCCTCTACTTGTTCCCTAAAAGGGGGCCCTAAGACCTCCAGAGGTCCATCAGGAGGTTACAGGGGGAATTTATTTCAGTAGGATTTAGGGGATCCAGAGAGGCCATGCTCAGACAATCAGTAGAGGGGATGCAGCTCATGATTGCACATTATGTTGTCAGTTAAATCCTTAATCGTTCAATAAAATGTCCAAAGAATAGCAACAAAAAACAAATACAGTTTCTTAAAGTCAAGGTGCCATCAAGGTGCCATATCTTGTTTTGTCAAAAAACCAAAAATATAGTTTTTCACATAAAACAAAGAAACTAGGGCTGCAACTAACGATTATTTTCATTGTCGATTTAATCTGTTGATTATTTTCCCGATTAATCGATTAGTTGTTTGGTCTATAAAATGTCAGAAAATGTGGATCAGTGTTTCCCAAAGCCTAAGATGAGGTCCTGAAATGTCTTGTTTTGGCCACAACTCAAAAGATATTCAGTTTACTGTCACAAAGGAGTGAAGAAACTTTTTTTTCTCATAGGAAATGACTCAAACTGATTAATCGATTGTCAAAATAGTTGGCGATTACTTTAAAAGTTGCCAACTAATCGATAAATTGCTTAATCTTTACAGCTCCAAAAGAAAAGCATCAAATCATCCCAATTATAAAGCTGGAACTAGAGAATGTTTGGCATTTTTGTTTGAAAAACAGACTTTAATGATAAATAAATTATTAAAATAGCTACGGATTCATTCTCTATCGATCTCCTAATTGACTGTTTCAACTACAGAGTTTATCAAAGTCTTACATTAGAGTTAAACAAATCAAATTCAAATTATTTTGCGGCAAATTGACCTGGCTTAGGGGTCATTTTATGAGTTAAGGGCGTCCTGGTGGCCTAGGGGTTCAGATGCCCATGTAGCTGCAATGTCCTTAGTTTGATTCCAGCCTGTTGTTGCTCTTTCCATGTGTCCCGTCTGTCTCTGAACCGTCACTATCCAAAAGAAAAATAACTAAAAAAGTAAAAACAGTAGAACTTAAGTGACGTAATGACTCATTGAGCCCGCACCAGCAGACAGTGAGGTGCATTTGAAAGCTCCCAAAGATCAAGAATTAACTTCTATGCTCAACAACAAAAAAAAAACAAAAAAAAAAAACGCTCTCGTCTTGACCCCTTAACTCAAACCATGCTTCTGAAAATATCTTAGCATGTTAAACAGCAGGTTAAAGTGAGTCTGATTTAAGGGTCATAAAACTCTCTTAGTGCCTAAAAAGACCATGACGGTCACCGATAGCTTATACTGCACACACCGACAGGAGTCCATGACAGACAAATCCCAGGTTTGATTAGCTACAACATCCAATGTTTCCTCTGACTCTGACTTAAGTGCGTTGAGCAAGACATAAACCTTGCATGCAAACATTTGAGGCTCAATCACACAGCAAAGTGCAAGTCAAAGCGTTCAACCATCACTTTCATTTCATAAACACCCCGTTGTTTCTAGTTGGGCCATGAAAAACAAAAATAATAGGACAAGGTTCGCACATAAATGCAGACTTCCTCTCAACTTGCACGTTCAACTACACTTCCAATAAGACTTTAAAAAGAAAATCTATTTAAAAAAAGCATCAAAATATTTTTGAGGTGAAGGTAATATATTTGTGGGTTGCCCAAAATTTAATGCAAGTGTCCAACCAAAAAGATTTTGGAGAAGCATCTCACTTTGACACGACTGTAATAACACTTTTCCGTTGTTACTACACTGTAAACTGTATTGTGGGACCAAACCTATCCCCCGAAATATACCTCTCTCTGCTGGCCATTCGTGCCCTCAGGCGTGTGTGTGTGTGTGTTTCCAGTGGTGGTGATTTATAGTGATCTGTGGTGCTCTAAGGTTTCAGTCCACAGAAGTGTGTAATGGGTCTTAAACTGGCCGACACCCGATCACCACGGATCATCTGCTGCCTGACAGGCATCCACCTCCCCTGGAACACACACACACACACACACACACACACACACACACACACACACACACACACAGGTGTGTGTGTGTGTAAACCAGCGTCTAGGCTCCGATACTTGACATTCTTCTGGCCTGATGAAAACGGTCTTACAACTGAAACCTCAGGTTGAGTTTCATGTGTTTTATTTAACCAGTCAACAGAAAAACCATACAGGAGTATCCACAGAAATCACAGTCAGTTTTCATTCTTAGCAAAAACTAACTCGCAGCCCTTGAGCTGTAATGATTCACTCCTAATGAGATACTGGAGATAGTGTGAAGGGCAGGCTGACACTGGAGCTGCACAATAATTTCAAGATCCACTTTCTCTACTCAGGAGTTTAATCACTTCAAATACAGGAAGCTATCACATCACGATAAGCATCAAGTTTTTTAACAGCAGCTGGAATTTTGATTTGACACAAACACAGCTCAACAAAAAAAAAGGGTTACTTCTTTACAGCAGCTTCCTAAACTATGCAGGAGCAGTCAATGCAAGCTGAACCCACTCCCTCTGTATGTACACTGTAAAACATGCTTGTTGTTTAAAGAAATCTGCTGATATGAATCCCTGTTTACACAGTGCAGACATGACGGAAAGCCATTCATTATGAACTGAACCTAAAAACGGCACCAACAAATCGATTGACGCGCAGGAGCGATAAACCATTCTTCTCGTTTTGATTCCCCTGTGAAACAGAAGCACATAGTAGTTTTCAAGTTACATCGAAACTATGAATCGCTAAAATTACTAGACAATCTGAGCTGGGTATGTAAAATACCAGCTCAATGCTAAACTGCAAACTTCTAGCTCCCTATGAGCCGATACAGCACAAGACAAACTAGGGCTGCTACGATTCGATTGATTAATTGTTTGACATTTTCAAATAGTGAAAAAATGTCCATTCTAGTTACTCAAAATCCAAGGTGATGTCTATAAATGTCTTGTTTTGTCATTCCAAAACCCAAAGATATTCAGTTTAATATGATATAAAACAGAAAAAGCAGGAAATCTCCATATTTGAGAGGCTGAAAACAGCATTTTCTGCCATTTATGCAAGTAAAATTACTTTAACCAACAAAATGTATCGATTATAAAAATAGTTGCCGATTATTTTTCTGTCAATCGATTAATCGATTAGTCAACTAATTGTTGCAGCTCTAAGACAAACACTGAAGATGATTAAAAAAAACATACTGAAACCAGTTCGGTAACTAAAAGGTTTAAGATGCCAAAAACATTTAACCTGCTGGAGGTTTTGTTTTTGTAATTCGACCAAACATTTGTGATCAAGCATTTGATAACCCTCATGACAAATCTGTTCACACCGACCAGCATGTTTGTTGAAGTGTTTCAGTTTAGTTTGGTTCATTTGGCAAAGTGAGAACTCAAGTGGAACCAAGCGTCAACCTCCGGGTCTGAAAAGTGAAGCAAATGCGAAAGTGCCTTAAACCTGCATTCTTTCTAATGGCCAGCAGGGGGCGACTCCATCGATTGGAAAAAGAAGCTAGATTGTATAGACGTTAATAAGAAAATGACCCTACGTCTCATTTGATTTATTTCCTTAGTAGGGCTGCACAATATATCAATATTATATTGTTATCGATATATGAGGATAGATATCGTTTTGTCTTTTCCTGGTTTTAAAGGCTGCATTACAGTAAAGTGTATTTTTGTGAAAGCACCAATTGTCAACCCTACAATATTGCCGCAATATCGACATTGATGTTTTTGGTCAAAAGTATCATGGTATTTGATTTTCTCCATATTGCCCAGCTCTATACCTTAGTAAACATTTTCCGGGTTTATGGTCTCAATTGCTAGTTTCAAGTCTTCTTCATTACAGCATGGTGTTCATTTGGTAAATGATGGTCCCATTTAGTGTAGGAATAGATCGATTATCAGCCCTTGCCGTTTTTTTCCCCGCTACAGCTCTTTGTGTGATGAGCTGATGTTCTGTAAAGTTCGGTGGGTGTTTACCTGACTCGTGGTCCCGTATGCAGTAGTCCGGCGAGTCCTCGAAGTACACCAGGTCATTCTTGCTGGGTCGTTTGAAGTGTGTGTGCGCGGCTGTAAACCCAGTTCCGTACTGGTTGACAGCCACCTGCACTGCGCCGTTATACCTCTTGCGAAGGTGGTCGCCGGTGCGTCTGAAGTCGGCCATCGCCAGCCAGCAGGTCCGAACGCTGCACGACCCGCTGACGCCGTGACATTTACACTCCAGAGTCATGAAGCGTTTTACCGCCTGCCGAGGAGAGAGAGAGGAAAGAGAACAGGAAGTATGAAGATTGTGTGTGGACAGTTATTATACTGAAGTGATGAACTGTAACAAAAATAGTTCAAGAGGTGCAACAGCAGTTACCCATACTGACTGTTGAATGCAAACAATGCAAGGTATCATGATTAATGATAAATTTAGAAAGATACAGTTGACCACGACATCTGAAGATTAAATGCAGGTAAAATAATCCATTTCAAACAAAGAACAACCAACAGATGGTTAAGTGTTTTTATACTTTTCTACTTTTGAGGCTGTTTTAGGTTCTGGCAAAATCTTTGAGTCGTTACACTATATAAAAACATACTGCCATACTTTTTAACTTTTTTTCTGTGAACATGTAAAGATTTGTACAGTTATTCTTGTACAACTCAGGATTTGGAATTTTTATTTTTTATTTTTCCACAGTGGCTGATAAACTGCAAACTTTAGCAGCTGCTTGAAACCAAACTAGTTTTTCAGAATAAAATACTGTCTCTGAAACACATTTGGTCAACTGAATTGTTTAAGTAATTTCTACAGGTGTTCAGATGATCAGTTGCCTGCTCACCTTCCTGCCGGCTCGGTTGTTGTGCAAGTTCATGAGCGCCCGGGCGTCCCTCTCCTTCCTCTCCTTGGCGTCCACAAAGCCCTGGCTGAAGCGCATGGCGTGCTCCACGTGGTCACTGCAGCCGCCCCAGTCAAAAGAGCCTTTGGCATCCCGCGACGAGCCCTTCTTTGTGGGATCGCAGGAGCAGGACTCCAGCTCGCCTTGGCTACAGGCTCGAGCCAGCGTGTAAACCACACCAGCCGAGGAGATGGCGTACATGAAGGCCACTTCGCGGCTGCCTGAATGGGAGAGGATAAAATGCTGTGAACAAGGAAGCACACATCTGTAACAAAAGACAGGTCTCTAGATTCTAACTACACACTGAAGTCAGAGGCTGACACCATATTCTTTGACCGAACACTAAAAACCACAAGTTCAGGATAAAAAGAAAAAAAAAATTCAGTAGTTACTGGTGCACTTCTCAACATCAATGAAACTCCACTGATGTGAGATGCAAATCAAACACAAATGTTTTATTGATCTTGGATCTGGCGTTTCCCAACATTAACAACGGCAACATTAAGCCATGACAAACGGAGAGTTGCTTCAACTGCCGCTGCTACCTGTATGACCCGTGTTTGTTGTTGCTTGCTGGAAGCTGTTATTTCATGTGAGGCATGAAATAAAAACGCTTCATCTACCTCCAAGTTGGATAAACAGCCAAGGTTTACCAGCAATTCCCTGACAGAGAACTCTTATCTTCCTCCACACTAACTGATAAAAGATCTGACAGAGATCAAAGGCTGAGGCTGGGAAAGTGTGTGTGTGTAAAGGCAAGTGGATGCATAACATATTTAGAGCTGCAACTAATGATAATTGATTTTAATTAGCAATATGCTGATCTGATTTTTTAATTCATAAATTGTTTTATCCATACAATGTCGGAAAAAGATGCAAAATTAGCTCTAGCATTAAACCAGTATGGACGGTACTGATTTAGTAACAACCCAGAAACTATATTATCTGCCATTAAGTATCTCTATCATACACAATAAAAGTGATTTTAAGAAGGTTAATAATACACTCATTTACAAACAGATATAAATGTAATTAGTACAAGAACTGGCATTCACATAGTTTCAGCTTTTAGGAATTTCTTTTTAATTAAGAAACCCTGACTTTATTGCATCGGTGAAAAACTGTTGCAGAAAAAACTCTAACACGAATTCTGTTCATAACCGACAAAAATTTGATATTGTCATTGATTAAAAAAAAAAAAAAAAAAAAAAGACTTTAAAAGGATGAATCAAGTACTTAAAAGGTGCTGTAGGTAGGATTGTGACGATCCAGGACTTAGCCAAAAAATTTGAACATCGAGAACTTCTCAGTCCGTCCCCCCTTTCTGCTAAAGCCCAAAACGTTCTCCTAAGCCCCTCCCCCCACATGGGAGAATGAATGCGTGTGCATGAGCAGTGATTGACACACAGTTAGACACCCCCCCTGGCCCTGATTGGTGCATCTGAACAGGGAGCTGTGGATTTTTGCAAATCACACTACAGGCTGTAGGTGGTGACAGAGGAGACAGATCTTTTTAAATGACCAGCTTCATGTAGGTCTACTGGAACATAGGGTCAGTTTCAGCAAATATGACAGAAAGTTAGTTTTTATAAGTCTGCACCTTTAAATGTTAATGCTTTTGCCGATCGACTATTTTAATTGCAAGACATATTAATAAAGACACACTCTTAACCAACTCTTAACTTCTTTACGAATTCTCTGATCAGATAGTTTACCAATAATAGACTTAGACTCTTGTTTGGCAAAGTTCGTATACAGCTGCTGGTGTACGAAGAAAGAGATTGTTTCTTATTGAAAAAAATAAGAGTTTTGGTATTGAAACTCAGGTATTGTATCAGCACTAGTGTTAAATAACTACAACACATACATACAGTGATCTCAGTGAGTGTGTGTGTCCCAATCCAGTAGCTAAGTTGAGCATGCCTAACGAGGTTAATGAGGAGAATGCTGAGAGAACACGACACCAGAGAGGAAAAAACTCCTGTGTAATTGTTTGAAATTAGCCCGCTGACAATGACTATAAGGAGCTTCTGACAGGGCCTCGATGTGCCGTTATAATGCTGTGTGACACGGCCAGGGCCCGGCTGGGAGGTCCAAATACCACACGGCTGATTAGAGGCCCCCAACATGAAACGGACTAAGTCGAAGGATCCGCCTCGCAGGTTAAATCTCAGGGCATGGGAGAGGAACATCAGGCCGCCGGGTCCTGATGATCCTCCACTGGCTATAAAAAAAGATTATGACTTGTTATAACACGTCCTCACAGGAGACACAGACTGATTCTAGCTGCTCAGACGCACAGTGACACGTCTAATTTGACAAATGCTTCTGTCCAGAGCTCACATCTGTCACAGGCAGCGGCAGAAAGCTTAATACTCGTTAATCATTTAAATCTTTGATGTTTCTCATTACTGCTCGGGAGGAGCCATTTGTCACACTCTTTATAACATCTATTTTCCCTTACACTCCCACACCCCCAAAAAATGTGGCTGTGTCTTCTCTTGACTTTGAAAAGCTCAATGAATCAAGTCTCTCTTCTACAAATGATCAGAGAAGATAAACACAGCTAATGAGCCGATGTGGATCTTGAAAGTGGTGGGATTACTTCTATTTAGAAAAAGTCAAAATTTCTCCCATTTCTCATTTGAACAACCTGAGTGGAGAGTAATTAGCTAACTGAGACAGTAGCTGAAACATAAACATCACTGTGATGAAACGGAATCAGATACAAATGTAAACTTTTTTTTAACTAGTTATTAATACCACCGACACTGAAATAATAAACTGTATAAACCTGCAATTAATTATTGTCATTATCGTAAAAAAAAACATCTGTGGATTCTTTTTTTTTTTTTATTCGCATCTATAAAACGTCAGAAAATAGTGAAAAATGTCCACGGTGATGTCTTCAGATTGCTTGTTTTGTCGGACCAACAGTCAAAAACCCAGAGACATAAAACAAAAATAAAGAAATATCCAAGGAGGAACCAGAAAGTGTTCTCATTGTAATTAGACAGTATTGTGTCATGATAAATGACTTAAAAAGGTTAATTAATTATCAAAACATTTGCAAATTGATTTTTCTTCCACTGATAAATCTTTTCAGCACTAAATCTGCTTACCAGAAGTCATAATATTACTACAACAAAGTACTGAGTAGCATGTTAGCCCCCCAACACAGGAACACACTGACAGAGAAACCAGTCGGCTGCACCAATGTGATAAATGTACAACTGTAAAGTTAGACGAGGTGTGGAATGCGATTCAACCTCTGTGGGGGAAAAAAGAAGAAGAACATATCTGCGAGGGATCTATCAGTTTCCCCAGGAAGCCTCAGTGTTGCAGTGAATCAACACTTTGAAAACCAACCAATTGTTTAGATTTGTCAGGGTTAAGTTAAGGCAACATGTGTGTTACTGCAAACAGATCAGTGTGCTGCTAATCATGCAGGGATTCAATTCCAAAAGGTGCCAGCAACACACAATGACATGGAAACACGACCCAGCAGATACTGTTGTAGACAATTCAGCCACTAACTTTCTATTCCTAGTCGTGCAGTGTTTAATGCAGCGACACCCCCTGAAGTCATATGAATATTACTTTCTGTACCTCGTCCCTGCATCCTATATCATTTACCGCGGGGTGAGCAATGATCAAATTTGACTGATAATTCATTTAGAGATGACACCTGTAAACCACAGCATCTTATCATTAGAATTTTCCAACAGAAACACTAAAGAGACACTATAGAGGATAATTTAACTGCCTTTATTTAAATGTAACTTTCATTTGATGTATACACACAATTAATGGAGACAAAGTGAGGCAGGTATTTAAGATGGACATGATATCAAGTATTTGAAGTAACTAAACCATAACAACTTGCAGGGAAAATTAGCCCTGAATGATGATGCCCTTTTTACTAATACCTCAAAACCCCCACGGGTTTAAACGTTAACTTTTCTTTTGCCTGTTCACCTGAGGCTCAGTGACTTGCTCAAGGACACTTAAGCAGGCAGGGTGCTTCCTGGTTTGATTTCAGATCCTCTAGATTAAGGACAGTCTATCCCAGCTGTCCCACATTTTCCAGGATTATGATTTTTAAAACCTCCTTTCGTTTAAAATGTGATTTTTTTTTTTAGGCTTAAGTAAGATAAGTCCCCCCCTCCCAGATCTAATATCCCCTCCACTCACTGCGTAGCAGCAGGCGTCCGAACAGGTTGTGGTCCCTGGCCGTGGTGTTGCAGTTCCAGCGGTGGTTTCGGAATTGGTGCTGGCACTCTGAGATCCAGTCCTTCATCCCGGCCCCGATGGCCTGCATCACTTTGGGGTGCTGGCGGCACAGCTGGCGCTGCTTGTTCACCAGTCCAGGGATGTTGTCGCACATCACCTGGGAACCCAGGGTGCCCATGTACCTGCAGAGCGGAGGAGCAGACAGATAGAGAGCCAAACACTTGATGAACGTCTTGGAAAACCTTTTAATTAAGAAATTAAAAACTGTGAAATTGGGGGGTAAAAAGTGTTTAAGAATATCTGGACAGGCAGAGGGATGTAACAGTAAAACAAATGTTGGTCACTGAGTTCTCTCAATGATCTTAAAGACAGAAATTAAAGGACATTACGAATCTATTCTATCAGCAAAAGTACAAATAACTCATTATATGCCTGCACAGAAGAGACATTAAAGCTTTGTAGGGTAGTCAGACACCTATCTTCTGCAGAAATAGAAAAAGAAAATGAAATTATAAAAAAAAGAAGTGTGTTCTTATGAAACTTGTGTTGAAACCACTTTGAACAAGTCCACACTCCCATGTAGCTGCAGAACCAGGTGATGACAGACTTGCAGGGAATTTGAACACTTGCAGGCTGCAGGGATTTCCCTCACCGATTAAAGACCAGAGCAACAAGAGAAAAGGAACTGTCTAAATAGCTGCTCAGTATCACAGGCAGTGTGAGTGTTTGGAATTTGAACCTTTGCAAATATTCATTAAAGATTCAAGAGAAAAAACAGCATTCAAGAGAAAGTCAGCAAATAAAAAGAAATTAAATGATATCAAATGACTTTATGCTGTAAACTTATCTGTCCAAATATTCAGTCCTCAACTTCAGTATTTCAAAAAATACAGTTATTAAAACCCTGGGGGGGATTTTCATTACTCAATCTCTGGGAAATGTCTAATGGACTAAAGGAAGAGAGGAATTATGAAACCGTTTGAGGTAATTCAAACATTTTACACATTTAAAAAAAAATAATAATAATCAAAAGGAGGATAACATACTCGAGATAATTTCACATAAAATCACATTTTACATCAACCGTTTTGGAGCGTATAGGCCATATTTTGCGCGTCGCGTTAAAACGTGTTAGTGAGAAAGCCATACATTTAGCGCGTGGGGTTTTTCATTTAAATAAAGATGTAAAACAATGCACAGTAGGTCTACTTACCACCAGGACGCATCGACCTCGGCCGTCAGCCAGCAGATTGCTACAGATAAATAAAAACATATTCCACTTGGCAATAAGTTCATATTAAACAAACGTCGGTCCTTTATGGATCTGGACGGAGCATTTCCACGGATAAAAGAAAACTATAAAACATTAGAGAAGTCGGAACTTGTTGAATATCCAAATCAAGCTTGAATTAAAAATATATCACAGACAGCGGGAGGACGGAGCTTTGCGCGTAAAAGCCATGACCTGCTCGGGCTGTGCACGGTGGTAAAGTGCTTATGAGGAAAAAGTAAAGCGCGACTGTCTAATAGTCCAGCAAATATTTTCAGTGGAGATGATGTGCTATCAGGTTTAAATTGCTTTACACAAGGGGTGGGCAGAGTCCCGTCTCAGGAATGAGGTGAAAAAATGAGACGTCTGAGAGTATCTGTTCAGGCTGGTTTGACACCAGACAGGCTTGGCCCGCGTCCAGACCGGAGCTCCGCTGCAGCTCTGAGATGTGGTCCACGCTGATGGGCTCTTCACCGTGATGGGCACCGACGCGTTTAGGGAAGGAGCCGGCTGAGGGGGGATTCATCCAGCACACTCAGCCAATGCCAGTCAACACAAACGCGCACAAACCACCTTAGTTTCGAGTTCAAGGGACAGCAGATGATTGAGATTGACCGGGGTTTTGTACGATGCCCCTGGACTTTTGCGCATACATTATATAGAGGATAGTGACTTAAGGACACAGGTTCCATTTATTTTACGCAGATGACTTTTCAGAATATTATTTTCAGGACTTCGAGTAGTGGAGTTTTATTTTGTAATATTGTGAATAATTTTTCATCAAACTATACACCCACATCACATAATGACATGTCTGCTTCCTAAATACAGTTTGTGCTCATTCATTTATCTTTATCTTTATCTTATATATTTGGTAATTTTCCTGCTCGTTAAGGCATACAAATTTGGATTTACTAAAAGAGAGCCCATTGCCATACCCAACTGACGCACATGTGCCAAATATTTCTGATCCCCAAAGCATGACGCATTGTTATTTTACAGCCTTATACAAACCATCCCTCAGTCCAACTAATAACTCAGGAATGGTGGTTAAAAAAGGAGACAGAGAAATTACGCACTGATTCTTCCAAAGCTGCACCTAAAGGTGATGTGTCCATTTCAATTGGATTATCTATCACAGTCTTTTTGAAGTCTTTGGGGGAAATCTGTACCACTGTCACACGCTATTTCCTCCATCTTTGATCTGGCCCGGGTGTATGACCAGATGAGATTAATGGGCAAATTGGATTTTTCGCATGATCCCCGTGGAAGAAAACCATAAACAACAAAGAGATTTAGAGCACTCTCTCTGCTCTTCTCAGCCCATTGGACACGACGTTGTTGTTGCAGCAGCAGTAGTTATAATAAGTCTGTAATAGAAATCCAATTTAATTGGAGTAATTTGTTCACTGTCACGACGAATCGCATTAAGGCTGGTCACCGTATTCCACTACATGTCCCATGAAGAGAAAAACAACTTAACATCATCAATGTAAAGTCAGGTTATGGCCTGAAGACAAATGAAGTCAGTCACCAGAGCTAAATTCACTTAAAGGACTTAGCTGATATCTCACAGACAATCAAGATCTTTAACATTTGATGCTTCTAAGTTTCTATTTCTGGATTTAAAAAACGTTTCCTTAACTGAATTTCAACATCTTATGTGGTGGCAAAAATGATGAGTGGCAGGATAATATGATCCTTATCAATGTCACAGCACTCAGATTTAAAAACTTGGATTAAAAAAAACAAACAAAATAAATAAAAATCAGTTCATTCATTTATCCAACATTTTTGGAAAATATGCTTATTGGATTAATATCAGTCTCATGCCTGAGGCTGTTATCAATCTTCTCACAGAACTCTGGGAAGTGTATTTCCTAAAATGCTGTGGTATTCCATTAAGTATGTAACGTCAAGGCCTGAAACTGGTCATATCTTTGTCTTTTTAAAGTGCGTCATTATCGAGATTAGCATCAGAATTTACACTTTAAAATCAAGTTCAATTTGTTTTTGTAGGCACTGAAAACAGAAAGAAACATTCTGGTTTTAATCTTAATTTGACTCCCGGTATGCAAGAAATTGTTCCTCATAAGAAACTTTAATTTTCACTTTAAACCTTTAAAACATAATTCAGAACTAAACTCAAGACTAGACAGATCAAAGTGGAAAACAAGTGTTACAGCAGCAAAAATAGAAATGCTGTCTTGTCAAACACTGTCCTAAAACAAATAATTTGTTCCATAATTTAATTGATCATCTACGGTTATCAAAAACAAAATATTCTGATAAGCTCATCAAGCAACTGATTAACACAACCGTCCTGTTCTTTAACACACACTACTTTACATCTGCAGGTAAACCTTCCCACTGGCAGCTTTGTAAAGGAGTAAGAGGACGGTGGCTCCGAGCGCGCTCAGTGCGACTGTGGTCAGGGAACGCATCCTCTGATTGCTGTGGGAATCAGGTTTCGGAAGCTGACCGCAATCTCCGGCCTCGTCCATCTGAGGGAGGAGAAGGAGAGGTTTGCATGAGACACACACACACACACACACACACACACACACACACACACACACACACACACACACACACACACACACACACACACACACACACACACACACACACACACACACACACACACACACACACACACACACACACACTCTCACTCCTGTTAAGGCAACGTGACCTCATACAGGAAGTAGAAGGGTCGTTTTAACCTAATCCAGTCTGGATTATGGCAGTTTACTGGACAGACAGTTTCAGGCCAGTTAAACCTTGAATGGGTGGGAAATATCAGCTAAGTTAGTACTTGGCGGGAATCAAACAGAGATCAGCTCATTTTGAGGGTGAGGGCATGTCTGGTCCCATCGCACCACCACAGCGTGACTCGCAAACCTGATTCACCAAAACTTCCTGTGCCAAATCCTGAAGGATTCATCAGCCAAGTGAAGAGTCGGGTCATGGTCACGGAGGAATAATGCTGTTCATAAACTCTCAAGTCAGAGGGTGACACAGTGTCACCTTGAATCCCTGTCATGTGAGAAAGTTTGAATGAGTTCAACATTCAGCTTTCTTCCAGTAAATATGACTCAGGAACTCGCAGTTTGGCAATATACCCAGATTTCTACAACTTCCTGAATTCTGACATCACCAACAGGGATACCAGGAACTGCAAAAATCTGAAGGAAAAACTGCTTATAACATATTATTGATTTTTCATTAAGTGTTATACTTGTAGATCGTCTGTATTTTGTAGTACTAGTGCAGTGCCCGTTGAAAATATGCCTGTTTGGGACGGGCCGATTGCTTGGCCTGTGGTATTGCTGCTTGTAGCTTTCTCCAGAACCAAATTGTACCCCAAAATTACTTACAGAAGGACCACTTAATGTGCAACTCCCCTATATACCCTAATACTAACTTACTAACTAAAAGTGCTGTGTCTGCCCGGTTCAGCTCTGAGATGTTCTCGTATTGCACAGCGCTGTGAAGGAATAATCTCAGAGATAACGTCATGTTCAGCCTCTGGTTAGAAGTAGTGACTGTAGGCTACAGATCACAGCAACTTAATACTATATAGTGTCTGACTTTTGTTTGATATTTAGTGTTGGCAAATGGCTTTTTGTTGAGTTTCCTCTTAGCGAAAAAATAGACACGGAAAAGCGTAGTGCCTTTTTTTCGCCAACCTTATTCCACACATGAGTCACGATGTTCCTTTCAGCTCTTCGCCTGTGCTCCAGGAAAGTGAAGAAAAGTAAGTTTGGTATATATCCAGTATATTCAGCAATCATGTAGCTAACGTTGGAAGCAGGAAAAAAGTCAAAGGCGCCGTTGTAAAGCATTATGCATGTGGCGTCTGCATGCGACGTGCAGGTTACCTTCCCACCAAACATGGCCCCAAACAACGGACAACGATGTGACTCAAAAACAGTGGCATTACACTCTGTCTGCCACTTGTTGTCTGTAGCTGGTTGTGGGATTCTGAAACGTCCTTAAATTCGAGAATTGTTATTTGTTTATTCAAAGTCAAAGACAGTCCAAAGTAGTGCTACTTTGCACATTTTTGTGGGTCTAAGGTGTATTTCACATTTTACAAAGCTCCGCTGCTTTCTTCGACCCTCTCTGTCTCTGGTCCTGCGTTGTGCTCACTCAGTGTGCAGTGTGAGAGGGGGAGTGGCCAGCGACTAAAACCAATGTGTGCTTCTTTTACCAATATATATTTAACGATATCTTTTGCATTTCTAATCCAAACGTCAAACTTGGCACTGCACTTACTCGTGCCCGTAGCAAGACACCTGTCAAGTTTGAGATATTGAGTTGAGATATGCGCGTAACACACACACAGACAGACAGACGTTCCTGCAATTTATAAATAGATTTGTCTGTATTGTGAATTTAGTTTTTTAGTGTCTGTATATTCTCGGTTGTATGTTTATTGCTATTGGGCCCCATCTGAAAAGCTTTTAGTAGCTTATTTGGGGTTCCCCATTTTGTGTGTCCTACATATGATCATTACTCAGTCTGAAATTGTGTTTTAATGATATGATGATGATGTATGAATAAAATGAAAACTGATATTCTGCCAGGAATGCATTTTTCCCCACAGGATATGAATGCAGCATGGATGCCAAATCAAAAGACAATATTTTTAATTTTCAATTTCTCTCTACTGTTGATCCATGTGTTGATTATGTGTTGACAGTAATGCACCAAGATACGCAGCAATGCACCAACTAAGCCAGGGAAGGAGAAGACTGCTAGTTAGCAAACATGGATGTAAACACTGCAGGTTTCAAAATGTTTAAAAAAAATACAAAACAAAAACTTAGGAGGGAATGCATTTGTTGGATACCTCAAGGATAAGTAACACTGAATGCAAACATAATAAACATAATTGCTTGTGGGGTTATCACTAAGAGGGGCCTGTTTCTCATTACACTAAGTGATCCAAAGTTATATAAAAATATGAATTAGTGCAGCTTTAAACTACATAATTTGACTTAAATCATGCTCTCCCCGTGTCTCACATCTCCTAACTACACATGTATTTTGGCACTCAAGTTTACACATTCAACGTTATTGTGAAAATGAATTTATGATCACCATAAGCTGTGCTGGAGGCTTTCCTATTTGGTGTCATATCCCCACTTGTTCACCAGGTATCACGCATTTATCAAAGTCACAACTAGATGGCAGTAACAAGCACCATCCCATTGAAATTACTGGTTCTGGTTTAGATGTCACTCTTTAACTTGTTTTTCTTTAGTGCAATTAAAAAAAAAACAAAAAAAAAACAGAACCAAAATCTTGTGTAGTGAGAGCTTCAGCAGATGCAGTGATAGTGTTTGTGTGTCTCAAGGGACAAGCCTCATAGATAAGGTTAGATTCTGTGTGTGTGTGTGTGTGTGTGTGTGTGTGTGTGTGTGTGTGTGTGTGTGTGTGTGTGTGTGTGTGTGTGTGTGTGTGTGTGTGTGTGTGTGTGTGTGTGTGTTCATGGTCCCTGGGCTGGGAACCAGTGGGCCCAAATGGGCTCCATTGGCCGTCAGATTCTTGTCTGACACAACCAAGCTACGGTATCACCCCCCCCCACCCACTCACCCACACCCACCCACACAAATATCTACCTACACTCTCAACACACTCACACGCCTCCATTTGCTGCTAACCCACCTTCTTTTCCCACCCCATACCCCCACCTTTCTGTTTCTCCCATTTTAAACTCCCTCACCCCGCCAAACTGTGTCCTCTCCTCGCTTCCCTTCGCCCCGCACCCTCGCCTTCCCATCAGCCCCCTCTCATCCCTCCGCCTCATCGTCTGTGTGCTGACAGGTCGATGTCACAGCCGTGCTGACTTATGGGCTGTGAGGATTCTGCCCTGTCAAGAATGACTCTCTCCTCTTGGAATACAAATGCAACACACACACACACACACACACACACACACACACACACACACACACACACACACACACACACACACACACACACACACACACACACACACACACACACACACACACACACACACACGCACTCCCGCACATACCTGTTGCAGCTCGCCAAAATTCATATACACCAACATCTAACATACACACTATGGTCTGCTCCTGTTGCTCTAAATCCTCAGTAGTATGAGGAAAGCTCTCAGTAAGAGTGTAAGAAAGGAATTTACTGTAGATCGACTTGCATGAAGTATGACTGTTGTTTGAGCCCTAATATTATCAGCAGAAAAAATACTATCAGCTTATCACAGATATATCAGTGTCAATGTTGACAGATTCAAAAATAAATGGGTACATTCATTTTTTACGAGCTGCATTTTTATGCATATTCACATTTTCTTTCCTTATTTGTATTTTTAGTTTGTTGCCATTTCAATCTAATTTCCAGCTACATTTACCTTTAATTTTTGTATTTACTGTTAGTGTTATTATTAATTACAAACATTTTTGTTCAGCAGCTAAATGTCCTGCCTCAGTACATGTCTTTCTCACAACTTAACGAAATGTGAGGCCACTAATCCAATTTGAAGGCATTTCCAACTCGTGCTTGTACAAATGATGAGGTCCGTCAATAAGCCCGGCCGATATTAGGCATTTTCCAAACTATCGGTATTGGCATTTTTAATGGCCGATAAATGAATATTTAAAAAATAAAATAGAAACGGACAAAACACCCTTCAACCATGTTATGAGTGTTGGCGTTGCGTAGTTTGTCCACTAGAGGGAACTGTCCCTGTTGGCAACACTCGTGTTTAACCCTTTACGTTTCATATCTTAAGTTTGTATTTTTATACATTTTATTTATCAGAACTTTAAAGGGGTGATAGAATGCAAAACCGATTTGACCTTGTCATAGTTGAATAATGACAGTTTGGTGGGTTAATAGGACATACATAGAACCTCTAAATCCCATTGATACCTCTTTCCTCTGCAAATCTCACAATTTGAACCTGCCTCTGAAAACGGGCAAATCTCAATGAACCACCGAGTTGACGTCAACTCGGTGGCTCCTCCTTATTTGACTCTAGTCTCTACCTTTGTCATGTCCCAACATTTACATAGGCTACACCACTGACCTGAGATCAGGTAGTCTTCTGAATAGGTCGCAGATCTCAGAAACTGTATATATTGTTCATCTGCTATTTTACCACTAAATTCACTTCTGAGACTTTTTTATGCGAGAAATCAACTATGTAGAGGTCAAATATGGGCAGCTTTACAAAAATTGATGGCTAATTGCAAATTTTGTCCGACTGTGTGTCAGTCACCGTTTCTGGGTTACTGGACTACCAATCGCCGCTGCCCTGACAGAGCTCCAGACCCTGCAGCTCGCTGTCCTCCTTCCCCTCTTCCTGCTAAATGGCTGCTGAGTGTGAGTGGTCAGCAAGCTTGTTACGCCTGCAATCTCTTACCACAGGTTAATCTTATAACGGATGTGTGTTGAGTTATTTAAACAAACGATCGGGGAAATAAACGCCTCTTGTCCGCAAGTGTGCTGGATGGAGCGTTATCATTGAGAGCTAGCTTGCCTCCTACTAACGAGAATTCTGTAATTCACAAAAATGCCTTAAATTGAAATTGGACAAAAGTGTTAGCTAAGCTTTGTAAGACCTTAGGGTAGCTGCGATATACATGCCGTGACGCAATTCAAAGTGTAAATATACTATAGTTATGCCAAAAGTGTAGCTAGCTAGCTGCAATCTTTACCCATAGGATTGAAGGGACACTAGCAGCTAATGAAACCCCTCACATTCACAAAAATAAATTAAATTGAAATCGGAAACAAGTGTTAGCTTTGTAAGACCTTAGGGTAGCTGTAATATAAGTGGCGTGACGAAATTCAAACTGTAAATATACTATAGTTATGCCGGCAGCCGGCCAGCTCCGCGGAGCCCCGGTAGTCCAGTAACCCAGAAACGGTGACTTTGCCCTGGGTATAGAGCCTAGTCCGACACGTCTTACCAAATTTGCAATTAGCCATACATTTTCGTAAAACGGCCCATATTTGAGCTCTATATAGTTGATTTCTCGCATAAAAAAAGTCTCAGAAGTGAATTTAGTAATGAAATAGCAGACAAACAATGTATAACGTTGCTGTGTCTGAAATATGAGACCTGCTGTCTCGTCTCCAATTTATGTGTATGTGGTTTGCTCACCAATCAGCGCGCAGCTCATCTAAATATTCATGATCATACCATATATGGAAGAAAAGCTCTTGTTCCAAATAGAGCCATATTCACAGGGTAGTTAAGGGCCCACAGAATAGCACTTGGGCAATTTTCAGCCCAACCAATGTTACATACCCTTTTAGGAGACCTTAAGGAACAGTGTGAAATACCCTATATAATCATTATATCACCCTTTAATATATTTTCATGTTCCTCTGTTCTGTTGTGACAATAAAACAAACAAATTATCATATTATTTTAGTGAGGACTCATAAATAACTACAAATAACTAATGTTAGGGAAATTGTTTGTTTTGTTACGCGTTTCTGGATAAAAAAAAAAAAAAATTATATATATATATATATATATATATATATATAGGATTTTTAAAATCACCAAATATTTGTATCGATATCGGCCTTAAAAATCCTTTATCTGAAAAAAGTTAAAAACAATCAGACTAGACCAAAAAAAAAAAAAAAAAAGCACACTGCTATGGTTTGAAAAACTGTGTGGCTACCCAGATCCTAATTCCCTTTCGCTGCTCCCCTGCGATTTCCCTTTTCTAACCTGATTGCGGTAAGTAGCACACATTCATACAGGTGCCCAAGTGATGTAGTGACCAACAACATTCTCTCTCTCACACACACACACACACACACACACACACACACACACACACACACTTTCTATGATAATTTTAGCGATTTATTAGGTAAATCAAGATTACAAGTATCAGCTTTAAAATTAAGAAAGGTAGCAGATGAATGAGCTCAGCAATGAAAGTGTGAGTTTGTGTGTGTACGCATGTTTGTGTGGTCGTGTGTTGACCTGGCATAGAAGATTGCGGAGGCAGGTGACTTCCTTCTGCAGGTCTTTAGTCTGGACCACCAGCTGGTTGCAGATGGCCTGGGCATCTTTCTTCGGGTCCAGTGAGAAGACCAGCTATATGGAGAACCAGAGAGACAGAGGCCAAGTCCTAGTTATGTAAATATAGCTGGATGGCAAGTGAGATGGACAGAGGGAGTAACAAAGACATAAGCAGACAGAGCACTCTCATCCCAGTCTGGTGACAGGAAAGAACACTGGACAGTGTACAGACCTAAATGTGCACAAAATATGCAATTGAATATAGTTTATTTTAGACTATCAGTTATGCTTTTATGAAGTTTACTGGTTTCATCCACTCCAATAATTATTCCTACATTACATGTTGTGCCCCCTGAAACAATGTAACCATATTAAATCAACATGCCTTCATTTTAAGCTTAAAAGATAAGGACATATATATATATATATATATATATATATATATATATATATATATATATATATATATATATATATATATATATATATATATATATATATATATATATATAGTAAACATTCTTCTTTTCTTTCTTTTGCCAAAAAGCTAGCATGACCTAGCAGCCAAGGTATCAACAACCGACTGGTAATGCCTAAATGAGTGCACCACTGCAGACGACATGTACCTGAGAAGCTTGGCGGGGAAAACGGCTGATGACATCCTGAATCGTCTCTGTCAGGTAGCAGCACTGCTGCCTCACGCTTATCAGGAAGTTCTGCAGATCTTCACTCCTGAAAAAAACATGAGCAACTTATGGAGAAGGTCTGATTAAAACATACAAAAATAAATGAAACCGATATATACAGTATATTTATATGTATTTAAGAAAATATTTGCATGCTTACAATTTACATTCATGGTTACATACTGGATGTTCATGTGCATTTATTCAGTGCTGGAAGTATTAATCGATTAATTGCTTAGCTGATCAACAGAAAATGAATCACCAATTGTGATAATTAATTAATCATTTAAGGCATTTATAAGAAGAAAAAAAGCCAAACCTTTTCTGGTTCTAGCTTGTCAAGTGTGAGGATTTGTAGCTCCTTATGTTTTATATGATTGTAGACCGAGTATCTCTGGGTTTTAAGATGGTCGGTGTCGTCATTTGAAGGTGCCATTAATGATGGGCATTTTTCATAGTTTCCTGACCTTTAAACTAAGCAATTGATAGATTAACAATTCAGTAATTACAGTTTTTGAAATTGTTATTTCAATTTCAAATGCCCAATCTCAGTCTGCAAAATACACTGGAATTTGAATAACTGAATAAGGGTGATGAGGCACATGAATGCAATGCATTGCTCATTTGACAAGTCACACACACGTTTTTAGGCGTACAGATAATGCTCTGGAAGCTTCAAAAAGTGAGCCGTAAGAAGATGTTCACGTATAAAAAAAAAACAAGGAAAGGCCTGCTGAAGATGCTACAATGACAGGGCAGACAGATTGATAGTTTAGACCAAACTTTGTGTTGACATTCTACATGCATTTTCCTGGAGACCATCTCGGCAAACTAGAGAAAACTGAGCAGGTGGCCAAGCACTCTCCCTACCTCCTCCCCATGCTAACCCCATGCTGTCATTCCTCCCTGAAAACATCCACCTTAAATGATAGTTATTTATATTCATCAACCTCTCGTTCCATCCCCTGGTCCTGTGGGATATTGATAGCTCTTATCTTAATGGTACATTTCCCTTGGTGAGGGGACTGAGCAGCCAGCCGTCCCGGCCCTCCTCACACTCTGTCAGAGGGGCGAGTAAACACTGTCAGTCAGCCTGTGCTGCACCCTCACCTCCCTTCTCCCTGCTGTTAGTTTATCTAGGGAGCAAGAGTGATGATGGGCCCCTAGTGGGAAGATCGTTGAAGGGATTGTAGATGCAAAGGACGTTATGTTATGTGGGGATGCACGTGTGCTGTTGTTGTGAACTTTTTTTATCATGGGAAAGCCAACTGGGCATGCATGGAGCAGCACCCAGCAAGTAAATGTAAATGGACTGTTTCTATATAGCGCTTTTCTAGTCTTAACGACTACTCAAAGCGCTTTTACATAGTACAGGAACCATTCACACACTGTGGCCAAGGCTGCCATACAAGGTGCCACGTGCTCATCAGATAAACACCCACACACAGATTTACACTCCGATGACGCAGCATCGGGGGCAACTCGGAGTTCAGTGTCTTGCAGGGCCAAGAACTACCAACTACCAACCTTCCGATTGGCAGGCGACTGCTCTACCACTGAGCCACAGCTCCATGGTAGCTGCTGAGGGGAGAGTGATGCACATTTACTTTCACTGCATACATATTTTCTCTGGCAGATTCAGACCAGCAATATTTCAATCATGTCACTTC